>CM076579.1:348100173-348291844 GCA_034641835.2 Pinus albicaulis | reverse complement strand
CCATAGATCATATATCTGAAAATATTTTGAACCAAGATTTGAAATTTCTATACAACATTCCTCAATATTTTGGCTTCTCTCTGTAAAAAATTCAGCTTCTCAACCTTTGTAGAAAAACAGTTATAGCGAAAATTCCACGATGACCTGTTCGGAGTAGCGAAACCCTAGAATCCAAAGCTCTAATACCAAATGTTATGAAACCAACTCCAAAAATAGAAGAAAAGAGAGATCAACGCCTTAAAAATTAGCCACTTCGAGGGGGAAACCTCCAATACATTACATAAATGAACAATTCTTGGATGATACAAATGACAAAACCTCCTTCTATATTTAGGGTTCCATGGGGTCACAATATAATCCTAGCTGACCTAACAATAATAATGTAAGGTAACAATAATAACAATATGGGGGTTACAGGGGTACAACAATAACAATAAGGGGGCTACACTAATAAAAATCAGGGACTACACTAGTAATATGGGGACCTAGCAAAACCTAACCTATTTTCTATATAAATCTTTGCTTAAAATGTCCCTCAAACTACAGAAAAGTCCAAACTATTCCTTGCATAACTTGTATCATAGAGGGTTGATTAAAATCTTAGTTGTCTATCATCTCAGAAAGAGGAAAATTACTTGGGATATATTTTTAAGAGAGGAAGGGTTTGGAAGTATTAATTCCAGAAGAAAGGTAGGGAGGCCAAAGAAGAAAGATATCCATGAGCAAACGAGTGCTGCCCCTATTTCACATAGTTCACCATCTTCTCCTAAGAATCATATATCAAAGAATAAAAAAAAAAATCCCTCCTCTTCACGAAGCTAGCCTAAGAAGAAAATTTTCATGGAATAATAACCAGTGGAAGTCAACGCTGGTCTTCTTCCACCTAAGCCTATTTTCTCACCACTGGAAGTCAACCCTGGTATGAAAATTTCAAGCCAAATTCCTGAGTCATCTCATCAAGTGCAGCCAAACAATGGCACATCTCTCACTAAGTCCACCCTCTCACAAGTCTTGCTTTCTCTCAAAAAAGGAAAATAGAAAATGACATATCCTACCATAGAAGCAGAGCCTACCTTGGCTAAATTAGTATCCTCTATGTATTCTTAAATCAAGAAGAGAAAGAAAAATGAGATACATTCCTATTCCTCCTTTGAAGAAATTATTGATCCTGATTACACAGAGTCAAAAGATGAAGAGGAAGAGTTTAGTAAATTTATACATGGATAAAAGAAGAATAAAGCTCAGTCAAAGAGCCAAGCAAAGAAAAAGAGGTCTCATAAAAGGGTGACTAAAGCAGAATCCATAAGAATCTTTGCTTGTATTATGGACCTTTGATGGATGAAGAACATACATTTTATTGATTTGAAGCTGCATCATGACGACGAGGTGATTTTTTTTTATTTACAGTTGCATCACGATGACAAGGTGATTTTTGTTGATTTGCAGTTGATTTTGCGGTTGTAGTTTCTCTCTTTTTGTAATTTTATTTTTTTTATTTTTTTTTGTTTGAATTTAATTTAATTTTTTTTGTTAGTAGGGAATTTGGTCTGTGTCTTCCGCGACGTCTTCAAGGATCTCCCGGCTTCATCCTCATTGCAGCTTTGTCTGCAAATTTCTGCGAATTTCTAGGCATGAAATCCTCTGAAATCCTGTCATTGAAATCCTCTGTTAAACGTTAGTTTTTTTCAAGAATAAAAACACTAGTATATATAATGTTCCTTTTTCAATTCATTACTTATAATCCTCACAAAACTCGCTTGAGTAAAACTTTCCAGGTATACCATACCTTCCTTACATAATTTTCAATCCATGTCGCAAAAAGTTACATTGGTTTACATCCTAAGTTGCCATCTTTCCCCAGTAGATATGTTGTTACAGTTCCAAAACCATTAACCAATCTAAAATCATTACAGTCTCCTGCAATATTTTTGTAGCGAATATATAGTATCAAAAATGGACTGGTCACATTAGTTGTTAAATATGATTATATAGGGGATAGTAATAATTGATAACTAGAAGTGAAACTCTCATATAAATTGAAACTGACTATGACATTTGGATTCACTGTTATGACACCCAACAAGTGATTAGAATTATTTTTTCCAACATATTAGAAAAAAAGAAAAAAATTAATTTATGTGATTAAAAACACAAGAAAAACCATTAACGTGGGCCAATAACCCACAAAATCATAGAGGATTTGAGCCATTAGCAGTTTTATGGACCCACATGCTCACTTGGGATTAGAGCCATCAACCCTTGAGATACAAAAACTCTACAATAGGTCTGTGTTGGAAGCACAAACTTGAATGAGAATATGATAAGCACAATTCCATAATATCCATTCTCCACTATCAAACCTTCTCATCAATCATTTTTTCATCTTCTAACTCCTCTACCCATTTAAATCTATAGGAAGTCCACCAATAACCCTAGAAAAAAACGTTCCAAAATATTAAATAAATACATGCAAATGAATGATTGCATCGGCATATTAGTACTTTTGTTCTTAAAAATCCTAGGCATCCGATCACAACAATAGCAGCTATCTGGATATACGTTTGGCAACCATATGAAACTTCTTTGCAAGAATTTCATATGGTTTTTGAGATTAATATACGAGAAAGAAGACCACCCACTCTAAAAGGATGAGAAATCAATGGAAAATAAGAGAACAGGGAATTGACAAATTATGACAGAGATCATCATCCATGATTCATCAACAACATCATGTGATCTTCATGAGTTGATCATCCCTAGAAAATTCATAGTGGCTGTCATGATCTCCGACTGTTTTGCACAGAATAAATATTCCACCTTTTCATGATCTTTTCATGAATTTAAGCCTCTACAAAAAAAGATAATATTTCTTATCATATTAGAACTTCCTTCAAAAAAGATAATATTTCCTATCATATCAGAATTTAAGCCTCTGTAAAAAATATAATATTTCTTGAACTTCCTTCATGATATCTATGGTTGCTCACCTTCGTTCAATATTGGGTAAAAGGTCATGGTCTTACCATAATTTCTATTCTAATTCCATTTCCTAACTTTTATTTTCATTTTGACCTTGGAGATAAACCCAATCATTAAATATGATAGTCATCCCTTCTGGGGAACTTAGTATGGGTTTCTTAGTGGTTTCCAACCCTTATGATGATGTGAGGTGGTGTTTCAAACATGGGAGTAACTTTTGTTTGCATGTGATGCTCATGGGCCATGGCTTCTTTTGTGGGTAATAGACGACTTAGTTCCACATCCTAAGATAAAGCTTCTAAAAAACTTCCCTTTTTTCCTTAAAGTAAAAATAGATCTATACTAAGGATTAATATTTATACGTATTTCTACCATATAAATTCTAACAATAATTAATCACATATGTAATAAATTAGAATATGAAATAAGCCCTTTTTACACTTGGCTTGGCTCTTAGGTACATAGATGGGTGGGTTTGGGAATGTGGTTCACATGAAAAGTAATAGAGAATGGATTTAGTGGAAACCTTTTATAAGATCAGGACTCAAACAATGAGAGAGAGAAAAAACCTTTTATATTCAATGTAAAACACATGCATTTACATATAATTGTGATATTTTCCCTTCTCTCCAACTTAGTCCATATTTTTAGAAAAATCCATTTTAATAAAGAAAATATATACCTAGTGATCCAATAATATTTTTTCACCAACAACTATTCCATTTTGGACTTATATATCTCAAAACTATGCTCATTGAATTTATAAATCTATATCTTTAAACTACTTGAAACTATTTTATTACACCATAGGAATCATTTCGATATATCTCCCATTTTAATGGGGTCTATCACATTTCAAGAAAAACACATTAGCCATCAACGTTTCCCATTAAAACAAAAAGTAATTTGATACAAAACATAAGTTTTAACCTTATATAGTTAATTGTTTCAAATAGATTCTTAATAAAATGAAAAATATTCAATGTAAAACACATGCACGTTAACATTTAATTGTGATATTTTCCCTTCTTTCCAACTTAGTCCATCCTTCTAGAAAAATGGCCTTTAATGAAGCATATATATCCATAGTGATCCACTGATATTTGTTCACCAACAACTATTCCATTTTGGACTTATATATCTGAAAACTATGCTCATTGAATTTATGCATCTATATCTTTAGACTACTAAACTATTTTATTACACCATAGGAATCATTTTGATATATCTCCCATTTTAATGGGTTCTATCACATTTTGAGAAAAACACATTAGCCATAAAAGTTTCCCATTGAAACCAAAAGTGATTTGATACAAAACATAGGTTTTATCCTTATATAGTTAATTGTTTCAAATAGATTCTTAATAAGATGAAAAATATTCAATGTAAAACACATGCATTAACATATAATTGTGATATTTTCCCTTATTTCCAACTCAGTGGACATCCTTCTAGAAAAATCCCTTTTAATGAAGAAAATATATCCATAGTGATCCACTGATATTTGATCACAAACAACTATTCCATTTTGGACTTTCATATCTCAAAACTATGATCATTGAAATTATGCATCTATATCTTTAAACTACTTGAAACTATTTTATTACACCATAGGAATCATTTCGATATATCTCCCATTTTAATGGGGTCTATCACATTTCCAGAAAAACAAAAATTAGCCATAAAAGTTTACATTTGAAACCAAAAGTAATTTGATACAAAACATAGGTTTTAACCTTATATAGTTAATTGTTTCAAATAGATTCTTAATAAAATGAAAAATATTCAATGTAAAACACATGCACATTAACATATAATTGTGATATTTTCCCTTCTTTCGAACTTAGTCAATCCTTATAGAAAAATCCCTTTTAATGAAGCGGATATATCCATAGTGATCCACTGATATTTGTTCACAACCAACTATTCCATTTTGGACTTATATATCTGAAAACTATGCTCATTGAATTTATGAATCTATATCTTTAAACTACTCAACTATTTTATTACACCATAGGAATCATTTCGATATATCTCCGATTTTAATGGGGTCTATCAAATTTCGAGAAAAACACATTAGCCATAAAAATTTCCCATTGAAACCAAAGTGATTTTCTACAAAACATAGGTTTTAACCTTTTATAGTTAATTGTTTCAAATAGATTCTTAATAAAATGAAAAATATTCAATGTAAAACACATGCATTAACATATAATTGTGATATTTTCCCTTCTTTCCAACTTAGTGAACATCTTTCTAGAAAAATCCCTTTTAATGAAGCAGATATATCCATAGTTATCCACTGATATTTGTTCACAAACAACTATTCCATTTTGGACTTTTAAAATTATGCTCATTGAATTTATGCATCTATATTTTTAAACTACTTGAAACTATTTTATTACACCATAGGAATCATTTCGATATATCTCCCATTTTAATGGGCTCTATCACATTTCGAGAAAAACACATTAGCCATAAAATTTTCCCATTGAAACCAAAAGTAATTTGATACAAAACATGGGTTTTAACCTGATATAGTTAATTGTTTCAAATATATTTTTAATAAAATGAAAAATATTCAATGTAAAATACATGTACATTAACATATAATTGTGATATTTTCCCTTCTTTCCAACTTAGTACATCCTTCTAGAAAAATCCATTTTAATGAAGCAGATATATCCATAGTGATCCACTGATATTTGTTCACCAACAAATATTCTATTTTATACTTGTATATCTCAAAACCATGCTCATTTTTTCCCAAAAACGTTTTTTTGGGGC
The DNA here is from genome assembly GCA_034641835.2 of Pinus albicaulis. Taxonomy (NCBI): domain Eukaryota; kingdom Viridiplantae; phylum Streptophyta; class Pinopsida; order Pinales; family Pinaceae; genus Pinus; species Pinus albicaulis. The sequence continues at coordinate 348,286,078 of CM076579.1, read as the reverse complement.
ACTACCCCTGAACACCTCTGTGTGGGGAATTTTTTGTCTATATGAAACCCTAAAGTGGGGGTCATTTTCACCCATTTTTCCCACCACTATGCTTAGGAAAATATATAGTCCATGGGGGTATTCACATAAAAAATATAACACATACCTAACATCCAATAATTCTCCTTAATGTGACCATCAATGTTGCAATGGTTAGAATTATGTCTACTACCCTTGCATGGATGTGTAGTGGCTATTTTATTCTTATCCTCCTATTTCCAGTTATTATTCCTCTCCTTCAAATATTGTTGGTGCTATTTTTTCTTCAAACCACTTAAGTACCATTTATTTTGGCCTATGATTTCTATATAATGTGCGTATACACATGGCTCATACATTATCCTTCTCTTGGAAAGAATCACTTCTTTTTGTAGATGGTTATATAGACCCCACATATACTTAAGGAGTACATTTGGGCTCTTGGGAAAGATATCCAATAATATTACCATATTTTTGAACTTAGTCCACTCTTATACACACTTATGCCTACGTAAAGTAGTGTGAATGATTCCACGGGTGCTCTACACACTTCATAGGGTATAATTGCGACAGGTAGTGTTAACTTCTACAAGTTTTATAGGCAAACTCTATAAATGGCCAAGTAGCCTCTGTATCTCATATTTTCTAAAAGGTTACATATCCAGTAAATGCCCCTACAGTCAATCTCTGGAATAGATCTAAATAGAAGTTCTTCATTTTATTATCCATAAACCACAACCACTTTAAAGAAACTGTGTACATGTGTCATTTCTCCCATAAATTCTTAGGAAAAGTTTTTAAAGCATGCATGTCATGTTGGATTTCTCCCATTAACTTTCAAGCATGTTTTTTGTAAGTGCATAAAATAATTTTGCAAACCATGTAAATGTCATTTCTCCCACAAACTAAAGGTTTTCTCTCACTAATTCAAGGCAAACTTTAAGGCCTAAAAATTGAAACTAAAGTGGTTGAACACTCATAGGATTTTGAACTTCCATTTGAACAAGTTGTCTAACATTTTTTTTTAATATTATTGAAAATAAGTTTATATATATGCATTTTCATTTGAAATTTTTTAATATATATATAATTGTACATGTATATTGTACAGTTTACTGTTGGAGATGTTCCCGTGGGGGAAGTTGTAGCGAACGAATAACAAATGGAGAGGGAACCTCAAAAGGTATTGCATGATATATATATATATATATATATATATATATATATATATATTACATGAAGTTCTATATATTCTCACTCAATTTTAAAACATCAAATTTTAATGTTTGTACACATTGTGTACAGGTTCCCCATGCTTCGCAGGATAACTCGCGGATTGAGACTTTTCTTGCAAAGACACTACATCCATCTGTATTTGATGGATGATGCACATGCACAGATGCAACATTATATTTTCAATAGATTTAGTCTTAGATTTAATTTTTTATATATATTCTTATCTAGATGTCATCATATATAACTTGATACTTGATACTTGTGAGATCTAGAAATTTTGGACATATTTTATGTGAACTACATTTGGTACATGTGAATGTGATATATAATGTTTTTAAAACTTAAGTTTTGGATGGTTGAACTACATTTGGCATGTGAAGTAATGTTACAGTGTTATATATAATTTGTTTTGTTTGTAATGTGTTATGGTTGAACTACATGTGGCATGTGAAGTAATGTTACTTGATACTTGATGCTTGTGATCTATAATGTTTTGTTTTTTAAACTCAATTTTTTATACTTGTGATATATAATGTTTTGTTTTTAAAAAGTTTTGATACTTGTGATCTATAATGTTTTGTTTTTATATCTCAAGTTTTGGATAGTTGAACTACATTTTGCATGTGAAGTAATTTTGTGTTATAATTTGTTTTGTTTTTGAAACTTAAGTTTTGGATGGTCAAGAAATAAATTTGGCATGTGAAGCAATTTTGTGATCTAAGTTAATGTTTTGCTTTTGAAAAACTCAAGTTTTGGATGGTTGAACTATATTTGGCATGTGAAGTAATGTTGTGTTATAATTTGTTTTGTTTTTAAAACTTAAGTTTTGGATGGTTGAACTACATTTGGCATGTGAAGTAATGTTGTGATCTATATTAATGTTTTTCTTTTGAACTACATTTGGCATGTGAATTAATGTTGTGTTATAATTTGTTTTTTTTTTAAAATTAAGTTTTGGATGGTTGAAATACATTCGGCATGTGAAGTAATGGTGTGATCTATATTAATGTTTTTCTTTTAAACTACATTTGGCATGTGAAGTAATGTTGTGATCTATAATTTTTTGTTAAATTAAAAGTTAAGTTTTGGATGGTTGATCTACATTTGGCATGTGATATAATATTAAATGTTTTTATTGGATAGTTGAACTACAATTGGCATGCCATGTGAAGTAATGTTGTGATATAATCAAAATGTTTTTAAACCTCAAGTTTTGGGTGGTTGAACTACATTTGGCATGTGATTATGATATTATGTTTTGTTTTTAAAATTCAAGTTGTCGTTTTCCAAACAAACAAAAAAATCACATGAATATATGTACATGTAGAAATGATTTTACACATGCTTCAATATATATGTTAAAAATATTGAAGTACAACACACACACACACACACACACACACACACACACATATATATAAACAATCATAAGATTTTAGGTCTTGTTAAATGTGTTGAAAACAATCATAAAATTTTAAAAATACATTCTATAATGTATATATCTCCAGTACGTGCAACATTTTTCACCAATGTATGTATAGAAAAGCTACTTTCAGTTAATTCCATTCTAGAACATACATATCCAGTACGTGCAACATTTTTCATCAATGCACATAGAAAAGCTACTTGAATAGTTAATTGCTTTCTAGAACATATATATCCAATAATTCAACATTTTTCATCTATGCCAATAGAATTTAGCTACTTTCAGTTAATTGCATTCTAGAACATATATATTCAATACGTGAAACATTTTTCATAAATGCACTTAGTAAAACTACTTAAATATTTAATTTCATTCTAGAACACACACACACACACACACACATATATATATATCCAATATGTGCAACATTTTTCATCAATGCACATAGACAAGCTACTTTCAGTGAATTCCATTTTAGAACATATATATATATATATGTATATATATATATATATATATATATATATACATATATATATATATATACATATGTATATATATATATATATATATATGTATATACATATATATATACATATATACATATATACATACATATATACATATATATATATATATATATATACATATACATATATATATAAATATATATATATATATATATATATATATATATATAGATATGCAACATTTTTAATCAATGGGTGTATAGAAAAGCTACTTTCAGTTGATACTAAAGTGTGCATGTACCAAAAAAATGTACATGTGCAAACACTTGCACAAATAACATAACAAGGCAGCTCAATTTTTAGTTGGGTTTTGGAATTTCTAAAACATGAATCCAAAGAAAAGAAATTGTTGGGCAGTTCATAAAAAAAATTCCAATGGAATGCCATCTTCAATGATCCGTTCATGATCAGATTTTGACATTTTCCATTTCTTAATTTTCCTTTTTTTTCTTTGATTGAACCTCTATCAAGTTTATGTGTGTTGCACACACCAAGTTACTATATTGACAACTTATGACATCAGTTTCATAGTCTTCAAAGTAAACAAAATCCCCACTTTCATTAGTTTGTCTAAAAAACTAACCTTTCGGTATAATAGATCCTCTTTCATATGGAAACCAGTGATAATTTTAGTTTTGTAATAATTTCATTTTTTTTTTCAGTGCAACGCATCAAATAATACATCACATTTTCATCGTTGTCAGTTTGTGCAATTACAGCAAAAACATCTCCTGCACAATAAAAAAAACTTAACAAACTTATGTATTTAAATTTATTTCTAGATCTCTATCAGTTCAAAGCAATTCAAATGTTACCTTCTCTAACAAGATCATAAACTCCATCACCATCAGATGATATTGTAGTCTCCTCTGATTTCATTTATTCAAACATTGCAACAGACATTTTCCCCTTTGTAATTAGCTCTGTATGTTTCCAATATTTTACATACATATTGTTTTCACAAACGTCATTGGATTTTGTGTTGTCTATGCAAACATGACAAAAACAAGAATAATTTCCTTTATCCAATGCAAACACATTTGTGGACAAATTTTTTTTAATTGAATGCAATTTTCGAGTCCCTTTTATTGTTTCAACTTCATTTCTAGTTGATCTATCTACATCTTCGTTCCCGATATGCAAAAAAAACCTATATATGGAAAATTCAAAGAAAAATGTAAATATGATATCAAAATACCATCAAATATAATCATTGTGATAAATGTATAATTTCTAAAATTAGATATCCAATAAAAATTAAATTGAATGTACCTTCGCACTTCCCTTGATTGGTTAGTCTCATGGCTTAGAGCAGCAATGCACCATTAAACAACTTCTTTAGCATTCAAAATTTGGTTTGCAGAGGGGTTCATTTGATATCTTCGAAGTGCTCATTTTATGCATGCCCCTGCATTGTCATGTTCTCCTTTTCCATGGCCAGACTCAAAGAAATTCCAACAATGTTTAATGCAAGTTTTCTTATGAAGACAACACAACCAAAAGAATGATTGTGCAGATTTGAATTGACTTGCGTATCCGTCTAACAAAATCCAATTTTTATTGATTTTTATTCCATGACTTTTCAAGGAGTCCCAAATCTTTCCAAAACAGTGTTGTACAAAATATGTATCATTTGTATGATCGTCACTGATATAAAAGTGATATTCTTTAATAATATGTCGATTTTCACTGGTGTTTTCTATATGATCAACGTTTTGTTCAACATGTCTATATAGAATATGAACGAGCATGGAGACTTGGGCAGAATTATAGTATTCACTCTGAATTTATTTTTGTGGAACAAATGTGTACTTTTCTGCAAAATCAATTACAGACAAAATGGTCCTTGGTGGAAAAACTTCACGGAATTTTTTGAATTGCAAGTCTTTCCATCGAGCTCTATTTTGGACTTATATATCTCAAAACTATGCTCATTGAATTTATGCATGTATATCTTTAAACTACTTCAAATTATTTTACTACACCATAGGAATCATTTCGATATATCTCCCATTTTAATGGGGTCTATCACATTTCGATAAAAACACATTAGCCATAAAAGTTTCCCATTGAAACAAAAAGTAATTTGATACAAAACATAAGTTCTAACCTTTTATAGTTAATTGTTTCAAATAGATTCTTAATAAAATGAAAAATATTCAATGTCAAACACATGCACATTAACATATAATTGTGATATTTTCCCTTCTTTCCAACTTAGTCCAGCCTTCTAGAAAATTTCCTTTTAATGAAGCAGATATATCCATAGTGATCCACTGATATTTTTTCACCAACAACTATTCCATTTTGGACTTATATATCTCAAAACTATGCTCATTGAATTTATGCATCTATATCTTTAAACTACTTGAAAGTATTTTATTACACCATAGGAATCATTTAGATATATCTCCCATTTTAATGGGGTCTATCACATTTCGAGGAAAACACATTAGCCATAAAAGTTTCTCATTGAAACAAAAAGTAATTTGATACAAAACATAAGTTTTAACCTTATATAGTAAATTGTTTCAAATAGATTCTTAATAAAATGAAAAATATTCAATGTAAAACACATGCACATTAACATATAATTGTGATATTTTCCCTTCTTTCCGACTTAGTCCATCCTTCTAGAAAAATCCCTTTTAGTGAAGCAGATATATCCATAGTGATCCACTCATATTTTTTCACCAACAACTATTCCATTTTGGACATATATATCTGAAAACTATGCTCATTGAATCTATGCATCTATATCTTTAAACTACTCAACTATTTTATTACACCATAGGAATCATTTCGATATATCTCCCATTTTAATGGGGTCTATGACATTTCAAGAATAATGCATTAGCCATAAAAGTTTCCCATTGAAACCAAAACTGTTTTGATACAAAACATAGGTTTTAACCTTATATAATTAATTGTTTCAAATATATTCTTAATAAAATGAAAAATATTCAATGTAAAACACATGCATTAACATATAATTGTGATATTTTCCCTTATTTCCAACTTAGTGGACATCCTTCTAGAAAAATCCCTTTTAATGAAAAAAATATATCCATAGTGATCCACTGATATTTCATCACAAACATCTATTCCATTTTGGAATTTTATATCTCAAAAATATGCTCATTGAATTTATGCATCTATATCTTTAAACTACTTGAAACTATTTTATTACACCATAGGAATAATTTTGATATATCTCCCATTTTAATGGGGTCTATCACATTTCGTGTAACACCCCTCATTTATGTTTTCTTTCCAAGCTAGAAAATTGAACTTTAATCCTAAGGGGAGTGGACCCCAAATGGATAAGTATATGTTGTGGATGTAATTAGATATATTCATTATAAAAATTAAATAAAATAATGCTGTGCATATTGACCAAAATGAGAATTATGAGATCACTTGCTAAATCCATGAGGATGGATAAAGGAAAATACTTTCCCCACAAATCTTTCAAAAAAGTCCTTGAAAGAATTTATTTCCAAATTATATTTTGAGGAAAATCTAGTTTCCCCAATGATGTGGAGAGTAGTTGGGAAGAGGTAAAAAAGCTGGGAAAAGCAGAAAGCAGCTTTAAAAGTCCCTAAATAGGGAAGCCTAGGCAAACAGGAAGAAAATCATCCTTATATTCTGGACGCAGAATTAGAAACAGGCTTTGGGGAGAAAAAGCTTAAATAAGCTATTCCGGAACAGATTAGAGGTTGGTCTATTCTAGGAGATGATCTCAACTTGGGGGTGAGTTCTGGGAGATAGAAGGACTCTAAGGTTGGGAGGTTGGGAGGTTGGTCAATTTGAATAGCGGTATGTCTTTAAGTTGCCTGGTGTTTATTACTTCATGTTGTATAAATTGGTTACACATAATTATATGATTTGTATGTTAGACTTGTTAGTTTATACATTTAATAGAATTAAACATAAGGAATTCACCCTCTCAATTTTGTATAGTTGTAGAAATATAAATCTGTAGAGGAGAACCCAGTAGAATCTCTAAACCAGGGTTGGCTTAAATCTGAGGATACATATTCCTCCACAGATAAACTAACTTTAATCTGCTTCTGAGTTAATAGAATGAATTTGATATGTATACATAAGAGAAATCAGTATGAGTGTTCCTGTACAAATATTTAAAATAGAAATAGATGAATTGTAATCTAAGTTGTGCATTAAATGGGTGAAAACACATGAGGTTCTAGAGTCAAGGTACCATCCATACACAAATAGGAGCATAATAGAAATTATTTCCTGCATGTATCAATTTATTTCTATAACAGAATGAAGTAAAGATCAATTAGTGAGGGAAAATAACCATGATAGTAGTTGTCTAGAAGTTAACACAGTCGAAGCTATAATTGTAAAACACAGGTACCCACAATAATTAGCATGAGGCTTCCCACCAATATTCAGCACAACAAAACAATCTCTTATATGAAGCTGAGAATAATAAATGACAGAAAGCTGAGTGATAAGGACTATTACATCAACTGGGTTGATTAGCGGTTAATTAAATTTTATGTAAAGATTTGGTGGAAGTTATTGAAGCATGAGCATAATAGGAATATTTAATTACACTAGTAAAAGCACAAAGAAACATAGAAAAATAAGATTGAGGACTATGACAGAACCTTTCTACTCCTATTAGGAGACAAGAAACCATTGAGAACATATTTAACAATCATGGAACAATTACTTGAGAACAAAAACTCAACTGCGTCACAAAACTATGGAAAGCCTGAATGATTCAGGAATTAAATTCTTAATAAGGCAGTTGATATCATCGATCCATCTAACTGACCAAATAGCCTATGAGATGTCACTATTATGCATTGAACATGCGAATATAGACTGAACCACTGACATGAGGAGGACAAATTCTTTCGAGGGCCATAGGGAACTGTATATATGAAATTTTGAAATGGCTCACCAGCCATAGGTAACTACAGAAGGAGAAATTAGGACTGGCAACTTATAAAATTATTCACGCCAAGTTAAGTATAAAAATTTTGAAGGGAAAAACTATTTCACATAAGTATTAGCATAAATATAGAAATCTAGAAACCATCAGAAAATAATATTGATATGTCACTCATAACAAAGATGGAAAGTCGATAGAATATATACATATTCAACTCTGAAACCCCTTGCAGTGCAAGTCTATCGTGGCATCATGACAATATTGCAGAATTTAATTAATTCGAGAATTTCATAAAAAAATTTATAGTCACAGTTCGGACACAAATCCTTATTACAGTAGAAATTTTTGTGGACTATACAAAACTTGAAGTGTCTAGATAAATTTCGTATAATAAGAACAAGCAAGCTAGGTCACGCTCTGACTAAAGACACGTTGATACCGACCTGAAATCCAAGGTACAACAACGTCAAGTTGAATGAATGGTAAATCCATCAAATACCATGGAGGAAAAACGTCGACAGGATTTGAAACTACTTGCAATAAAATTTAGGGCGAAATGAGAGCTCGTTATAACTAGAAAAATTGAATACAATTCGTAATATAATATATTTGAAGTGAGCATAATGACACAAGGGATTACCTCTGAGAATTGAGGGCTCTGCTAACCAATACGACCTGTAGAAAAGAAAAAGGAGTAAGCAGAAAACGCTCGCCTGAACAAAACAAACCCAGAATAAATTACCTCCAAAAAATCGAGGGCTTACTTGTGTAGTGACGTCTTGATGAGAGCAGGGCAAACTCGGTGAACGAAACAACCACGGTCACGAAAAACACGAGAAGCAGAAGTTCCTACCCTGCAAGGGTTAATATTAGAGCCGAACTCAGCTAGAACTGATATAATAAACACCAAGCAAGAATAGCAGCATGATAATAAACCAGAGGTCGAAATTGGGTGGCTGAGATGGTTATCTCTTAAAATTGAATGATGAGGAAATAACACCAACCGAACAACGAAATTCATATACCTGAATGGCGATGAAATAAAAAAAATTGGTGACGCCCAGGAGCTAGAACGAGCTTGGTGTTGCGTCTCCCCAATTGGACAGAGTATAAACACTAGAAGTCGAGCAAGAGAAATGAAGAGCCAAAGAACACTTCCAAATGCAACTTCAGAAGTTAATACGATTCGTTAAACCCAACGAACAAAACCCTATCTGATACGCAACATCTCCATCATCCACTTGTCATCAGATCAATGGGATGCCACTGATCGAATTGGGAAAAATTGAGAACCCTTGCACAATCGCCCAAGCCATAAATGAGAAATCAATTGCAATCCATTTCAGGGTACTTCCAATAGTATACCCGGACAAGCGTGATTAATGATTTCATATATATTACAAATATAAAATTGTAAGGGTGCAATACTGGCGTTTATACATGAACAAACCGGGATGAGGGATCACTGCTCAGGCTTTAAATCCTCAGAAGGCCACGAAACCTAATCGACGTGGAGAGCACAACGAGCTATCCAATCCTCACCACATAGATTTCAATTTTCCAATGTAGCAAGTAAGTACGATGACTTCAATGTCGTCTACTCCCATGAAAATTTTGTCATAATGGAAAATATACGAGATCTCTATGGTGACAGAGGTACGGTTTATTATCCCATTAAACCATGACCGCAAGGCGGGAATGAACAAATAGAAACGACCACTGAGAAATGACATAAATCGAATTAAGTCACCAAGCACGTTGGATAAATTCGATATCCAGCCAAAGCTTTCCAGCTTAGGGAAATGATAACAGGACTTACCAATAAGTGAGTGACATATTCACGATGCGTCAATACGAATAGGAAAACGAAATGAAAAATCTATCTGTGGGGAGCTTTATAAAGAAGTATGGGTATAATTACTATGAGGATGAATATGATTTATGGATACATACAATTATATTCATCATAGGTATGTACAGTAGATATATGGATATATATATATATATAGGTACAACATAAGTCACCCCAACCTTTAAGGGAGGAATCAAATCAAAGTTAAAATAATGACCAAGGTGCACATATAAGGACACTCTAGCATAATTGTAGGAATTAAATGTTATATCTACATGGTGGCGAAAAATAGAAGCACAGAATACTATTATGCCAAAAAAAAAAAAAAATTGAAGTGGTTAAGAGGAGACGTTACAAATGGTATCAGAGCCCATGTACATAAACTGGGCTGTTTTGTGGTGCTCACTGTTGTTATGCGCTTACTGTATAAATTATTCATTGTTGAAAAAAAAAAAAACTTTACTGATCTGTGTTTTTTAGTGTACAGTGGTGTTGAACAGAAAAGTTGAATGGCAGAAGGTGAGGAAATTTATGTGGATCTGCATGATGACGATAATACACCAGATCCCAACGCTCCAGTGATGGCTATGTTGCACAGTTTGCAATGAGAAATGGCTGAGCTAAGAAGCCAGAATGACAGATTGTCATTAGCCAGTGAGGAGCAGGAAAGGCTCATCAGAGAATTAACTTTGCGAAACATCCAAGAGGGTGAAGGTTCCGGAAAGAGGAAGCATGATGAGTCTGAGGAATGGTTATCACCAGCTCAGAATTAAGGAGGAAGACATTAGTAAAACAACTTTTTGAACCAGGTATGGTCACTACGAATTTGTAGTCCTACCTTTCGGTTTGACGAATGCCCCTGCCACCTTTATGTGCTTAATGAACAGTGTTTTAAACAAGTATTTGGATAAATTCGTACTTGTGTTCATAGATGATATTTTATTTTACTCAAAAAGTGAGGAAGAACACAAAGAGCACTTGAGGATAGTATTGCAAACTTTGAAAGAAAACCAGTTATATGCCAAATTCAGTAAATGTGAATTACAAGATCCAATACTTGGGTCATATTATTTCGGAAAAAGGGTTGGCTATTGACCCTGAAAAGATAAAGGCTATTAAAGAATGGCCTGTGCCAACAGACATTTCAGCAGTGAGATAATTCATGGGGATTGCAGGTTATTATCGCAGATTTGTGGAGAGATTTTCTGCCATAGCATACCCCATAACCTCACTACACAAAAAGGGGGTCAAATTTGAGTGGACTGAAAAATGCCAAAACAGTTTGAACAATTAAAATTAAAACTCACTACAGCCCCTATACTGAAAATTGCAGATCCTGATAAAGAATTTGTGGTATGTACAGATGCTTGTAGAGAGGGGTTGGGAGGAGTCCTTTTGTAGGAAAACTCAGTTATTTCATATGAATCTAGGAAACTGAAGACACATGAAAAGAACTATAGTTCATATGATTTGGATTTGGCTGTTATTATTCATGCCTTGAAGATGTGGCGACACTATCTTCTTGGGAAAAAAATTACATTGATGACTGATCATATTAGTCTTAAATATTTCTTTTCCCAAACTGATTTGAATGCTCGACAAGCCAGATGGCTGTCTTTTTTTGAGTGAATTTGATATGGATATAAAACATATCAGAGGGAAAGAAAATAAAATTGATGATGCCTTGAGCAGAAATGCTTGTCAAAATATACACAGTATTGGAAGTAGTGCCCAGTTTGATTTAGAAGATTTAGTGAAAAAGGCAGCAAACCAGGATCCAAATTATGAAACACTACAGGTGAGACTACTAAAGAAGGAGATGGCTGATTACACTCAAAACCAAAAAGGGATGATATGCTACAAAAACAGATTATATATCCCCAATGTGGAGTCCTTGAAAAGAGAGATTCTAGATGAATATCACAAACAGCCGTATGCAGGGCATCCTGGATATCAGAAAATGTTAACAGCTTTGAAAAAGAAGTTTTTTTGGCCAGGAATGAAAATATATGTAGCAGAATATTTAGCTAGATGCATGGAGTTTCAATTAGTTAAAGTTGAACATCAGCATCCTGCTGGTCTTTTAAATCCTTTGCCGATTGCAGAATGGAAATGGGACACAATTTCTATATATTTTATAACAGGGCTACCCAAAACTAAATACCAACACGATTTAGTGATGGTAGTAGTAGACACTTTAACAAAAGTTGCACACTTCATACCTGTAAAGTCTACTTTTGGGACAGCCCAAGTAGCAGATGTATTTCTAAGAGAGATAGTAAGATTACATGGGGTCCCAAAGATGATTGTTTCAGATAGAGATGCTAAGTTCACAGCAGCCTTTTGGAAAGGTCTATTTGGAGGTATGGGCACTAAGTTGAATTTTAGTATTGCCTATCACCCGTAGACCGACGGTCAGATAGAGAGAACTAATTAGATTTTGGAGGATATGTTGAGAATGTATGTGATGGATAGACCATCAAAGTGGGAAGACTACTTGCATTTAGCTGAATTTTCCTATAATAATAGCTATCAATCCTCCATCAAAATGAGTCCGTTTAAGGCACTCTATGGAAGGAAATGTCGTACTCCTTTGAGCTAGAGCCAACTGGAAGATAAGATAATGTTGGGACCAGATGCTTTACAAGAGATGGAAGAATTTTTAAGCAAATACAAAGAAACATCAAGAAATCACAAGATCGTCAGAAAAGCTATGCTGATAAGAAGAGAGTACATCGAGAAATTAGAGTGGGGGAACATGTGTATTTGCGTATCAAACCCAAAAAGAGCACACTTTATGCTGGAAGTTGTGCAAAACTGGCTCCTAGATATTGTGGTCCTTTTGAAGTATTAGAAAGGGTGGGACTAGTGGCTTACAAGCTGGCCTTACCACCCCATGTTAAATTTCATGATGTATTTCATGTTTCATTATTAAAAAGTTATATACATGATGCTTCTCACATTGTTGATTGGAATGTGATACAAGTGGAACCAGAAGGGGAGTTCCTTCCAGAACCGCTTCAAATATTGGAGCGGGAAGAAATTGAATTGAGGAATTGAACAGTAGCAAGAGTAAAGGTGCAGTGGAAGCACTTTACTGCTGAAGAAGCTACCTGGGAAAGAGAAGCTGAAATCATGGAAAAATATCTATTTTTGTTTGAAAAATGAACTCTAGTAATTATATATTAACATCGAGGACGGTGTTTTCTTTCAGAGGGGGAATATGTAACACCCCTCGTTTATGTTTTCTTTCCAACCTAGACAATTGAACTTTAATCCTAAGGGGAGTGGACCCCAAATGGATAAGTATATGTTGTGGATGTAATAAGATATATTCATTATAAAAATTAAATAAAATAATGTTGTGCAGATTGACCAAAATGAGAATTATGAGATCACTTGCTAAATCCATGAGGATGGATAAAGGAAAATACTTTCCCCACAAATCTTTCAAAAAAATCCTTGAAAGAATTTATTTCCAAATTAGATTTTGAGGAAAATCTAGTTTCCACAATGATGTGGAGAGTAGTTGGGAAGAGGTAAAAAAGCTGGGAAAAGCAGAAAGCAGCTTTAAAAGTTCCTAAATAGGGAAGCCTAGGCAAACAGGAAGAAAATCATCCTGATATTCTGGACGCAGAATTAGAAACAGGCTTTGGGGAGAAAAAGATTAAATAAGCTATTCCTGAAAATATTAGAGGTTGGTCTATTCTAGGAGATGATCTCAGCTCGGGGGTGAGTTCTGGGAGACAGAAGGACTCTAAGGTTGGGAGGTTGGTAAATTTCAACAGTGGTATGTCTTTAAGTTGCCTGGTGTTTATTACTTCATTTTGTATAAATTGGTTACACATAATTATCTGATTTGGATGTTAGACTTGTTAGTTTCTACATTTAATAGAATTAAACATAAGGAATTCACCCTCTTAATTCTGTAGAGTTGTAGAAATAGAAATCTGTAGAGGAGAACCCAGCAAAATCTCTAAACCAGGGTTGGTTTAAATCTGAGGATACATATTCCTCCACAGATAAACTAACTTTAATCTGCTTCTAATTTAATAGAATGAATTTGATATGTATACATAAGAGAAAGCAGCATGAGTGTTCCTGTACAAATACTTAAAATAGAAATAGATGAACTGTAATCTAAGTTGTGCATTAAATGGGTGAAAACACATGAGATTCTAGAGTCAAGGTACCATCCATACACAAACAGGAGCATAATAGAAATTATTTCCTGCATGTATCAATTTATTTCTATAACAGAATGAAGTAAAGAGCAATTAGTGAGGGAAAATAACCATGATAGTAGTTGTCTAGAAGTTAACACCGTCGAAGCTATAATGGTAAAACACAGGTACCCACAATAATTAGCATGAGGCTACCCACCAATATTCAGCACAATGAAACAATCTCTTATATGAAGCTGAGACTAATAAATGACAGAAAGTTGAGTGATAAGGACTATTACATCAACTGGGTTGATTAGCAGTTAATTAAATTTTATGTAAAGAGTTGGTGGAAGTTATTGAAGCATGAGCATAATATGAATATTTAATTACACTAGTAAAAGCACAAAGAGACACAGAAAAATAAGATTGAGGACCGTGACAGAACCTTTCTACTCTTATTAGGAGACAAGAAACCAGTGAGAACATATTTAACAATCATGGAACAATTACTTGAGAACAAAAACTCAACTGCGTCACAAAACTATGGAAAGCCTGAATGATTCAGGAATTAAATTCTTAACAAGGCAGTTGAAATCATCGATCCATCTAATTGACCAAATAGCCTATGAGATGTCACTATTATGCATTGAACATGCGAATATAAACTGAACCACTGACATGAGGAGAACAAATTCTTTCCAGGGCCATAGGGAACTGTATATCTGAAATTCTGAAATGGCTCACCAGCCATAGGTAACTACAGAAGGAGAAATTAGGACTGGCAACTTATAAAATTATTCACGCCAAGTTAAGTATAAAAATTTTGAAGGAAAAACTATTTCACATAAGTATTAGCATAAATATAGAAATCTAGAAACCATCAGAAAATAATATTGATCTGTCACTCATAACAGAGACGAACAGTCGATAAAATATATACATATTCAACTCCGAAACCCCTTGCGGCGCAAGTCTATCGTGGGTTCATGACAATATTGCAAAATTTAATTAATTCGGGAATTTCATAAAATTGTTTATATTCACAGTTCAAACATAAATCCTTATTACAGTAGAAATTTTTGTGGACTATACAAAACATGAAGTGTCTAGATAAATTTTGTATAACAAGAACGAGCAAGCTAGGTCACACGCTGACTGAAGACACGTTGATAACGACCTGAAATCCAAGGTACAACAACGTCAAGTTGAATGAATGGTAAATCCATCAAATACCATGGAGGAAAAACGTCGACAGGATTCGAAACTACCTGCAATAAAATTTAGGGCGACATGAGAGCTCGTTATAACCAGAAAAATTGAAGAAAATTCGTAATATAATATATTTGAAGTGAGCATAATGACACAAGAGATTACCTCTGAGAATTGAGGGCTCTACTAACCAATACGACCTGTAGAAAAGAAAAATGAGTAAGGGGAAAATGCTCACGTGAACAAAACAAACCCATAATAAATTACCTCCAACAAATCGAGGGCTTACTTGTGTAGTGACGTCTTGATGAGAGCAGGGAAAACTCGGCGAACGAAACAACCACGGTCACGAAAAACACGAGAAGCAGAAGCTCCTACCCTGCAAGGGTTAAAATTAGAGCCGAACTTAACTAGAACTGATATAATAAACACCAAGAAAGAATAACAGCATGATAATCAACCAGAGGGCGAAATTGGGTGGCTAATATGGTTATCTCTTAAAATTGAATGATGAGGAAATAACACCAACCGAACAATGAAATTCATATACCTGAATGGCGATGAAATGAAAAAAAATGGTGACGCCCAGGAGCTGGAACGAGCTTGGCGTTCCGTCTCCCCAATTGGACAAAGTATAAACACCAGAAGTCGAGCAAGAGAAACTAAGAGCCAAAGAACACTTCCGAATGAAACTTTAGAAGTTAATACGATTCATTAAACCCAACGAACAAAACCCTATTTGATACGTAGCATCTCCATTTTCCACTTGTCATCAGATCAATGGGATGCCACGGATCGAATTGGGAAAAATCGAGAACCCTTGCACAATCGCCCAAGTCATAAATGAGAAATCAATTGCAATCCATTTCAGGGTACTTCCAATAGTATACCCAGACAGGAGTGATTAATGATTTCATATATATTACAAATATAAAATTGTAAGGGTGCAAAGCTGGCCTTTATACATGAACAAACCGGGATGAGGGATCATAGCTCAGGCTTTAAATCCTTAGAAGGCCACGAAACCTAATCAACGCGGAGAGCACAATGAGCTATCCAATCCTCACCACATAGATTTCAATTTGCCAACGTAGCAAGTAAGTACGACGACTTCAATGTCGTCTACTCCCATGAAAATTTTGTCATAATGGAAAATATACGAGATCTCTATGGTGACAGAGGTATGGTGTATTATCCCATTAAACCATGACCACAAGGCGGGAATGAAAAAATAGAAACGACCACTAAGAAATTACATAAATCTAATTAAGTCACCAAGCACATTGGATAAATTCGATATCCAACCAAAGCTTTCCAGCTTAGGGAAATGATAACAGGACTTACCAATAAGTGAGTGACATATTCACGATGCGTCAATACGAATAGGAAAACGAAATCCAAAATCTATACGTGGGGAGCTTTATAAAGAAGTATGGGTATAATTACTATGAGGATGAATATGATTTATGGATACATACAATTATATTCACCATAGGTATGTACAGTAGATATATGGATATATATATATATATATATATATATATATATATATATATATATATATATATATATATATGTACAACATAAGTCACCCCAACCTTTAAGGGAGGAATCAAATCAAAGTTAAAATAATGACCAAGGTGCACATATAAGGACACTCTAGCATAATTGTTGGAATTAAATGTTATATCTACATGGTGGCAACAAATAGAAGCATAGAATACTATTATGCCAAAAAAAAAAAAAAAATTGAAGTGGTTAAGAGGAGATGTTACATTTCGAGAAAAACACAAATTATCCATAAAAGTTTCCCATTGAAACCAAAAGTGATTAGATACAAAACATGGGTTTTAACCTTATATAGTTAATTGTTTCAAATAGATTCTTAATAAAATGTAAAATATTCAATGTAAAACACATGCAAATTAACATATAATTGTGATATTTTCCCTTCTTTCCAACTTATTCCATCCTTCTAGAAAAATCCCTTTTAATGAAGCAGATATATCCATACTGATCCACTGATATTTGTTCACAACCAACTATTCCATTTTGGACTTATATATATGAAAACTATGCTCATTCAATTTATGCATTTATATCTTTAAACTACTCAACTATTGTATTAGACCATAGGAACCATTTCGATATATCTCCTGTTTTAATGGTGTCTATCATATTTCGAGAAAAACACATTAGCCATAAAAGTTTCCCATTGAAACCAAAAGTGATTTGATACAAAACCTAGGTTTTAACCTTGTATAGTTAATTGTTTCAAATATATTCTTAATAAAATGAAAAATATTCAATGTAAAACACATGCATTAACATATAATTGTGATATTTTCCCTTCTTTCCAACTTAGTGGACATCCTTCTAGAAAAATCCCTTTTAATGAAGAAGATATATCCATAGTGATCCATTGATATTTGTTCACGAACAACTATTCCATTTTGGACTTTTATATCTCAAAACTATGCTCATTTAATTTATGCATCTATATTTTTAAACTACTTGAAACTATTTTATTGCATCATAGGAATCATTTTGATATATCTTCCATTTTAATGGGGTCTATCACATTTCGAGAAAAACACTTTAGATATAAAAGTTTCCCATTGAAACCAAAAGTAATTTCATACAAAACATATGTTTTAACCTTATATAGTTAATTGTTTCAAATAGATTCTTAATAAAATAAAAAATATTCAATGTAAAACACATGTACCTTAACATATAATTGTGATATTTTCCCTTCTTTCCAACTTAGTCCATCCTTCTAGAAATATCCCTTTTAATGAAGCAGATATATCCATAATGATCCACTGATATTTTTTCACCAACAACTATTCTATTTTGGACTTGTATATCTCAAAACTATGCTCATTGTTTCCCAGAAACCTTTTTTTGGGGCACTACCCCCGAACACCTGTGTGTGGGGAATTTTTGTCTATATGAAACCCTAAATTGGGGGTCCTTTCCACCCATTTTATTCCCACCACTATGCTTAGAAAAATATATAGTGCATTGGGGTATTCACATAAAGAATATAACACATACCAAACATCCAATAATTCTCCTTAATGTGACCATCAATGTTGCAATGGTTAGAATTATTTCTACTACCTTTGCATGGATCTGTAGTGGCTATTTTATTCTTATCCTCCTATTTCTAGTTCTTATTCCCCTCCTTCAAAGATTCTCGGTGCTATTTTTCCTTCAAACCACTTAGGTACCATTTATTTTGGCCTATGGTTTCTTGATAATGTGTGTATACACATGGCTCATACATTATCCTTATCTTGGAAAGAATGACTTGTTTTTGTAGATGGTTATATAGACCCCACATATACTTAAGGAGTACATTTGGGCTCTTGGGAAATATATCCAATAATATTACCATATTTTTTAACTTAGTACACTCTTATACAACCTTATGTCTACATAAAGTAGTGTGAGTGATTCCACGGGTCCTCTACACACTTCATAGTGTATAATTGGGAACTGTAGTGTTAACTTCTACAATATATATAGGCAGAGTCTGTAAAGGGCCAGGTAGCCTTTGTATCTCATCTTTTATGGAAGGTGACATATCCAGTAAATGCCCCTATAGTCAATCTCTGGAATAGATCTAAATAAAATTTCTTCGTTTTAATATCTATAAACCACAACCACTTTAAGGAAAACTATGTACATGTGTCATTTCTCCCATAAATTCTTAAGAAATTTTTTTAAAGCATACATGTTATGTTGGCTATCTCCCATTAACTTTAAAGCATGTTTTTTGTAAGTGCATAAAATAATTTTGCAAACCATGTAAATTTCATTTCTCCCACAAACTAAAGGCTTTCTCTCATTAATTCAAGGAAAAATTTAAGGCCCAAAAATTGAACCTAAAGTGGTTGAACTCTCATAGGATTTTGAACTTCCATTTGAACAGGTTGTCTAACTTTTTTTTAATATTATTGAAAATAAGTTTATATATATGCATATTCATTTGAAAATTTTTAATATATATATATATATATATATTATAGTTTACTGTTGGAGATGTTCCCGTGGCGAAAGTTGTAGCGGACAAAGAACAAATAGAGAGGGAACATCATGAGGTATTGCATGATTTTCATTTTTATTTTTATTTTCACATGAAGTTCTATATATTCTCACTCAATTTTAAAACATCAAATTTTAATGTTTGTACACATTGTGTACAGGCTCCCCATGCTTCGTAGGATAGCTCGCAGATTGAGACTTTGTTGGGAAAGACACGACATTCATTTGTATTTGATGTATGATGCACATGCACTATTTGATGGATTATTCACATGCACATGTGAAACATTATATTTTCAATAGATTTAGTCCTAAATTTACTTTTTTATATATAGTCTTATCTAGATGCAGTCATATATAACTTGATATTTGATACTTGTGAGATCTACAAATTTTAGACATATTTTATGTGAATTACATTTGGTACATGTGAATTTGATATATAATGTTTTTAAAACTTAAGTTTTGGATGGTCGAACTACATTTGGCATGTGAAGTAATGTTACAGTGTTATATATAATTTGTTTTGTTTTTAAAACTCAATTTTTGGATGGTTGAACTACATTTGGCATGTGATGTGAAGTAATGTTGTGTTAAATAATTTGTTTTGTTTTTAAAGTGTTATGGTTGAACTACATTTGGAATGTGAAGTAATGTTACTTGATACTTGAGATCTATAATGTTTTGTTTTTAAGACTCAAGTTTTGATACTTGTGATCTATAATGTTTTGTTTTTAAAAAGTTTTGATACTTGTGATCTATAATGTTTTGTTTTTATAACTCAAGTTTTGGATAGTTTAACTACATTTGGCATGTGAAGTAATGTTGTGTTATAATTTGTTTTGTTTTTAAAACTTAAGTTTTGCATCGTCAACAACTACATTTGGCATGTGAAGTAATGTTGTGATCTAAATTTATGTTTTTCTTTTGAAAAACTCAATTTTTGGATTGTTGAACTACATTTGGCATGTGAGTTAATGTTGTGTTATAATTTGTTTTGTTTTTAAAACTTATGTTTTGGATGGTTGAACTACATTTGGCATGTGAAGTAATGTTGTGATCTATATTAATGTTTTTCTTTTGAACTACATTTGGCATGTGAAGTAATGTTGTGTTATAATTTTTTTTGTTTCTAAAACTTAAGTTTTGGATGGTTGAACTACATTTGGCATGTGAAGTAATTTTGTGATCTATATTAATGTTTTTATTTTGAACTACATTTGGCATGTGAAGTAATGTTGTGATCTATAATTTTTTGTTAAATTAAAACTTAAGTTTTGGATGGTTGATCTACATTTGGCATGTGATATAATCTTAAATGTTTTTATTGGATAGTTGAACTACAATTGGCATGCCATGTGAAGTAATGTTGTGATATAGTCAAAAAGTTTTTAGAACTCAAGTTTTGGATGGTTGAACTACATTTGGCATGTGATTATGATATTATGTTTTGTTTTTAAAATTCAAGTTATCATTTTCCAAACAAAAAAAAATCGCATGAATATATGTACATGTAGAAATGATTTTACACATGTTTGAATATATATGTTAAAAAGATTAAAGTAAAATACACACACACACACACACACATATATATATATATATAAACAATCATAAGATTTTAGGTCTTTCTAGATGTGTTGAAAACAATCATAAAATTTTAAAAATGCATTCTATAATGTATATATATCCAGTACGTACAACATTTTTCACCAATGCATGTATAGAAAAGCTACTTTCAGTTAATTCCATTCTAGAACATAGATATATAGTACGTGCAACAGTTTTCATCAATGCACATAGAAAAGCTACTTGAATAGTTAATTTCTTTCTAGAACACATATATCCAGTACTTCAACATTTTTCATCAATGCCAATAGAATTTAGCTACTTTCAATTAATTACATTATAGAACATATATATTTAGTACGTGAAACATTTTTCATCAATGCATATAGTAAAACTACTTGAATAGTTAATTGCATTCTATAATATATATATATCCAATACGTGCAACATTTTTCATTAATGCACATAGAAAAGCTACTTTCAGTTAATTGCCTAGAACATGTATATATCCAGTTCGTGCAACATTTTTCATCAATGCACATAGAAAAACTACTTTCAGTTAATTGCATTCTATAACATATATATCCAATAATTGCAACATTTTTCATTAATGCACATAGAAAAGCTACTTTCAGTTTTAATTGAATTCTAGAAGATATATATATATATATATATATCCAATACTTCTAGAACATAAATATCCAGTACTTGCAACATTTTTCATCAATGCACATAGAAAAGCTACTTTCAATGAATTGCATTCTAGAATATATATATATATATACATGCAACATTTTTAATCAATGCATGTATAGAAAAGCTACTTTCAGTTGATACTAGAGTGTGCATGTACCAAAACAATGTACATGTGAAAACACTTGCACATATAACATAACAAGGCAGTTCAATTTTTAGTTGAGTTCTGGAAGTTATAAAACATGAATCCAATGAGAAGAAATTATTGTGTAGTTCAATAAAAAAAATTCTAATGGAATGCCATCTTCAATGATTCGTTCATGATCGGATTTTGACATTTTCCATTTCCTAATTTTCAGTTTTTTCTTTGATTGAACCTCTATCAACTTTATGTGTGCTGCACACACCAAGTTACTATATTTAAAACTTATAACATCAGGTTCATAGTATTCAATGTAAACAAAATCCCCACTTTGATTAGTTTGTCAGAAAAAATAACCTTTCAATATAATAGATCTTTCATATGGAAACCCGTGATCATTATAGTTTTCTAATAATTTCAATTTTTGTTCAGTGCAACGCATCAAATAATACTTCACATTTTAATCATTGTCAGTTGGTGCAATTACAACAAAAACATCTCCTGCACAATAAAACAAACTTAACAAACTTATGTATTTAAATTTATTTCTAGATCTCTATCATTGAAAGAAATTAAAATGTTACCTTCTCTAACAAATTCAGAAACTTGATCACCATCAGATGATATTGTAGTCTCCTCTGATTGCATTTCCTCAAACATTGCAACTGACATTTTCCCCCTTGTATTTAGCTCTATATGTTTCCAATATTTTACATACATTTTGTTTTCGCAAACGTTGTTGGATTCTGTGTTGTCTATGCAAACATGAAAAAAAACAAGAATATTTTCTTTTATCCAATGTAAACACATTTTTGGACAACTTTGTTTTAGTTGAATGCAATTTTCGAGTCTCTTTTATTGTTTCAACGTCATTTCCAATTGATCTATCTACATATTTGTTCCCAATATGCCAAAAAAAACTATATATGGAAAATTCAAAGAAGAATGTAAATATGATATCAAAATACCATCAAAGATAATCATTGTGATAAATGTACAATGTTTAAAATTAGATATCCAATAAAAATTAAATTGAATGTACCTTCTCACTTCCCTTGATCGGTTAGTCTCATGGCTTAGAGCAGCAATGCACCATTGAACAACTTCTTTAGCATTCACAAGTCGGTTTGCAGAGGGATTCATTTTATATCTTCGAAGTGCTCATTTCATGCATGCCCCTACACCATCATGTTCTCCTTTTCCATGGCGAGTCTCAAAGAAATTCCAACAATGTTTAATGCAAGTTTTCTTATGAAGAAAACACAACCAAAAGAATGATCGTGCAGATTTTAATTGACTTGCGCATCCATATGACCATATCCAATGTTCATTGAATTTTATTCAACAACTTTTCAAGGAGTCATAAATCTTTCCAAAATAGTTTTGTACAAAATATGTATCATGTGTATGATTTTGACTGATATAAAAGTGATATTCTTTAATAATTTGGTGATTTTCACTGGTGCTTTCTATATGAGCGATGTTTTGTTCATCATGTCTATAAATAATATGAATGAACATGGAGACTTGGTCAAAATGATAGTATTCACTCTGAATTTGTTTTTTTGGAACAAATGTGTAGTTTTCTGTAAAATAAATTACTGAAAAAATGGTCCCTAGTGGAAAAAATTCACAGGATTTTTTTAATTTCAAGTCTTGCCATCGAGCTCTATGGGAATGCTTGGTGTATTTATAAATTTCTACCTCAAACTTTCTCAAAAAATATATCATACAAATTTCTTCTTCTTGTAATTCAATTCTTTTAGCACAATTTGAACCTTGAATTGATGTATGGATATAGTCATATATCTTCCATTTCACTTTCATGTTGGACAATGATTGATCATTTATATCAATATGATATTTGTTTTGAAATTTAGTCAAATTTCCACAATCATCGCATTTTTTACCACCAACACATTTATTTTCATAAAATAATTCATCACTTTCTCTTTCACATAGAATTTGAGGCATGAAATCATGGATAGTGGAAGGAGGAGGCGAATCTTTCCAAATTGTTCTACCAAAATTAAGGAATGTGTCATAATATAACTCAAATTCCACATGATAATGACAACAAAAAGTGTCGCGTACGGTGATAGGTTTTACATACCATGGATTTTGTTGAACAAAAGCACTGATTAAGACATGAATTTCATGATTCTCTTCTCTGAACTTGTTGAGCAATTCTATCTAATCGGTTTCCAAGAATTTTTTTTCATGTTCTTCGTACTGATTTCGTGTTATTTTTCTTCGCATCACATCCCTTGCATTTGGTGAAACACGTGAATTTTTCTTCCAATATTCATATATTACTTTTTAACATTTTCTCCAAGTCTATCTTTGTATGGTTTCCTACAAATAGCTGTCCAACAAACGAGTTCATCATTTACATCTATTTGCAACCGAATTTTTTGATATTTTTGCAAAGTTTCTCGTGAGGCTCCTAATGCTCGTGCCATAGATTTTACCAAGTGATTCTCTTTAGTACTTGATGAAACCACAACCATTGTATTGCTCTATGTACAACTAAAACATTTTTCTGTCTAGATCTTCTAATTGAATTTATAACACTATTTATATTTTGTATCACATTTTCCTTCATTTTTTTACCTTTTGTTGATTTTCGAATACCCAATAAAGTCATAGCTTCTTTTAATTTCCTTAATGATAGGAGATATTTCAACATTTGGGCTTGAACTATCACATTTTCCTTTATGAAGTACGTATCAAAAATGTGTTTAACGCGATATCTTATAACATGGCCAGCTCTTTTATCTCCATATGTGTGAGTGTCAACATTTTCTAACATCTCATCATTGACATTGATTTCATCTGTACATATTCGAATGAATAGTACATAATAAGTTTACATATTCAATAAATAAATAAATTATAAATATGTATAATTTCAATAATACATGCATGTGTTACACACACACACGCATATATATACCTTGTGATTCAATTTCTTCAATTGAATTTCTTTCAACATTTTCACCATATTCAACCATTGGTTCAATATCTCTTTCATTTTCTCTTTCAAAATTTTGCATCTCGTCATCAATGTTTTGAGGAATATCTCTCTCTATTTACATTGCAAAATATTTTTCAAATTAGTCCATCAAATAAAAATTAAGCTTCACATTTTAAACTAGGAAAATTTTAAATATCAAATTAATAATATTTACATTTACATACCTATTTCAACTTCTAGTTGAGGTTGATTTTCCCTTTCAATATTTGAGAGTGATTATGTCTTTCTTTTGCGATATTCTCTCGTCTCTTCTCTACGTTCCTCAGGGTCTCTTTTTCGATCATATTTTCTCGTGCAATTCCTTCGATTTCCCATGATAATAGAGTATGAAGTTCAAAAAATGTCCTTTAAAAATTTAGACAAAAAATCAATTAAAAAAGCATCACAAAATATTTAATTTTTAAAAAACTCATTTTAAAACTTTTGAAAAAAATACATACCTCAATACAAAACACTTAATTTAAAAAATACGATAAAAAAATGTCTTATAAAAATGAAACGAAGCTCAAAATATTTCCTTCCAAGTCCTGCAAAAACATTTCATTTAAAAAGTTAGAGAAAAACTCATTTTAAAAAATAATTAAAAAATATTTAATTCAACCCAAAACATGTACTCTAAAAAAATGTCCCTTCAAAAAATACCTCCAAAAAATGTCCATTGAAAATTAATTCCAACTTCTTAAAAAATGCCACTTTAAAAAATACTTTAAAAAAGCCTAAAAAAATATCACTTTAAAAAATACCTCCAAAAATGTCCTTTGAATATTATGCCTAAAAGGAGTCGTTTCAAAATTAAGCCTAAAAATATTCCTTTGAAAATTAAGCCCCAAACCTCTAAAAACAATGAAAATTAAGCCCAAATCCATACCTTAAAAAAATGAAGCCCAAAAACATCCAAAAAATGTATCACATACCTCCAAGAAATTTCCTTTAAATGTACCTCCAAGAAAAATCCTTAAACTCAAAAAAATCCTTTGCAAAAATGCCCTTTGAATGTACCTCCAAGGAAAGTCCTTAAACCCAAAACAATTCTTTACAAAATCAGACCAAGACCTTTGCAAAATCAGAACAAATGTGAGAAAATATGTGAAAATAATGAATGCTTTTGCGATAATTTATATTGCCGTGAAATGTTTTTCGGAGGGGCTTCGTGGTATTTTCCAGCCGATGGAAAGTTGGGTAAAAGTTCGGCCGAACTTTTATGTCATTAGACTTGACAGACTGTCGGTGCAAAAAATAATTTGGCCGCACTTTTTTTAAGAGTTCGACTGAACTAACACGTCTGCAATTACGCAGAGCCGAGCTCCGAATACATTTCTTCAACTTTGGACTGATTAAAATCCATGAGAAAATCTGAATTAACTGTTGGAACCAAGACAAGCATTTTCAGAATTCAATCTACTTTCAAGAAGTATAACTTTTATGGAATTTCATAAATATTTACTAATTTTAATTAATTTTGTAATAAACGGGTGCAAAAAATTTATGAAGGTCATTATGATTCAGTGAAATCATAATTCTGTATCTTCCAAAATACAATGCAAAAAAAATTGAAAAAATTATGGTGCATTACATTGGTCCGTCGTTTGTAATGGGTAGTTTTTAGATTTTTAATTTATAACTTATATGTTAAGAAATTTCGTGCATCGCGAAACATATTGAAAATATGTAGTTTTTTCATGTACGACCAGTTAAAAAAAAATTAGTAATTATGATATACATCAGTTGGCTTTGTAAATATAATGAAACCGATGTAGACTCTGTCTAGATTGTTGTAACACATTTTGTTTCTCAAAAACTCAAAGTTTCAAAGGATATAGTAGTGCATATTAACATGACTTCTTATGAATCCTTTGATTATTAAAAAACACACACTCAAAGAAACGATAAGTTGACATATCAAATGTGTATAAAAAAATTCCAAAAAATAAGTAATAGAAATCTAATAAAATTTCTGAGAACTTTAATTTTTATCACAAAATGAAATTCTAAATATAAAAATTGTTTTGGCTTGTAGAAAGTTGAAGAACAGAAAAAAATGATTTTTTTTTCTCAAAAAAGGGATAAAAGTGTAACCCAACTTCACATTTTCACTATGAATCTTCTACTACTTTCCAAATACCTCTATCCACAACGGCCCAAATTGATTAAAAAAAATCTATCAAAAATCCATCTGGCCCAGAAGCTTTGTCTCTAGGCATATGGATAACCACTTACTCCACCTCTTCGAATTTTATTTACCTAAGAAGTAGAGTATTTTGTTCTGCAAATACTAGGTTATGGATGTGTTGCATTACCTTTTGGATATTGGGTCTTTTTTTCTTGAATTGGTTCTGTTAAAAGAGCGCTTACGTGTTGTGTTGGAATTCACGTAATGTCTTCATGTTCTTCTACATGTTGATGGGGATCATTTTGAATATGGCCTACGTGATTTTACTATCGATAATTGATGATTGACCTACGAAAGAATTTTAAGTTTCACTCTCCCTCTTTTAACCATTCCACACCTAATTTTTACTTATAAATGATCTCCTCATATGCTAACATTTCCTCTATTTGTTGCTTGAGATCTGCTTCCACTGCTTATAGGTCATGAGTCCTGCCATGAATTTTGATGGACTATTGAACTTTGCTCATGATTTCCTATAGCTTTGATTTTTCTACAAATTTGTTGCATTCCATTCTTTTAGTATAGCTTTGATGAATTTTAGGCATTGTTGGAAGTGGTACATGGCACGACCCGGAATCGAAGCCAACTCTTTCCACCATGCTTTGATTTTAGAAAATAAGTCAGGATGGAAACGCCAAAAATATTTTAATATGAAGGGTTTATCATGGGGTGATAAGGACTAACCCATTTGAATAATTATTGGCCAATGATATGAGTTGTGACTAGGAAGGATGGAGGCATGTAGGTTGATATCTGCTAAAAATACTAATTTTGATGCTAGAAATCAATCCAATCTTGATGCAACTTGATGTGACCCTACCCTCTTGTTTTTCTAGGTATAGGTGCCATTAGGGGTAAGGATATTCACCATTTATGCATTAGTAATGAATTAAATGAAGACAATACCCCTCTCATCCAATCTTCTTACTAGTCCTTTTTCCTCTTGAAGATAACGAATTAGATTAAAGTCACCTCCCAAGAGCCAATGTTCCAGGCCGATCATACGTGCCAGAGAAAAGAGGTTGGATAAAATGATTCTATTTTCTTGAGGGTTAATGGGGCCATAGATATTAGAGATAAACCCATATTGGGATGAACTTATGGATTTAAAGAAAGTTGTTAAGATTCAAGGAACAGAAAAAGAATCCTTTAGATCTACTATTTCAATCTTCCATAGAATTTTGAGACCTCTACAATTGCCATTGAACACTCGAACATGAGATGATTATTACTCCAAAAAGAGTGGAGTAGCTATATAAGAATGAGGTGATCACATTTGGTCTCTTATATTAATATGATATCAATATTTTCTTTAGAAATATTTTATTTTATAATGTGATGCTTGGTTTTTCTATTAAGCCCCTAATAATCCATGTGAGAACCCAGGGTATATTAACCTTAATATAAATATTATAAACACTAAAATAAACATGGTTAACCATGGTTGATTTTCATATTAAGACAATCATTGTCACAATGCGATTTTGGACCACGATTGATTATAGTTGACCATGATTTATTTTCATATGCAAACAATCTTTGTGAGAATGTGGCGTTGGACCATGATTAATTTCCATTTTTAGAAAAACTTTTTCATAATGTGACGATGGAGAATGGTTGGTTTTCATACTGAGAAAATATTTGTCACAATGTGACATTAGACCATGGTCGACCCAAATTATAAACCCAAGGATTTATATTAAACCAAAAAATTAATATTATAACCCAAGGGAATAATAAACCCAAGGGAATGATACTAAAAACCCAAGGGAATAATATTATACCGAAGGGATTAATGTTATAAACCCAATGTATGTTAACCCTAAGATAAATATTATAAAACCTAAAATAAACATGGTTGATGGTGTCTTACCATAATTGATTTTAATATTGAGACAGTAATTGTCACAATGCGACATTGGACCATGGTTTACCAGAGTTGGACATGACTAATTTGCATATGGAGACAATGTTTGTCACAATGCGACATTGGGTCGTGGTTTATTTTCAAGTTGAGAAAATCTTTGTCACAATGAGATGTTGGACCATGGTTGATTTTCATATTGAGAGAGTGTTTGTCGAAGTGTGACGTTGGACAATGGTCGACCAATATTGTAAACCCAAGTATTTATATTAAACCCAAATATTAGTATTATAAATCCAAGGGATTAATACTAAAAACCTAAGGATCATAAACCTAAGGGAATAATATTGTAAACGACATGTATGTAGACCCTAAGATAAATATTTTAAAACCTAAAATAGACATGTTTTACCATAGTTTACCATGGATGATTTTTATATTGAGACATTCTTTGTCACAATACGACATTGGAACATGGTGGACCATAATTGACCATGATTGATTTTCATATGGAGACCATATTTGTCAAAATGTGACGTTGGACCATGGCTTGTTTTCATACTGACAAAATTCTTGTAACAATGTGACATTGGACCATGGTTTATTTTCATATTGACAAAATCTTTATCACAATGTGACGTAGGACCATGGTTTATTAATATTTATATAAACCCTATGAATAATATTATACCCTAGGAATATGAGCGCTTAGATTAAAAAATCGAAGGGATTGATATTATAGTCTCATGGGAATAATTAGCCCAAAGAACAAATTATAAAACCCCAAGGTATTATAAACCCAAGGAAATGACATTATACTCAAGGGATTAATATTATAAACAAAAAATATATATACCCTAAGATTAATATTATAAGCCCTAAAATAATCATGGTTGACAATGATTCATTTTCATATTGAGACCATATTTATCACAATGCGACATTGAACCATGGTTTATTTTCATATTGAGAAAATATCTGTCAGAATGTGATGGTGGACCGTGCTTTATTTTCATATTAAAAAAATATTTCTCACAACGTGATGTAGGCCAATGGTCGACCAAGATTATAAACCCAAGGATTTATATTATAACCAAATATCATTATTATAAACCGAGGAGAATAAAAAAAAAAAAAATATTAATACTAAAAACCCAGGGGAATAATATTAAACCCAAGGGATTAATATGTAAAACCTAAGATAAATATTATAAACCCTAAAATTAACATTCTTGACAATAGTTTACCATGCTTTATTTTCATATTGAGACAATATTTTTCACAATGCGACATTCAACCAAGGTTGACCATAGTTGACCATGATTGATTTTCATATGGAGACAATCTTTGTCATAATCTGACATTAGACCATGGTTGATTTTTGTATTGAGAAAATCTTTGCAAGAATAAGATGTTCAACAATGGTTGATTTTTATATTGAGAAAATATTTGTCACAATGTAATGTTGCACCATGGTCAACCAAAATTATAAAATCAAGGATTTATATTAAACCGAAAGATGAATGTTTTGAACCCAAGGGAATAATAAACTGAAGGGATTAATATTAAAAACCCAAGGCTTTATAAACACAACGAAATACTATGAAACCTAATAGATTACTATTATAAAACGAAGTTATGTAAATAAATACTAACATGGTTGACCATGGTTGATTTTCAGATTCATAGAAGCTTTGTCACAATGCGATGTTCGTCCATAGTTGAGCATTTTTTACCACGATTAATTCTCATATTCAGACAATCTTCGTCACAATGCAACGTTGGACCATGGTTGACCATGATTAAACCCCCTTAATAATATTATACCCTAGAAATATGAAACCTTAGATTAATAAACCCAATGGAATAATCTTAAATTCAGTGGCTTAATATTTTAAACCCAAGGTATATAAAACCTAAAATAAATATTATAAACCCTAAAATAAATAGGGTTGACCATACTTGACCTAAAATTAATAATATTATCATATTATTGAACTCTAAGAATAATATCGAACCTTCCAACAAAACTTAACAATAAAAATCAATATTAAATATTAAAATTAATATTGGTTTTAATGTTATTTTAATATTAATATTAATATTAAAAAGATTTGAACATTGTTATTAATAATGATTTTAATGTTATTTTACATTATATAATGATTAAAATTTATATAAATTTCATTATAATTAAATAGATTAAAATACATATTTTTAAAAGATAACAAATTCTCAATGTAATAAACATCTACATTTATTTAAAATAAAAAATATTGTTTATTTATTCATTTAAAATATCACATACTATCATTAAAATATTGAAATCAAAATAACTATTAATATTGAAATTAAAATACTAATATTAATATAAGTAATAAAATTAAAATTACTATTAATATTAATATTAACACTAATTACTATTAAAATTAAAATTACTAATTATTATTAAAATTAAAATTACTATTAATTAAAATCACATTAGTTAATTAAATTAATTAATTAATTAATATTAAATTAATATCGAATTGATGTTTATTAATATTAAATTAATATTAAATGAATTAATTGAAATTAATTTAATTTAAATTATTATTAATTATTTACTATTAATTAAAGTTAATTAATATTAATAGTAAAATTAAAATTAGAATATTAATATTAATTACTATTAGTAAAGTGAAAACTTAAAATTAATATTAATATTAATATTAATTATTTCCATTTTCACTGATGAGGTGATATAACCAAAATAATATGTATGCTCCTTAATGGCTATGGTCATCCTTAATAACTAGCAGATGGGTGTCCTTCCCGCTCGTTGTGTCGTTAAGTCTCCATCTTGGTTTTGGAAGCCTTTCAGTGAATTTTTTTGGGCAATGAGGTGGGGGTGTGTAGAGAATTGGGGTTTTGAGTTGTGGTTTTCTCGACAGCAGTCATGGCCCTAGGCACGCGAGGGATGTGCGATATGGATTAATTGGGAACATTGTGACGTCTCGACCTAGGGATGCCTGTGGGATTCTGGCATGTTGAGGGTGGTCGTGACATTGTGGTTCTGCAAGGGTCTTTTGAGTTTATTGTTTGTGTGTTCAACTTTTTCCATTGTGGAAGAATTTTGCACTTGGTCGCATCATTGGCTCTTCAACCCGTGGTTTGGCTCCAATCTAGTTTCGAGGTCGGAGGTTCTTTAGGTAAGTTTCATCGTTATTAAAAGGGGATGTTTTGTGACGACTATCTCTTGTTTTCCTTTTGGCTTGGTGGGTCGCGCAACTCTCATCGAGAGAGGTGAAATTGACACGATCTTGATTTGGAGTGGCGCGGAGGGTCTCCGGACGCTGAAGCATCGAGCCTCTTGTCCTGAGTGAGCAGGGTCTAGTAATTGGTTGTTGATTTCCTGTTCATTGCTCATCTTTGTTCAATTTGGTATTTGCTGCCAAAAAGGAGGTCAAACTGCAGAACCCTTGGAAACTTTTTCTATGTTCAATGTGGATTTGTTTCTCTGTCATTGGTCGTCCTCAATTCCCCTTGGCTCTCCTCAATGCCACGCCACAGGGATCATCCACACTAGGGGTGAGTTTCTCCTAGTCAATAAGCGAGTCTGCAACATAATGAGGCCAGCCACTCGTCCTCTAATGATGCCACCAATCAGGACACACACGAGGAGGCGCCCATTTCTCCTCCTTGCTCTCCAGGAAATTTTTAGCTCAAGTCACCCTAGAGACTATAAAATACCAGCTTCACAATGTCCAACTGAAAATAGATATTATGAAGAATCAACACTACAATAAGAGAATTCAATTATATTAACCGCATAGATTATCTTATTCCGAGTTTATAAAGTGTAGAGAGAAAATTTCTCAAAATATAAATCTCATTTTAAATGGAAATTTATGAAAAAACTTTCTCATACATACCACATCTAACCTATGTTTGTAATCCCCTTTCCCGAGTACCACATCCCGAGTACCACATCTCACTCACTAGTATAAAACACTTCTCAATACAATAAAATCAAAGTGTAATTCTCCATTTAATATGTATATGGTTTAAATTAAAATAAATTTATTTTATTTTAAAAATATTAAATTAATATTATATACGTTATATAATCCGAGAAACCTTTAATGCCCTTCGAACTTTGTTCTTCCATGTATTATTAATTTTTATGGCTCATCAGACTCTATGGTATCGATGGGGAGAAGCAATTTTTATGACGTTCATATTCAATGTGAAGGGAAGCCGTTTCAGCAATAACGAATAAATGGTTAATTGATTCATTGCACGAACCACGCTGAATAATTTTCCGTAAAACAGTTGAACCAGAGATTTTGCATTTCCATTTTCTTTGAACTTTACGGTTTAGGAATCTAACTTTTGCAGTGCAATGAGAAGATATTGACACGGGAAGTCAGAGAGCTTTCATTGGTTTAAAAATATTAAAGACTTCGATAATTAGTTTGAGAAGCAAAATTCAGAATACCGAAACTGAAAACTCCATTAGTTGCACTATCCGCATGTAAAGTTCAGTGGCATATAAGATTTGATTGAGTGAACAATTTGATGTGAAACTAATTGTTCATGGTACTTAGTTTCAGCCAGATTTCCTTTAATATGTTCAAAACAAAAGCGGTGACACCGTGAAAATGAATGAATTGTTGGCAGCGACAGATGAACGGAAAATAAAATAAAAGACTGCACGATAGTTTTATTATATTATATGAAGTATTTAGATATCGACCTACGAGAATAGCACAGCATCACATTCTCTTCCCCAGAGAATCCCGTGAGACGTTTTATTGAAACAAACGTAAACATAGAGAGAAGTAGAAGATATAACTAGAAGCAGTTGACCTGACGTTGACATAACTAGAAGCTGTACTGCTCGTAGCGGATGAAGCAGTCAGTTAGGTGAACTCGAGCACCGATGGCGTTGCCGCAAATGTTCCAGATGCGGCCCCCCAGGTTTTTCAGGCAGGCGGTGCAATCAGACTGAGAGATTCCCTGATTGCAAACCCCACGCCCATACGCGGTAGGTGAGCCTGCGCGGGATGCTTTGTAGTCGTAACCGCTGAAGGCAGTGTTTCCCTCTAGATCTACGATAAGGGATCCGAGAGTACTATAAAAGGGACTTCCGCTTGGGATCTTCTGCGTGTTACACGCGGATGATACAAAGTTTGTGTTGGGCGTGCCTACAGCACTGCCCACCACGAGGGCTAATACTACCATTACTTCCAATGCAAACCCAAATGAGTACCTCAATATTGACATGGGAAATGGGAAATGAAATGATATATAACCTCGAATAAACTCCTACTCCTGGAATGGGAAATGTTGTTATGAATGAGTGGAGGCAGTGATCAAAATTGAACACGTCAGAGCCCTTCAAAGGGCCTCTGGCACGTCAAAGAAGTACAGAGAGAAATTTACGAGTCAAAAAAATTTAAATTTAGATTTTTACAAGTCCGAAAAAAAATTTGAATAATATTATAAAACTTCCCCCGAAGCGCTGTAGCCTGTCAGCTCGTCAGATTTTTTAAAATTCCCAAATATAGTGAGTTCCATCGGTGGTTTAATATGAAGTTTTTCGGGGACTTCGGGTACTCAATGCCATGTGTCGAACGAGTAATCTAAGCCATAAAAGGCGCTAGTTTGTGCTGGTTGGCATACACTGATCACATGTCAGTAAGTTATTGCGTTGTAATTTTCCAAAACTTACAAAACGCCATTAAAGAGATTGAACCAGGCAGTTCCCTCACAGTCGCGATATCAAAACAAGAAGTCGCCAACGATATTGTATTTGCGGTTTTCCGATAGTGAATCTTCCTCCCAACTTCGCTGGAGTTCACCATTGTTTTTTTCGTTGCGGTAATCTAACACTGCTGTATTTAATCCCCAAAACAGAGGGTGAGGGGCAGAATCGATTCTCCCACCCCGGCGACTCGTTTAATATGTATATAATGACAGAATAAGATAAAACCCTGTAACTCCGTATGTTCAACCAGTTGTTTATTTATTTTTCTCAAGCAGACATTCATTGTACGTTTGATCTCCTTCTCTGTAAATAGATAATGTGAATTCCCACGTTACCGCAGCAGACTTGGCGTATGACAGGGAGGAGTATTTAGACGATGGTTACAACCCTAAAAAATCTGATACAGCTCAGAGGAAGCCAGAAATTTCCCCAAGGTATTGATCTGCCCCAACAACAACATATTTCTGTGATAAAGATAGGCAACAGCATGTCTTTGTCTGTATATTTGATTTATAGGGTTGCTCATGTTATCATGGTATTGATTGGTTTTGTATTATTGCAGTGTTAGGGCTTTATGTTCTGCATGCGCGCAGCCCCGATGGGAGAGTGAGTGGAAGTTCAACATAGAAGATGGGTTGGTCGTCAGCAACAATGGTTAGGTTTCTACCTTTTCTCATTTTCATTGTTTGTCGTCAGCAACAATGGATTTTGCCTCTATTAGGTGTCTACCTTTTCTTATTTTCATTGTTTTGAAGAACATGCCCCGAGGTTAGAAAGCGAAGTGAGCAAGCTCTTGCGCCTAGCCTCATTCCTTTCCTTTGAGGGTGGGGTCAACACTGAAATTAGCAAATCAAATTTTCCTAGGTCTTGCCTCTAGCTCCATTCCTTTCGTTTGAAACTCATGCCGTATGTTTGTGAACGGGGCAGGATATTGGAACCCTGGTGGACAGCCCGTGAACCCTGGTGGTATATTTTAACTTTGATTAATTTGGTATTAAATAAATTGAATTGGATTACCAATTTTGAACATATTTTAAAATTTAATGGATAGATGTGCAAACAAATTTATATTTGAATGTTCATAAAGAAAATCATTAATTTTTTTTTTTAATTAAAGTAGAAATTTTAAACCTAAAACATTTATCAAATTAAACAATTTATATATCAAATTCTATCTTTATATCTTACCTATCTTTATATCTTACTCGTTAACATATGCCAATTATAATTGTATAATGGTTATACATAATTAAAATATACAATATATTATGTATTAAGATGCCAATATATGGGAGATTTACCACATAAATGTCTTTCTACCTTCATTGTGCTTTGTTTTAGCTGTTTATTTGCAGACATTATGGTATTTTAACCTATATGGGTTTATTTTGTGTTTTTAGGTTTGAAATTTGCCGTTAAATGGCAGTCTTAGTTGCGTATTTCTGCTAAGTTTGATTTTACTTGAAAATTTCCATTAAATGCCAGGCTTCGATGTCTAATTCTTGGGATCCCTTTGTCAAATGATTCTCTGCTTTAATTTACATTGTTCTCATAATTTCATAGGTGTATTCATATCTGTAAACAACGTTTCAAATATATAAAAAAGAGTTCTATAAGAAAAATCCAAACCTCCATGTTGCTGCTCCTTGCTCTTGTCAGACAAAGTCAAAATTAAATTACACAACAGTCTTTTATTAACATAAAGATTGATGACAGTCTTTTATTAACATAAAGATTGATGGTTTTGTCTTTCTGAAAATGAAATGTAAAAATAATTTATTGTGGTCAATTGAAAAGTTTTTTTTTTTTAAGCTTTTCATCATGGAAGGACAACATAAATATATGCCCTTCTAATTGAAATGCGGACCTGCCCTTCAAATTTGATCACTGAGTGGAGACAGCCTCCATTTAGAGGCCTGGCTTTGGCTCTGAGTAGGATTATGGATAACATCTGCGTGATTATGATAATGATGACGGTGGATGAGGCCGAAATGGACGACTCATTCATTGTAGCCGCCTCTCCTGACTAGACAGTTGCCCCCATCATGAGAATGAGTGGAGCGGGCGCAAATAACAATCCGTGTGGGTCACACACTACGACCACCCTATCCTCGTTCGAGAAGACCAAGCTCCCTAAAGTTACATCCTCATAAAACCGTGTCAGTAAGGATGAGTAGAACTTAAAGACGACCTGACACGTTATTTAATAAAACGAATGGGGGTGATAGTCGTTGCTTTTCAGAATTATTGAAAAATTAAGTGGTTTGTTGGGATTCAGATTTTTTTTCCCGACACACAAAAAAACGTTATCGATTAACTTTCTAAAGAAAGTAAATTGATAGTTTTAAAACTTATATGCTTATACAATAACAGTCTTCTATAAAACTGGAATTTGCGGCCATACAAAAATGTAGATTTCATTCCTCTCGCAATTATGTAGATCCAAAATTAGTATATCTATTTGATGATTATAAAAATATTAAAAATAATATATTAATTTTTTTTATAATAAATAGAAATTAATAGCCATAAAAATTTATGAGTTTATAAGATTTAAATTGAGTTTATAAGATTTAAAATATTATTGGTTTAAAACTATAAATAACATTGCAATCAAATTAATGAGAACATTTGAGAAACAAAAAGACGATTTACAATAACCATATTTTGGATTTAAATTAACTCACATTGAATGCAATATTATTGGGCTTAAATTGATTTACATTGAATATAATACCCACAATTTTAGATATTTTGTTAATTATAATATTAACTAAAATAATTATATTTATATAGATATATTTTAATTTGGAATTAATGTTAATTAAAATAAATAGATCATTTGATTGTGATGGGATGTATTCTTTAGTCACTCGGGGAGTTCGTGGGAAAATTTTTAATGTGCAATGAGTGGTGGTAATTTTAATAGCTTAAATGCCCTTAAGTAGTGGTTTCTCAAGCCAAAGATCCAACATGTTGTAATCTCCAACTTGGAATATATATATATATATATATATATGAAATTTTTCCAACATTTAAGAAAATAAAATTTATGCTAATTCTTAACAATATTATTTATAAATTTCATATTTTTAAATATGAAAATATATTCTTCATTATAAAATATCAAGTTACCAATATGAATTATCATTAATTGTTTTTTTCAATGTAACATTCATATGGTGAGTATTCTTCTTGTTTGTAATAGAACAAAATCAATTAAATCTACTTATATTTAGTAAACTAAATGAAATATTTTTTATAATTAAAAAATTAAGAATATTATTGATTGTTTTATCAACTACAATATGAGTTAATATCACTATCATTGAGTTGGAATATCTCTATATGAACCTTCCA
Source organism: Pinus albicaulis (assembly GCA_034641835.2). NCBI lineage: Eukaryota > Viridiplantae > Streptophyta > Pinopsida > Pinales > Pinaceae > Pinus > Pinus albicaulis. The sequence continues at coordinate 348,248,068 of CM076579.1, read as the reverse complement.
ATTCGATATTCCAGTGGATAATTAGTAAAAATAGATCTAATGAAATATATTTAAATATCCTAAATATACACTATAAGGGTTTTATTTCTCTTTATATTTTTGGATTTGTAGATTATTATTAATTGTGTATACATGGAAATTAAAATTATCTAGAAAATAAATAATAGTGAAATAAAAAATTACAAATCATGGTTTTACATAAGATATGAACTAGTAAACTCTTTCAAGAGAAAAACATAGGTAGAAAGTGAGGTTGCTATGTTCTACTTCTCTAAATAGAAAATGGTTGTATGTACAAAGAAGTATAGCTTGTATCCTGTGGGCTACTATGATGTACAAATCCTCTCTTATGCTCTATCAAAATTGATAGAGTTTAAATCAATGGGCCACATCAAAGAGTTATAGGCCAACCAAAATTGATAATGTTAAAATCTGTCTCTAGCTACCTTAACATGTTTGTTATCTACTATATCTAAAGAATTAACCAGAAATTAAATTCTATTCATATTTTGCATCCCAAAACAAAAAAAAGGAACCATAAAACTAAGTCATATGATGATTCGATGGGCATCGGGTCCTTGACGCTTGACCCAGGCATGTTGACTTGATTCATGCTCTGAAGTTATCATTCCATTCATCCAAGGCGATCATTCTGATGGTGTTGTAGAAGATGGATTTCATGGATGTCCTTGTGCATTTATGCTAAAATAGAGGCTACTTTCGGATCTCCACCTATTTCCTAAACATTAACAATGGCCTTCACCAGTAAGCACTTCGTTGTTAGGTATATATGGATGGGATTTTTAAATAATGGAAATATTCCCCTAGTCTTCCCCAAATCTTTCAGCATCTCCATCTCTTCGTCAAAGATGTTTTCTTCCACTTTTGTTTTTTGATCTTGCTCCCATCTTGAAATCAAAGATTTCACATGACTAGGTGTGCCTACTCTATAGGTATCAAAAAGGTTCTGCATTATTTCCTTCCCAGACTTCTTTCCCCTCTTTCTTAGCCGCACTTTTGACTTTCCTTTATCCTTACCCTCTTTTTTCGCACATTGTGCTTTCACCATTTTGGGTTGATGGTGTTTGGATAGCAACTGAACTGTCTTCTTGGGCCACAATGGGGTACTCCCCCGATGTACAGTTGCTAGAGAATGAGGAGCAATAAGAATACCAGTAGAAGGAAACAAAATTACAATATTGAATTTAGTAAGATTACAGAATACATTGTCTTGCTTATTGAGGGTAACCTCCCCAACCATTTTTCGTTTACTTTGATTCATCTGTCCCTCTTCTTTTATCCCTGAGAATTATAAATTTACAAACCGCGCCAGCTTCTTAGGCTGACCCGAGAGAGTTTTACAACTCTGGTTGCTTTCAGTTTCTATAACACATCCACACAAAGGAGCCTCAAACTTCGATATTTTGTTGTATATAGCCTTCGTAGGATATGTATGAGATGCGTCCTTAACATGAAGGAGCGATACTTGTAGGAATGATATGTTCCCACTCCCCACTAACACTAAGATAGAGGCTAGGCAATAACTAATACACCAAGACAAAAACTGATAAGTTGCACACATGCGACCCGAGAATGAAACCTCACTGTTCTTGGCAATAGAATTAGGCACCCAAAAAACCAACTTGAAATTTATCTTACCATGTAATTTTCCCCTAACCATATCATCGTTGCCATACAAATGTAACCTGAAAAGTATCATTATATGCCATGCATGAAATTTTAAGAAATTACCATGTAGAACAGTGGAATTGGCAAACAACGCAAAGAGATTGACCAACATCACTATGGGCATGACATGTATAATTCTAGAAATTGATTCCCATGCAGTGGAATTTAGGTGGTAAACTCATAATTTGACTTCTAGAATTATGAATTGGGCATACAAAGATGAGAAATTGGTAAGCAAAGGCTTGGAATTTATCTGCGACTCTGCAATCTTGACATGAAAAGATAATTAAGTAACATGCAAGGTTAATCAAACAGTTGAAATGAAAAAGCGAGTCGGGATTCAACGTTTCTCCCACGCTTTCACCTGCCACCTCTCCTGCATTGTTCATTCCCAAAATTTGGGAATTAACACGACCAACGACACGGTAGTCCGTAAAGAAATCATAGAGAAAGAACAAAACGTAATTTCCATGCAAGCTTAAAACATAGCACATAGCAACCAAATCTCCATGGGCTAATAACCATAACATACCATGCGTAATTTAACTAAGCATCCTGTGAATCAAACATCTTACAAAAACCAGTATGAATCGCTTCCATTCCAAACGCAACGAAAATAAATGCAACAAACAGACCAAGTCCTTCTTTCATTGCAGAGACAGACATGCTCAGAAGGAAACTAAAAACATACTTGGGAAAGCGACATGTAGCATCTACCAATTCCTTCGCCAGCTCGCTTGCCTCCTGCTCGACTACCTTCTTTACCTGCCCAAAAAAAATCCGCGAAGGGAATAAATTACAATTCTTACCTTGTCTTTTCTTCCTCCTGCGCTGACGCTTTTCCCAAAACTTGTTTGACATCATAAGCTGTTTTCCATCTAAATTTAATGTTGTCATTATATAGCATGGATGAAGCCACCCATAGCTCTCACCCCATGTCATCATGAACTCACCATGTGGCGCACACAACCTCCTGCCACCTCAATCCTTCCTCAATACACCTGGGACCCCGATCGGTGAGACTTTTAGTATGATATTAATGTCTTCAAAAAAATTATTTTAAAATGGTATTTTTTTAAAGTATTGAAAAAGATTTTAAGATAGCCTTTTTCAAATGGGTTTTTAATAAAAAGGTTTGAAAAGGTGTATGACATAAAGTTTTTTTAGAGTTTTATTTAAAGTGGTTTTTTTGATCTCAGGATTAAAATAAAAGGATTTTATTGAACAACAGAGATTAGGGCTTTGTAAAGTTCGTTGGTTTATAAAAAATTTCTGGTTTATCAAGCATGATATATTTTTGGGTGAAGATTGTGACTTACGGTGGCACATATTAAAAATCGTACTTTTTTCGGAGGCGATATGGACAATAGCCTCATGCAATGATGCAAGAATCTATGATAGCAGTCATGAGTCACAAAGTGCAACTGAATAAGGCGAAGAAAAGGGATAAATAAAAAGAGTTAGAGATTATTGTTGTGTTTAGAGAGGTTTAGGTCGCAGCAAAGGAACTGAGAAGTCTAGCAAAAGAAAAATAAGAAATTGAGGTTGATTGGTGTAGCGTGGATCTGCTACCATCTCTTAAGCTTAATTATTCCATAACTTTGAGTTTCATTCAATAATAAATGGATGAAACAATTATGTGCAAGGTAGAAAAGGCTACAACTTCGAAGGAAGCATCGAAGATCTTGAAAGAAGAATTTCATGTAAGGGGAAGTGGCATACAGTAGGAAGATGTGTCTGAGTTTGTTCAGTCAACTGCAGATATGATAACAGATGATCAAGACTCTTAGAGGACAACATAGGTTGGTGAATCCCACTCAAAAGTCGAAGATGGTCATCAAGACTATAAAATTGAAACCCGTTATGCAATCATGCATATGGATGAAGAAGATGCAACAAAGATTTGAAAGAGAGATGTTGAAGCCTATGTATGTGAAGAAAAGAAAGAACATATCAATGCTCAAGCACTCCATTGTAACGCAGATGGTGTGAATTTTTATCACTCCTAAGTTTTAAAATTTTCATTGATAGGGTCTTGCATATCATTCACCTAAGTTCCATGTTGTTTTCATAGTCATATTCATGAATTTTATGAAAAAACACATGTAATAGGCTTTATCCTAAGTGTGAACCCACCATGAGTCATGTCATGTCAATCAAATCCATTCCATGTCATTTAGTTTTTGCACACATGCCTTCAAATAAAAAAATAAGCCAGTTGTTTGTTTTTTCACCATTTCGCAGCGAATACAATGGCAGAACATCGGATTTTGCTACAGAATTACCTGATAATTTTGTAGCAGATCTGTCATAATTTTAACTCTTTTCGCTATGAAATTGTGTTTTTCTGCAGAAAATATAGAGCGGTGTGAGGTGTCAATTTTTTGATGGCCAAGGGTAAAGGTGAGGTCAACAAATTAGTTACCATGAACACCAAGCATGCAAGATCATGATTTCACTCATGATTACCTTTTGTGGTCACATGTGTCATCATTTTCCCTCAAGTTGTCGAATTTCATTTAAAAATTTTCCCCTAAGTTTCTCTATGTCATTCATTTTTCAAATTCTTGCATGTAAATCATCATAGTGTCATCCTTGAAGAGATGATTCACAGTGCTAACAACTTGTTGTCTAGGTTTGTTCATCTGCAGGTGTCATAGACAAGAAGCATCGAAGGTATAAAGGAGCAATGGAAACGAAGAAGAAAGTGAATAAAGGAGGTTATTGTGTGAGATACGAGCCTATGGATTTGAAACTATTGAATGAAGATCCTAGTTTCATGGATTCTTTTAGGACTATTGATTGTCTATAGTTCTATCAGAAGCTACAGGGTTTTCATGCTCAGATATCCAAAGACTTCGTAGCCAATTTCAGAGGGACAACCTCAAAGGTTGGGGTATTTGATTTCATAGTATCACCTGATACTATCTCTCAAGCTACAAAAAAACCTAGAGGAGGTGAGGGATGGTTCAAAGGTACAAAATTCAAAATTTAGAGCTGTGAAGAATTTTACAAACAGGAGCACATCAGAGCTGACATCGCAAATGGCATCCCGAGGATTTATATGAAAGAAAATTATTCAAAGCTGCTTTGTGTGGTAAAAAAGTATTTTACCTATGATAGGAGGTTTCACATGGTCTACTTATATTAATTCAGGCTCCTTTTGCATTTCATTGGTACGAAACCCCTTGATTTTCCTTTCTTTTTATTTAGAAGTTTGGGGAAGATGTCAGATAAGGTCCAAGCCAAGGTTGTGGGTAGTGAAACATCAGTTTTCCACCATGCCTTGATCAAATTACTAATGTTGGAGGAATTAGAGAATCTAAACAGAGATTGGGCATCTTTTCTCTTTCTTGGTGGATATGAAGTAGATTCAGTGACACCTAAAAATATTTTAAAGCCAAATATCACTTCATCTCTAGATTTGATAGAAGAAGTCAATCAAGAAGGAGGAAAACGTATTATGGAACTAATGGATATTGAAGTTGGACGCATACCAGAGACAGGTATCCCATAGCCATCACCTGCAAGTCAAAAACAAAAAATTAGCAAACATCGTAGAAGGAGGATAACCAGGAGCCAAACCCCTGCCAAAGGAAATCTTGAAGACATCGTCAATGAAATAGAAATTGAAGAATATCCAATTGTCCATGAAAAATACATTGAAGGGGATAGAAGGAAGACGCATAAAGGTAACTCTGTCAAAAATTTGGATTTTGCAGGAGAAGATGCTGGTTTCATTTTCCAGCCAAGGAAACCAATCACCAGGTCACAGCTTGCAAAGGGTGCCATGGAGAGAAAGAGAGAAGAAAATATTAATGAAATCAAGCAACCAATGAACATTATAGACCTATCTCCAACAACAGAAGAGGTCTTTGTGTAAAGGAAAGGAAAGGAACAAGTTGAGGAAAATACCAAAGTACAAATATTGCAGGAGAAATTAAGAGAGGCCGGGGAAGAAGTAATTAAAGTCAAATTGGAACTACAAGAGGGCAAGGTAGACAAAAAAACTAATGGTATAATTTTAAAAGGAAATGCAATATCAACTAGATAAATATGAAAAAACTCTGTCAAATTCTAAGAAAATGCTGAAGAGAAGTCTTCTTGTGAGGAAAGTGGTAAAGAACACTAGTAAAATAAATCTATCGTTGTAGTTTGAGAGAAAAAGGCTCAAAGTGTGGGTTAAGGAGCTGGAAAACCAAATGGATATGATCCAAGAAGAGCTAAAGAAAAGAGGGTTGAAGATTAGAATGGTAAATGAACCTGAAGAGGTACAACTTGCTGATGCTAAACATGAAATGCTGAAAGTCTGAGGGGTAACTCGAAAACATATTTGATTAAATTTACAACTTGGAGGAAACATGAATTTTGGTTTTGAAGCTAAATTTTTGAATAAAAGTGATAAATCTGTTTTTTCAGCCAAATTAGGGAGTTTTGTAGTGAATTCCACGCTTGAACGCTAGAATTCGCTACAAAATTCCTGTAGGATGGTTTTTACCCAAAAAACCAATTTTGATGGAGATCTAAGGAGGGAAAGTGTTGGTATTTAGCCCATGTGATTGGAAAAACGTATCTTGATCAAAAGAGAAGGAAAAAAAAGAGGTTAAATGACTGAATTAAATGTGCTACTAAATTTTTCTACGAAACTGCCTAAGGTCACTTTGTTTTTACAGCGAAGTGTTTTTAATGGATTTTGAAGGTTTGAAAAGCATGTTCAAGAACATCTAGCCACAAGGAGACATCCAAGTTGACAGTTGTCCATCCCAGCAAATATTCAATACTCAATAGGAGTGTCACCTATCCAACTCAGCATGAAGACAAGGATTAAAGTGGTGGTTATCTTTTACTAAAAAATAGGATTGTTGCTTCCTAAATCTAGGGGATGCATTAATGTCTTAGTGATGGTGAAATTCCACTCTAGCATCTAATCCTTATCAATGTAATTGTCCCACTACTGAAGAAGTGAATGTAATAAATGTAAATAAGAGTCCAATTAGAAGTGTAAGTCTTTAGAGACTAGGTGTCTTTCTCAGTTCCAAGAACGTACTTTATAGTTATGTTACGTGTCAAATTTATGGTTCGATGATCTAGCCAGCTGGGAAGATCCTATGTAAGGAACAAAATGTCTATTTAAGGATAGGAAATCGAATCAGAAAGGGTTGGAGAATGGTATTTTTATACTACTATTATTGTGAATATTGGAATATCAGTAATATATAGTGATGGTGTTTTCTTCTTAACCTGAGATTCTTTGACTGTTGAAATAAGTTTATGCCTTATGTTTTGTTAATATTTTTTCTCAATGTCTTGATGTTAAATCACTTAGAACTCATGCCCTCATGCTCTGAATTCCTTTTGATATTAAGTTATTGAAATATCTTGTGTGTTAGTATTATATTTTTTCATTGAAACAGTAGAAGCCTCAGCTTCCATAAGCATAATTATTTGTCACTAAATACCTTCATACTGACTCCATGAGCCAAATGGTAGTGAAATATGTCCCAGGTTTCACTCGCAATCAAATACACTTAGACACTCACAGAGTTAGCCATCTAATTTAAGACCCAATTGAGCAAATCATTAGATAAATTGAGAGAGCCCTCTTAGGCTTAAGAGGCTAATCCTCAGTGGAAATTTGGTTTGAAACAGTTACTCTAAGTTGTCATGGAGCAGCCCATCAGTACTAATTTAGAGATAACACAAATGACGACAAATCCCACTGTGATGAAACACATGTAGATGATGACTACAAAGTGAGATGTGCATTGGTGAATCCAACCATGGCTAATCAACTTGGTAAAGATGAAATTGTCAATGGTCACATGCATGCTCAGATATCCCATCATAGGGTGGATGAATATTATGTTGATGATATGTGTGGTTTATTTTTTGAAACAATGATTGATTATGGTAATATGGTAAGTGCCATGTTTGATGAAGCATTAAAGGTTGGAGATTTCTTTGTAGTAGAAAAATATGAAGCAGTTGGAACTGCTCATGAAGTAGTACATGATCTAGCAGAAGTTGATGATCAAGAAGAGAATAAAGTGATTGAAGAGTTTTTTATGAGAATATCCACTAACAACATAATAGTGGAAGACAACCTCCATGTAGTAAAAAAGAAGGCAGAGAAGGAGAGGTAGAATCTCTCACTGAAGAGCTTAACAAAGAGGTTTCTAACATTGTTTTTTAATATGTATTTACTTAAAATAGCACGGGAGCAGCAGTTGAAATCAAGGTTGTTAATAAGTTTTATGAAAATTTTAAGCTCGTGAAGAATGGATTTAGAAGCCAATAGCTAGAATAAAATAATTGAATGAAATGATGAATAATTATCTTGAGTGTGCAATTTGTAGGAAAAAAACAACAGTAGCTCATGCTGAAAGTGAAGAGAATGATATAGAATTTTCTTAAAACAAGAAAAAATTCATTAAAACCATTTTTACGCAATGGAATCAAGAAGAGATAGGATTATAATATCAAGATATGGAAGAAAAAAATATAGAAATATGAAGCACAAGCAGCAAAGGGAAGAAGAAAGTTTGAAGATGGAGATTTGTGGCAGCATTCCATAGTTGAACAGATCCTTGAAGATGAAGCTGTAGAATACCGACTCACATCAAATTCAAGACAATTAAAAGAAACATTGTAGCAATAATAAGTGAATAAATCATACAACAATAAAGTATAACAAAGAATCAAGAAATTTTCAGGATATAGGATTTGGAAAAAATTAAATAAAAAATTAAACAAAAAAATTAAATAAAAATTGTAAAAGTTTTGAGTAATTGTAAGGCTAGCCAAGACATAAATCAACAACCATGTTTGAGTGATAATTGAGTAAATTTCAATTGTAAGACTAGCAAGCATAGTTAAGTCATGTTAAGTAATGTTGAATCAAGTTAATTCATGTTTGAGTTATGTCGAGTCATACAGTCGTAATTAAGGGGGAGTGTTGGAAATAATAATTACTCTTGCATGGAGTGCAATCCAAATTTAGACTCCGAGTTAATTTGAGTTAGTGTGAGTTTATCCGAGTCCAATATTAGTAGTTTGAGTTCACTCTATATATGTAAAGGTTTAATTTAGTAAGTGTGTGCATGCCAAGACATTTTAGGCGAATTACTAGCCGGAAAAGTTAAATAACCCTCACCAGGTTCATTGTAATCAAGTTATGTCAATCAAGTTTATGTGATCAATAGAAGAGTTGTATCTCGTTTGTTTTGTGTGTATTATTTTTGTTAATTTTTTTCCATCTTCTCTAATGCAAAAAAAAATTGATGCACAAGCACCATTGATGGAAGAAGATGATGTAGAAAAGAAGGAGTAGTAAGAATGACAAGAGAAAACACGACCAACGACTCCAATATTTTCAGAGCAGCATGGATCTTCAAGCAGATCAACCTATCGAGATTCTCCCAATAACCAATCAGGTGATGAATCAAGAATTGGTAAGAGAAATATGAGAAGTTTGAAATATGTTTATGATGATTTGGATGTTAGTTCAAATTTTTCATTGTTTCCATTCCAACCTTATTTGTTTGGAGAAGAAATTAGAGATGAAAATTTAGTGCAAGACATGCATGAAGAAATTGAATCTATTGGAAATAATGATACATGGTATTTAGTTGATTTTCCAAGAGAAATAAGTCTCATTGGCGTAAAATGGGTGTACAAGACAAATTTGAATGAGAAAGGTGAAATTGACAAATTTAAAGCAAGACTTGTAGCAAAAGGATTCTCACAACAACCAAAATAAATTTTGGAGAAACATTTGCTCCAGTAGCCAGATTTAATATGATAAGAGAGTTCCAGCCACATCATCTCATAACAAGTGGAAAGTATATCAAATGGATGTGAAATCAATGTTATTGAATTAAATTCTAGAAGAATAAATTTATGTGCAACAACCTCCAGGATATGAAGCTGAAGGTAAAGAAGATAAATTTTATAGGTTTAAGGAAGCGCTCTATGGATTGAAGCAAGCACCTAAAGCTTGGTATAGTAGAATTGACAACTACATGATTAAGAATGGATTTGTTTGAAGCAACATTGAGCCTACCTTATAGGCAAATGTTAATGACCATGGACAGATATTGATTGTTTTCTTATATGTTGATGCCATGATTTTTACAGGTAATATTGAGTTATATGAATTTAAAGCAGCCATGATGAAAAAATTTCAGATGACATATCTTGGTCTCGTGAAATATTTTCTTGACATAGAAGTTGAGCAATCTAAAAATTGATTTTTTATTTTTCAGAATAAATATGTTAGATATTTGTTGAAAAGATTCAGGATGGAGAATTGCAAACTTGTCCCTATGCTAGTTGCAACAGGTACAAATTTAAGAAAGGATGATGAAGGATTAGATGTCAATCCAACTCTATTCAAAAGATTGGCTGACAACCTAATGTATCTTCTAGCTACAAGACCAGATATTATGCAAGGAGTGAGTTTTATTTCCAAATTTATGGAGACTCCAAAAAACACACATTGGAGTAGAGGAAAACTAATTCTATGATACATAGGAGGAACTAGAGATTGTGGCATAATGTATGAAAGCACAAAAAATAAAGATTTGATTGGATACATAGATTGTGATTTTGCAGGAAGTTTTGATGATAGGAAGAGTACTTCTGGTTATGTGTTTCATCTTAGTTCAAGTGCGATTGCATGGGCATCTAAGAAGCAGCCTATTGTGACACTTTCGTAAGTGGAAGCAGAATATGTTGCAACAACGTCAACACCATGTCTGTTAGAATTTACGGCAAAAATAATAAAGAATTTACCTAGAGGAATAAACATAAAAAACCAACAACAAATCGTAAACATAAACAAAAATGTTTATCCAGGGAAAAACCCAACCAATGAAATTTCATTAAGCATTGGCCAAAACCCTGGCAAATCCTGCAAAGTGAGCCTTCACAGCTCACCTCAAGGCCTACCTTACAATGAAGTCTTCCCAGCCTTTTATAGGCTCCATTACATGTAATACCATGGGATGAAAATCATGGGTGCACAATACCATGTGCCCCAAAACCACTAATATTTACCCTAGTCAACATTTACTCTATCCCGAGTCAATTTTACCTAAAAATTCCCCCCTTAAACTTTACTTGGGGTTTCTTGACTAAATCTAGCCAAAAACGCTAAGTAGGACAACCTCGCTCACTCTAGCTCTTCCCCCCTCAAATTTTTACCTAGGGTAGTTGTTAACTTGACATCCCCCCTATCACCTAAGGCTAACCTAGACTTTACCAGAATTTACTAGGTCTTACAGCAGTATGCCCATTTACATGCCAGAATTAACTCCAGTAATTTTTTTTTCATTGTTTCTATTCTTTGTATGAACATTCTCTACATTCATGGTGTCCTCTCCAAAGAGGAAATCATAGTTGTAGGAATTTTCCCACCAACTGCAATAAAAGAAATTAATTTTTCATGAGCCTTTCCATGGCGTCTGCTATGCATCTCTATGCAATTGCATAGACACTCCATTTCGGACTCTCTCTAGATCCACACCAAATTTGATAGGATCTAGATCTTTCAATCTCCATTACGAATTGAAACCTTGTATCCATATTCCATTGAATACATTCCTTTCAATTTGCAATGACTACGTTCCCAAAATTCAATCTCATGTATTGGACATATCACTCCACGATCATCCTGCAACTTCACATTTATTTTTTTATTTTCATGGCCACCAATTTAACCATTGATGCTAACATGGAATTCACAGTGGATGCGCTGCTCACAATCTCCTCACCATGATTTTAATTGCACCCAAATGTGTGCATTTGGCCCCATTTTTTTTCATTCAGTGGTCTATGGTGGGCAGCTCCTACAGTCCACAAATATGAACCTAGAAACGGGATGGAGTCAAGGTCTCATTGACTGCCACCACAAATCTCCTCTACATCCTCACATCCACACACTTAGTATAGCCACATACTTATTTTTTCATGCGAATGATCAACACAGTCACACACTCATTTTTTCGGGCGAAATGTTTACCCCATTGCACCACTTTCCCTGCACAACACACTAAGAAGACAAATTGGTTCGACGACGTTCCAACTGCTCCATATTATCACTTTTCATGATCTCGGCCACAGGGATTACCTTCGCTGCCCCGTCCATTTTCTAGCACCAGATTGAACGGGAATGACAACTCCTTGTATCCATCTAACATATACTCAAGGCATGGTTGTCGTTAAGCCATGCCTGACTCCAGCAAATTCGCATGACTGATGCTACCCCTTCTATAAGACCACACCACTATCATGCCCAGGTGTCGAGGTCGAACCAGTGGACTGTCGTGGCCACCCTCACCAGATCCACTGATCCCTCTTCCCCAACCATCGAATACAACTCTTCATCCATCATTGTCGATGGAGTGACAACATGCATCACTTTCGGATGCTTCTGCACAAAATACAATTGCTCCTTTTCTTGTTTATCAAACAGGCCCACCATCTTCTCCTCTATATTCTCATACAGTCACAACTATAGAAGGGTTTGCTTCCATTGTTGATTCCTATCTGTCCACAGTCGGGTGCTCACCATTTTTTTTCTCATGAATTCTGCATCGATCTAGGGTTTTCAGCATCTTCTCCATTGATTTGGGTACATTTTCACTGCTACGCAGATCTATCCATAGTCAGTCAAATCTATGCATAACCCTCGATCCATCCATGCAACCATCGAAACTGGCTTGCTCTTAGCAAATAAACAGTTTCAAATGAAGATCCACAAATTCAACCTCAAAGCCGTTATGAACCAGCTCTCGTTAGAGAGTCCAAGTTAACCTTGACCACAAAGGTATCCCTCTGAAGTCAAAACCTAGACCATGGCTCTGATACCATTTGTTATAATTTACGGCATAAATAAAAATAATTTACCTAGAGGAATAAACATAAAGAGCTAGCAACAAATCATAAACATAAACACAAATGTTTATCCGGGAAAACCCCAAATCCGGGGCAAAACCCAACCAATGAAATTTCATTAAGCATTGCCAAAACCCTGGCCAATCCAACCAAGTGAGTCTTCACTGCTCACCTCTAGGCCTACCTTACAATGAAGTCTTCCCAGCCTTTTATAGGCTCCATTACATGCAATACCATGGGCTGAAAACTATGGGTGCACAATACCATGTGCCCCAAAACCACTACTATTTACCCTAGTCAACATTGACTCTATCCCGAGTCAAGTTTACCTAACAATGTCAAGTAGTGTGGTTAAGAAGAGTATTGGATAGACTCAAGAAGAAACAACAAGGATAAAAAACACTATATTGTAACAACAGCTCAACAATTGCACTATCCAAGAATCACATGTTTCATCAAAAGAGCAAGAATATTAATACTAGATATCACTTTATTAGAGAACTTGTGAGAAATGGAAAAGTTCATGTAAAGACTTGTAAATCTAGTGATCAATTAGCTGATATATTTACTAGTTAATTAATAAAAGATGTGTTTAAGTTTCAAAAAAGAAACTTGGGTGTTGTAAGCCTAGTTGAGACATAGACTAGCAGACATGTTTGAGTTGTCATGAGTCATGTCTTAGTTTAGCGGTCGTAATTAAGGGGGAGTGTTAAAATAAGATAATTACTCTCACATGAAGAGTTTCTTATATTTAGAGAGTCAATTAACTAAGTGTTGAGTAAAGTCGAGTTAATTAATAGATGAATTTAGTGTGTGGTTACATGTCAAGTTAAATTAGGTGAGTTGCTAGCTGAAAAAATTTAAATACCCTTCACCGGGTTCATTTAAATCATTCATGTTTGTGTGATAAATAGAAGAACCATAGATCAGTATCACACAAAATAACCAAATTTCCAAAAAAAATTAGGACACTATTCTTGAGGGATATAATTAAAAAATTTAACTTTGTTCCATCGTTTTATCATTCAGACAACAACAACCATATTTTAATATTGGTCCAGTGCTTTACATAATTAGCATAACAACCATAATTAAATAAATTTTATTAGCATGTTAGCAATAGGTCAATTAATCATTTCAATAGATACATTTGAAAGAAAAAATTCACCAATAGATGACTTTCGTTAGCTTGTCAAGAGTCTATGAATTGGTCATGTTAACAAATAAGTTTTAATATATGCTTATACTCTCTATTTAATCAGTTCATTTAGCAATGCTAAACTTCAGACTAAATTGACCAGTCAAGCTGAGAATCCTATCGATGGTGAAAACAGGTGATCGTGGGTCATAAATTTTATTTATATCCAATTAAGATTGGTTGAAAATATCTGAAGAAAGGAAAGGGAAAGTTCCCTTCCATGTACATAAATTAATGAAGGACGACGCAAAGATTTGAAGGTTTAAACCCGTTGTTTGCATGAAGAAGTGAGAACCCTACCCAGAATAGTCGGAGGATGGTCTGGAATAATTTGGCAACATGCGGAGGGAAGATAAATCCAATCCCAACCAAATTCAACGGACTGTTGGTGTAGGAATATCATGTGATAGTGCTAGAACATCATTAATTCTCACACGCATGGAAGCTGCTTCCTTCTTTACAGTTTCTTATGATAATTCCAATTTAGGTAGAGGAGGTAGTGGCCTTTGGTGGAGAGATGAAACATTTTCCCAGAAAAATAAGATAGCTACCAAAATTAAAAGAATAGTGGAAATAAGTGACAATAATGTATATCGTGATCTCTCGAAAAAATACCATGCAGTAGTAGCAGCGACAAGTACGTCAATGATTAAAAATATTCTCCTCCATAACATCACATTAACAATCATTCCTCCACCTAAGACTTCATGACTAGTTTTCTGGCAGTCCTAGAACATATATCGAGTAAGTGTCACATTATCTGTAGGAGAATCGATGGTCTCTGATGAAAGAAGCTCCGATGACTTCTCAATGAGTGTATTAAGATTCCATTCTATTAAGATTCCATTCCACAGAAAAAGGATCGTTTATTGCATCTGCAATTTGTATTAAATAAGTTTCGATGAAAATCTCCAAATCCCTAAAGGGTCTCTTTATATGAATATCAGGGTTGTTGACACTAACAATAAAGAATTTTATTACAGAAATGCAGAACCCTAACGAAAACAACCTTGGAAATGCATAGTTAACACATACCTACTGCAGAAATATCAGGGCCTGAGAATTGTCAGTGAAAATTTATAAGACTAAAGTTCCTTACCACGTTGGTTAAGCGAGGTCTCTAACAAACCACATGGCTTCGAGTGCGAGTCCTCAAAATTCAGTTTTAGATCTTGTACAATCCTTGTTGAAAGGAGGGTTGTGGAGCAATATGCAATGGGAAAACAAGAATTAATTTCTTTAATACATGCAATGAAGACTCGAGAAATCAAGAATTAATTTCTTTAATACATGCAATTAACACTCAAGAATTATTGTCTTTAATGTCTACCATTGAAAAAATAACTAGAGCCTTTGACCATCTCAAGCGAGATGTTGGGATTAGAAAATTAAATAGCCTGGATTTTGCTTGACATCCTCATCATTATCCATTGTCAAGAAAATCATCGGTGCCTCCAGATTCCCATCCCAGTCCGAGGTGTCTCAATTGAGCCCTCGTTTGGTCCTGATTGAGCCCTTATTTGGTGAGCTCCTCCATCGCTTTAGGTCTCGTTGAAGACATGGTACGAAATTTAAGTTTCATGATGTAATAGGCTAATGAAGACAATGGAAGAAAACGTAATGCATTTCATAACGTGGCACTTTCGGTAGGTGCGAAGCCGACCTCCACTACCACGTTGTGACGGTTCTTTGCACTCTCTCACCGCAGTCGTCCTTCAAGTTCTTAGAAGAATATTTAGGCAACAACCGATCATGGCCTTGAAAAATAAGAATAAAAAGAAAAATTCCATCCATGGGATATTGAAATATTTACACTATCAATGAATTATTTCATTAATGTAATATAAGTATTATGATTTTTTTTTTTAAATAAATTGCTTATAATATAAAAAATTGAATGGAAAATATTATTTTTATTACTTTTTGCTTTTATTTATTATTTTATAATCGAACACTACTCTACAATAACAACTTATTAATTTTTGCAGTATAAATTTCTTTCATACTAGAAATTAAATCACCTCTAGAGATGAGATATATTTAGGAACCTAAATGAGATGATTTTCAATATTTGAAAAAATTAAAATAAAATTTAAAGTTTTATTAATTATAATATGGATCAATATAAAAAACATTTTTTTGGCTCCATTGTATAAATTCTAAGGTTTCTTCTACATATCCATCTATTATCCTCTTGGCAAGAGGGGATTTACCCCCTTCCTTTAACCAAATTATTTCGAGAGTTCCTAATAAGTGTAGATACATAGGTATTCCCAATTAATCTCCTCTCCTATGGCATCCTTTTCATAGAGCAACTTGACAAATAGGGGCTTATGGTTTCATAAAAAATTCTCTCTTGGGTGCATTTTGGCAAGCTAAGAATCCATGGTTCTTTGTGTGAAAGGAAATGCAAGATCCAAAATATGAGGTTAAGTATAGTAAGATTAGATAATATATCCAATATATGTAAGATCATGCTCTGATATGAAAATTTATTAAGACCGTCTAAAAAGGGTTTGATTGGGTGAATCTAAAATAAATGCAACACCCACTGTCAAATAGAATTGGAGTTAGGAGGAAAGATTTTTTTATAGATATTTAGTATGATAGGAAGATAGATTGAAGGATTTTGAAGGGGGGGGGGCATATTTTTTTAACAATGAGGAGCTCCTCATGCGATTCTAGAATGAGAATTATAATCCACATAAGGATGATTTCCTTAATGCCCCGATGCGGTTCCATCTCTTTTATACTCCCAAGCAATATTGGGAGGAGGAAAGCCTTCAAGGCATCATAAATTCCATCCACAAATTTTGCAAAGTATTCGTACACTTCATATGCTCTGATTTGTCCAAACATGAATATCTCCGACTCTCTTCTAGACTCCATATATATATATATATATATATATATAGATAGATAGTGTTTGGAGGCAATCTCTAGATTAGGAAAAATTTCCCTTTAGATCCATACATTGTGATGAATATGAGCATCTGATTAGGGATTGTCTAATGAATACAAAGGAATAGTTTGAAAGAAATCATTCTCAGAAAGAGACATTTGATTCATTCAAATACCCCAAAGAAGATGAAATTTGAGTCCCTAGGGTACCTCAAATCCTAATCACATCCTTATCTATGAAATAGACTCTCTGAAGGAATCCCCAGAGTCATTTAATATTTAATCAAGCATGCAATCATTAGAAGGTAAATTCTGTAACCCCTTATAGGGCATGAAAAAGTACTTTAAAGAGCACTAACAAAATCCATTGCCACATTTAATGGTAAGGTCCCATTTGGAAGAAGTTGAAGTAGAAACCCTACCAGAAGATATGGATCTAGATGAGCTACGACTCATTTTCTTAGTGGAATAATGGCATGGAAAATATGTGAAGGACATGCTAGCTCATGAGGCTATTTTAAGAAGTCGTCGGGCTTGAGTTCCTCATACTTGGGTATTGGGGTTTAAATGATGGAATTGCATGTGTAAAGAAGTCATTTCTCTTTTGGGAATTAAAGCTTTCTGTAAGTTTTTCTATTAGATGAAGGATCCATTTTGCCAACAAAATAAAGAAGTAAAATTAATGTAACTATATAAATAGTTCATAAACATTGAATTATCTTAGCCATATCAATTAAACATTCATACACATCAAAATTATTTTATGATACATCTCACATTAATAAAATATAAAAATAAAATAAAATTAATTTAAATTATAATTAGACTTAATAATATTATTTTTTACTCTTTTAATTATATATTTAAATTTTTTTTTTAATTATAAAATAAGTTTTTTTACCCTTTTAATTATATAATTAACTTAGTTTTTATTTATTTTTTAATTATAAATTTCATATTCTTATGAATTTCATATAATGGCTTACAAGTAATAAATGGGCATGAAAATTTTTATCATCATGTTTTTCAAAAATAAAATAAGACATTTTTTTAGTAAATCTATATTTAATATTATTATTATTATTATTATTATTTAATGTATATGTTTATTTTTTGAAATTGTTTAATATTTTTTTTTTAATGTATATGCTTATTTTTTGAAATTTATTATAAGAGAGATGTGTACTTTTTTGGAAAGTGAATATATTATTTCTTCACACATGATATTAAAATTCATTAGTATTAATAAAAAAGAACATCAATCTCTATGATATTAAAAATCATTAGTAAGGAAAAAAAATGAGCATCTATCTCTATAGTAGCTATAAAATAAATTGAGAATCCATCTCTATAAATAAGTATAAAAATTTGTGAAAAGATATACATTTTTTATTATTCAAATAAAATGTTTAATATCTACTAAATGTTTTTTTTTTATATATAAATAAATTCAATTATAATATCCACATAAACAATCTTGGGTTAATTTTTGTAATTTTAATGTTGGGTTAATTTTATTTTTGGTTTTTATATTTTTCTTATTTTTGACCGTTGGGTTTTGACCATTGCTTCTCTGCTCGTGGTATAAAAGTGTATGTTAGATCAGCTAATTTTCATTATCATGATGATGAATTACAGTTGGTAGTTCGAAACGTGTAGGTTCCTAAAACTCTTATATGATTTCTTGAAATATTTATATTAAAATAAATAATCTTATTTGAAATTTATAAAATGTAGAGAAAATTTCTCAAAATATATGTCTCATTTTAAATAAAAATTTAAGAAAAAAACTTTCTCACATATACCACACATATACCACATGTAACCCATGTTTGTAATTCCCCTTTCCTGAGTACCACATCTCACTCATACTAGAGTATCAAAACACTTCTCAATTTATAAATCTCTCTATATATAATCAGTCAACAGTAATAATAATAACACAATAAAATAAATTTAATTTATTTTAAAAACCTAACATATTAAATTAATATTATGTACTTTATATAATCCGAGAAACCTCAGAAACCTTTAATGCCCTTTGAACTTTGTTCTTCCACGTATTATTAATTTTTATGGCTCATCAAACTCTATGGTATCTATCGGGAGAAGCAATTTTTATGACGTTCAGCCAAAAACGAATAAATGGTTAATTAATTCATTGCACTAACCCCACTGAATAATTTTCCGTAAAACGGTTGAACCAGAGATTTTGCATTCCCATTTTTTTAAACTTTACGGTTTAGGAATCTGACTTTTGCAGTGGAATGAGAAGATATTGACACGGGAGGTCATATCTCTTTCATTGGTTTAAAAATATTAAAGACTTGGAAAATTCAGAATACCGAATCTAAAAACTCCGTTAGTTGCACTATCCGCATGTAAAGTTGCACTCTCAGTGGCATATAGATTTGATTGAGTGAAGCATTTGATGTGAAAGTAATTGTTCATGGTACTTAGTTTCAGTCAGATTTCCTTTAATACGTTCAAAACAAAAGCGGTGACACCGTGAAAATGAATGAATTGTTGGCAGCCACAGCTGAACGGAAAATAAAATAAAAACTGCACGATAGTTTTATTATATTATATGAAGTATTTAGATAGCGACCTATGAGAATAGCGCAGCATCATATTCTCTTGCCCAGAGAATCGCGTGAGACGTTTTATTGAAACAAACATAAACATAGAGAGAGAAGTAGAAGATATAACTAGAAGCAGTTGAGCAGACGTTGACATAACTAGAAGCTGTACTGTTCGTAGCGGATGAAGCAGTCAGTTAGCTGAACTCGAGCACCGATGGCGTTGCCGCAAATGTTCCAGATGCGGCCGCCCAGGTTTTTCAGGCAAGTGGTGCAATCAGACTGAGAGATTCCCTGATTGCAAACCCCACGCCCATAGGCGGTAGGTGAGCCTGCGCGGGATGCTTTGTAGTCGTAACCGCTGAAGGCAGTGTTTCCCTCTAGATCTACGAGAAGGGATCCGAGAGTACTATAAAAGGGACTTCCGCTTGGGATCTTCTGAGTGTTACACGCAGACGATACAAAGTTTGTGTTGGGCGTGCCTACAGCACTGCCCACCACGAGGGCTAATACTACCATTACTGCCAATGCAAACCCAAATGAGTACCTCATCATCGACATGGGAAATGGGAAATGAAATGATATATAACCTCTTTTAAACTCCTACTCCTACAATGGGAAATGTTGTTATGAATGAGTTGAGGCAGCCTCCATTTATAGGCCTGGCTGTGGGTAGGATTATGGATAATGATGAGGATAAGTGGGGCCAAAATGGACGACTCATTCATTGTAGCCGCCTGTACTGACTAGAACGTTGCTCCACCATGAGAATGAGTGGAGTGGGCGCAAATAGCAATCTATGTGGGTCACACACTAGGACGACCCCATCCTGGCTGGATAAGACCAAGCTCTCTCAAGTCACATCCTCATAACATCGTGTCAGTGAGGATGAGCAGAAAACTTAAAAACGAATGGGGTGATAGGCGTTGCTTTTCAGAATTATTAAAAATTAAGTGGTAGGTTGGGATTTAGATTATTTTTTTCAAACAGAAGAAGAAAAAAAAAACGTTTTCAATTAACTTTCTATAAAAAGTAAATGGATAGTCTTAAAACTTCCATGCTTATACAATAACAGTCGTCTGTAAAACTGGAATTTGCGGCCATACAAAAATGTAGATTTCATTCCTCTCGCAATTATGTAGATCCAAAATTAGTATATGTATACGATGATTATAAAAATATTAAAAATAATATATTATTTTTTTTATAATAAATATAATTTTTTAGCCATAAAAATAATTTATCAGAAATAAGAAGACGATCTACAATAACGACATCCTAAACTTAAATTGACTCGCATTGAATGTAATACTATTAGGCTTAAATTGACTCACATTCCATATAATACTAACAATTTTAGATATTTTTGTTAATATTAATAATAACTAAAATAATTATATTTATATAAATATATTTTAATTGAGAAATAAGGTTTATTAAAATAAATATATTTATCTAAGATCATTTGACTGTGATGGGGTGTATTTAGGTGATGTGAAGATGTTGTAATCTTTAACTTGGAATATAAATATATATATATTTTAATATTTAATAAAATTTATGTTAATTTTTAACAATATTATTTATAAATTTCATATTTATAAATATGAAAATATGCGTTTCATTATAAAATATCAAGTTATTTATATAAATTATCATTAATTATTATTTTTAATATAATATTTATATGGTGAGTACTCTTCTAAATAAATAAGTTGTTTGTAATAGAACAAAATCAATTGAATTTACTTAAATTTAGTAACTTAAATGAAATATTTTTTATAATTAAAAAATTTGGAATGTCATTGATTGTTTTATAAACTATAATATGAGTTAATATTACTATCATTGAGTTGGAATATCTCTATATGAACTTTCAATTAGATATTTCAGTGGATAATTCATAAAAATAGATGTAATGAAATATATTTAAATATCCAAAATATACACTACCAGGGTTTTATTTCTCTTTATATTTTTATATTTGTATATTATTATTAATTGTGTGTGCATGCAAATTTAAATTATCCAGAAAATAGATAATACTGAAATAAAAAATCACAAACCTTGGTTTTCTCTTGAAACTAAAACCCCACAACAAGAGACAAGAACAATCTCAACATCGCATTCAACCATCGTTAAATTAATCTATTAACCATACAAGACACATCCAATGAAGATACAACAATAAACTCCCCAATGGAACCCTTGTAATCACAAACATGTGGACAATCTAAACTCTACTGCATCAGATCCAACAACACTTTAATCTCTATATCAATAGTAATTTGCATCAAAGAACCTACGCCACAAGCATACTAGGCACATAGATGCACAATAGCTCCATCATCCTCTAAGATAGGCGCCAAATATGAGCTTTGATTTGTACTCTATTTATGCTATATTGATGCTCACATTGCCAGAGTTGTTTTTCAGTGTGGCTATTACCCTTTGCAATTGATGTCAAAAGGGGAGAGAATATTGTGATTAGCTTCAAAGCTGAGGTTTATGCTCACATAAAATTTCAAAAGTGGAGGATGTTGCCATTGTAATGTTTCCATTGATGTCAACTAGTTCTTAGCAGTGTTTAGCTTTGCAATATTGTTTCAAAATCCTGTATTGGTACAATGTGTGTTTTTCTATGAGTGTCACAGTGTCTCATGGTTGCATGTTATGTCTTGAAGTTGAGCTAGAAATATGATGGAAGAAGGTTGCAAAGATAAGGGTTAAGTTGGGGTAACATAGGTAAATAAGAATGTAGAGTGCATTGTAACACAGGTTGAGCTTCTCTAGGGTGTGGTATAATTCATTTAAAAAATGAAAGAGGAGCATTACTTCCTATAGGTGAAGTTTCTAAGATTCTGTGTGCATCCACTTAATTTCAGGGGCATATACTTTATTTTTTTTCACTTGTTAATGGATTGAAAAGTCCGAGGAAGTTATATAGAAGATGGTAAGGTTGATTGTGAGGATGAAATCGAAAGAAAATAGAGGAAAAATGAATAAAATAGAGGTCCAAATGATAAAAAGAATTATGAGGATCAATTCACATATTTTTGTCAGTTCACTTTCTAGATTAGTCTCAAATAGGAGAAGAGCACAAAGAGGAGAAGGAAAGAAAGAAAGTAAAGGAAAGTCAAGGAAAGAAAAGGAAATAAAGGATCAAGCAAGGAAAATTTGGATCAAGGAGATTTAGTAGGAATAATTATAGGTAATAGGTTCCATGTATGATTTCCTATATGGTTTTGACATGCATGGTATGTGCATGTTGACATTAAGTTCTCTTGTTGTCATTCTCATGGGTTTTTCTGTGTTTGAAGGTGGATTTTATCCTTTCCTTGCCATTTACAGATAGCCATGGTGTGTTGGGATTTTCCTCGGTTTGAGCTTTGGATTGTCAAAAGATTTTGGATTAAGGTGAGGTGGTCTCAGGAAAATTTCCAAAGGCCTAGGAATCCCTTGGACGATAATGGCAAGATACACGGTAAATCTTGAGGGTGGAGACGAGAAGATTCCTCAAGGTATTAGTCAATATATTCTAAGGCATCCAACCTCAGTTTGGTTTTGTGATCTCACAGCTGGTTTAGGTGAGATCACAGTATGGGGAGGGTGGAGGTGGTTTAACCTCTAGATTCCCTTGTTTTTTTTTGGATTAGTTTATCCCATGAGATCCCACATTCACACTTGGAATATGGCACAGGGGTTATTGGCTGAGACAAACATTTGAATCTACTAGTATATGTTCAGTTAGTACGTGGAAGCCTCGAACTTGGTTGGCTTTTTGCTATGTCTAATAAGAGATAAGTTTCTCTTGTTTTTGATGAGTAAATGTACTTGTTATTATGTGGATTTAATGGGTATTATATCATTGTTATTATGTTGGTTATAAGCATGGTTTATGACAGACCTTGGCTACCATTCTTGATATGTTTGGTTGATAAATGACCAATTAATGGATGCATGACCTAATTGGTATTATGGTAACTATTGTGAGAAGGAATTAGTCCTTCTTGGTAATCCTAAGATAAGTTTTCAAATATGCATTCATGAGTTGTAGATTTCATGTTTTCAATGTTTTCTACAAAATGTCTGTCATGGATAGGCTTGGTTAGGTGAAGAACATGATCAAGTTTTGTGTTAGAGGCTTTTTATTCATGTCATTTATTATCTTCGAGAGTCTCATCAAGTTTTGGAGACTAGCCTTGAAAAAGTGGTCAAAATCTCGTAGTCTCTGGCACAATAATGGCTGAAAAAGATTGTTGTCTCTCCCTCGCAATATTGTCGAAGAGATTAGATGCCTATAGTCGCATGGAGGCCTTTTAATTGGAGTGAATTGGGGTTTAGTTTAGTGAAAGGCTAGGTTAACATAGTGGTTGGGCACCTGGAGTGGTGGATTAGTTCCTAGGAGTCTTGTAGCACCTTAGGGAGGTCTGTAAGTTCTTGTTTTGTTGAATCATTTTCCTTAAGGTTATCTGGGAGGTTGATTCATGTAATAGTAGCCCTCAGCTAATGTTTACCCCGGGAAAGTTGGTGAAATTGGGTAAATGTGGGACAAGGTGTTACATATAAGTATCAGATCATGGTTCAACACTTGGACCACATGGGTTGAATACATGTCTTTATGCATGAATTTTCATGGTTAAGGTTGTCATGCATGAGGTTATGGTATGAATGATATGTCAATATGATGTTATTGGTATGTTATTATGATAATTTGTTGGCCAAGATAGAGAAGTGATGCAGATCATCAGATCGAGGTTGCATCATTATACTTTTGGGTAAGTGCATATCGTCATACAAGTATTATATGTTTAGCATGTATTATGTTAGTTAATGAATTTTATAATAATTAGGGTTTTGTAAATGTATGTTAGTATATGGTTGTTGCGATTACATATATCATAGATTTTAGTTAATCAATGCGATGATATTTACCTATGCCAGTTAGTCATGAAGGATAGTAACTTGTTTTTATATGCATTGTGGTTGTATGCATGATGGTTATGGTGATCATTGTACTTAGGATATTGATTATATATGTATCATTTTAATCTGGATTGGCTTATTTAGGGTTATTAAATTTAGGTACGAGTCGATATGCTTGTGATATTGTGTCATACTAATCTAGAATGACTATGTCTATGTGATTTCTATGCATGAATGATAATTGTTTATGATTTTATGGTGTGAACATGTTAGCTATTTATTGTTATGGATATCATGACCTTATTTATATTTTAGCTTATACATTGTAAAGTTATATTGTCATAATCTAGATTGATTGTGTAGACAAGATAGCCTCCCCTTAGATACATTGAGGTATGAGTTTGATTATGTTGTTTACTTAGTGTTTGAGAGTTTGATTATGTCGCCTAATTGGTATGAGTTTGTTTATATCATATAATTGGTGTTTGAATGTTTGAATATTTCATATATTTTTTGTTTGAGTGTTTTATTATGTCACCTATTTGATATGAGTTTTCATATGTCATCTACTTGGTATTTGAGTGTTTGATTATGTCATCTACTTTGTGTTTGAGTGCTTGGTGTCTATTATGCCATAAAGATTTTGTTTGGATGTTTGAATAGTTTCATGATATGATTTTGTATCTATAATATTGCATGAAGGAATGATCTTGCTTGAAATGGTTGCACTAACACATATGTGCTGAGAAAAACTCATATGTACTTGAGTGTAAGTACGTGATAGTTGCATCATTATGTATTATGACTCATGAAAGTGAGTTGATTTCTGATTATGACATGGTTATTAGACTTCGTAAAGGTTTATTTCAAATTAATAGATATAATTTATTGATATTTGGAACATGTGGTTGACATTTGTGTTTAGTTACATTGAAACGTGCTTCGAAAAACAAGGTAAGATAAGTGGTATATTGTTATATTTATTTATACGTTTACAATTATGTGTTTATGGCGTTATAATATAGGGAATTGCATGGCAAAGTGAATTCTATGAAATCTTGGAGAAGGGTTATGTTTAGCTTTTCTTTGGAGGTATTTGGAAGCCATGTTGGCTGAGTCATGGTGTTTCTTGCTAGTCTTGAGATTTTGGTCTTTTGTTATTTGTTGTGCTTAATTGTGGCTTTATTTGTGTATAATGTATGGCCATACAATTTTTTTTTTAGTTTCATATTTGTATTGGTTTTCATGCGTTTATTATTGGTTCTTTCCTTTTATGTTTTGAGGGCCTTGGGGATTGGTTGGGGAAAGAGGAAAGTTAGTGGATTTGGGTAAGAGCTTAACGAAGTCCAACATGTAATATCAGGCCTATATGAAGCTCATTGTATGTATAATGGAAACTGAAGACAAGAGTATGATAACCAGATTGATTTATGGGGTCCATTCAGGTAAATGGATGGTTGAAGGAAAATCATGACAAAGGTAACAAGAAAGGTAAGGTAAATGGATTTGAGGTGTCAAATGCCTTAGATATGTTGGGAACTATTGTTATTAATGGTGTGCATGCGTTGCATGAATACAGGAAGTTCTCTTAACCTAGACCTTATGATATCTGGTATTTGTGTGGTGATCATGATTATGCTAATCTATATATATGTATATATATGTATGTATGTAGTTGTCTCACATGGTCATAATGGATCATGATTTATTTATGCTAATGTTAATATATATGTATGTATGTATGCGAGTTTTCTGACAGGGTCATCAGAGATCATGATTTTTTTATGCATATGTTTATATGTGCATATATATGTGTGTGTGTGTGTGTGTGTGTGTGTGTGTGTGTTGCAGTCTGATAGGATCGTCAAGGATATTTCTTGTAGAGGAATGATTTTTTATGCAAGTGAATGGCGTGAAGAGGTTCATTGTTTATAAGAAATCAAGCAAGAAGAGTAGCCCTGGGAGATATATGAGGTTAGTATCATGTGGATATGGTTTGGTATTATTTTCTTGTTTATGTTATGGACATGTAATGTTGAGGGATACATCAGCAGGGAGAATTTTAAGGATGGAAGTTTATATTAAAGTTTAGAAACCTTGGTGAATCTTACTAGTCCCTAATATTTAAATTGTAAATTTATTTGTGATATTTTTGTAGAAATATTTTTATTTCCATTGCTTTTGTATTAGTCGATATAATATTTTGGCAATTTGAGAGGAAAAATAACGTTGTACTATGGAGAATATTTTTTTTGGAAAAAACATGGAAAGTTAGCCCACCTGCGAATATTAGCCCCTAAAATTTTCCATGTACATTAGCGGAATAAAAGCAGTGTGATATGTGGCATGCTATGAAAAGTATGGACAAGACATTAGAAGTAAGGTTGCCTAGTAGAGACAATGTGGTCTTTGGATCTGTAGTACTACTGATATGTATCTGTTGTACATGATGTACCGATGGTGTTGTGTTCCTGTTGCATATATGGTATTGTGTACATATAGTGTTATTTATGTATTGTATATGCGGTGACATGTATATATGGTGTTGTGTGTGTCTTGTATATGTGGTGCTATGCACATATGGTGTTGTGTAAGTGTTGGATATGCAATTTTGTGTACATATGGTGTCGTGGGCACATGGATAAGCAGTACTATGTAGATATGGCGTTATGTCCATTTTGTACATGTGGTGTTGTGTGCATGTTATACATATGGTGTTTTGTGCATGTTGTACATGTGGTGTTGTGTGCATGTTATACATGTGGCACTATGTGCATGTGGTGTTGTTTACATGTTGAGCAGGTGGTGTTGTGTTCATTGGGTTTTGTGTACATATTGTGAAGGTAGCGTTATGTACATGTAGTATTGTGTACAGGTCGTACATGTTGTGTTGTGTATATTTCGTATGGTTCTATGGGTATAGTCCAGTTGTTGTATCATGACACGTGTATTCATGGTATTTTATGGTGTGTATTTATATGTACTGTGTTGTAAACTGGGAGTAGGGGTATTTTTTGTGTTATACACCGGGTGTAGGTTTATGTGTCGTGTTGTACACTGGGTGTAGGTGTATGTGTGGTGTTATACACCAGGTGTAGGTGTATGTGTTGTGTTTTACACTAGGTGTAGGTGTATGTGTCGTGTTATACACTAGGTGTAGGTGTACGTGTCCTGTTCTACACCGGGTGCTGGTGTATGTGTTGTTTTGTACATTGTGTATGTGTATGTTTTGTGCAGTGTGATGACACAAACAAGTATTGGAATGGTTGGTCCTTGTTGTTGCTATTAAGGTTTGAGGTGGTTTAGACTCGAAATACCTTTATTGTTGATATTGAGGGAGGAGGTGGTTTAGTATCTGAATTCCCTTTTTTCTTAAAGAGAAGAGAAGGAATTTGGTGCTTACTAGTTTTGGAAAATGATTCAGTGCTTGTACAGAAATGATAAAGAACAAAGGCAGAATAAAATAATAATGGAAATATAAATATTAATATTTTATTTCATTTTTTAACTATGCATGTGATCTATTATTCTGATTTGTGATGGTTACATGTGATGTATTATTTTGATTATGATGGTTATGTTTTGAGCCAACCAGATGTGAAATGTTTATACATGATGGTTTAATCAAAAATTTGGTTTTTCTTGTTGTGATAAGAAGTTAACAGGATTTCAAGTCTACCTTATTGATGGCTCATCAATGAGATATGCTTTGAATTTGTTTAAATTCCTTTTAGTCTAATGGAAATTATGTTCTTGGAACAGTAAAGCATGGAAATGCCTTCTTGCGGTGGTTGGAAATGGCTATGAGAATTACTAGCATCAAAAAAAGGAATTCGAACATGTAATAATATGTCATTAAAACACTTCAGAAGTAGAGCCTTTGTGGCACACTGATACCCAAGTATCCATTGATTTCCATGAGCATACTATGATCGGTATGATGGTTTTGAGGCAGGAATATGCCTTGGTTTCTACACCTTTTGATGTTAGGAAACCTTTTCAAGGGAAGGGTCATCTGAGGGAATGTGTAGAAGAGAAGGGGATTTATGCAGAACTTGGAAGGTGTGTGACTTTGGAGGAATGGTGTGAACAGATTTCTTGAGGGACTATGTTGAAGAGAAGGGAAGGAAGGAAATGTATTTTTTTTTCATTACAATTTCGAGATGGAATTATATGCACATTGGGAGTCTACCCTGGAACAATTAGCTGGTAATTTTTCATTGAGAGGACCAGTGGTGCGGGATTGTAACACTAGGAATTGGATGTAGGTCTGACTATTGCAGTGGATTACGAACTTCCTAGGAAGGAGGTGAATCCTAATATTGCTTTTAGGGTGGAAGTGTGAGCCTCTGGACTCCCTTATTACGGATGCAGACATTGTATCCTTTTATTTGCTGGTTAAAGTAAATGTGCATATGTATATATGTGTATTTTATTGTAAATACTGTATCGATATGGATCTATAAAGATCCATGGAGAGTATGGTTATTTTCTAGTTGAAGAAAATGTGAACAAGTATATATGATTGTTATTGTAAATACCATAATGATTTGTGTTGTAAGCTTGAGTTAGCGGTATTGTTGTCATGATGGTTTTAATTTTTAGCAATTTTATCATTTTAAATATTGCAATAGGCTGTGTTATAAATATCCATGTGAAGTATGTTCAATTTTCAGTGGCTTTATGCTTTGTATGTGTCATAGTGTTATGAACCCAGCTCCCAAAATATAATAAAAGAGAGATCAACGCTGTAGAAATCACTGACTTCGAGGGGGAAACCTCCTTTACATTACATGATCAGGTGATCATGTCCAAATTGAAAAAAATGCTAAAAAACGAAACTGCTCAGAATTGGTTGCAATATGAATGACCAGAAAGGCCTCGTCATTGCGATTCTGGCACCGTGAATGGACTCAAATCTGACGTCATATGTGAAATTTACTGAAGTTTGAAAACACCCAATAACCTTCAAAACAGGACTTTTTGCCTATGAGTTTGTCAATTTAAAAAAAAATTAAAATGACAAATTTCATTTTTTTCAAGTATTTAGAGGCCTGTTGGAGGGTGCCACATGACCTGCCTAGAAGCTTCCACATGGCCCCAGGCCATTGGTTTAAAAGTGCTTTGCAAAAAATTTGAGGGCAAGAGGTTTGAACTCTTGACCCGACTCCTCAAGCAGAGGTCAACCCGACCAACACAGCAAAGGAGTTGTTGTTGAATGGAAGGTTGGGCGATAGGTGAACGAGGGGGAGTCAGGAAGATGTATGAACTCTCATGCAGAGGGTAAAAGACCAGTCGGGTCCTGTAGTAAGCGCCTCTTGTAGAGGCTAAACGACTAGTCAGGTCATGTGAATGTTGAACGAGCAGAAATTTGGGTATAACCCTTAAGGGCTAGAGCTATGGTGATAAGACCTGGCTCTAAGACCACGGGCTAAGCCCATTTCCAATGGTAGAATAAAAGGGTTAAGCCCCTTTAGCGTTAGCCCTCTCCATAGGACCTCTGACCCATGACTTTGGGTGGGGGCTAAAACCTTATCTACCAGCGCAAATTGTCCGCATTTTCAGCATTTGAACGTGCTTTTACAACTGAAAGTTAAACTTTATGTTATCCCTAAATTGGCACACGGTTCCGCCTGTTTGGCCTGTCCGCTTATTTTGGTGGAGCTAACTGGAGTTCCTCCAGTTTTGGAGGATATTTTTTAGTGCCACTGGGAAAAATCTTGTTTGGGTCATAAATTTCTCAACTTTCTACCAAACAAGACAAAATTTACTCAATTTTGGGTTTTTTGAGCCTTATGGAGTGTTTGGGACAATTTTCAGAGCGAACAGAGGTGTTCTTCATCCATTTTTGCTTCAGGGAAGAGGAAAGAGCCACTAGGGCCATCAGGAAGATGGAGCTGTATTGGGTTGTACGTCACTGTTGGAGGTGAAACAAAAGCCATTTTTTGCTTATTTATATCTTATGAAGTTAAACTCAAGTGTTGTTTTCCCTATTTAGGAATATATTTCACTGTATAACCATTTTGAGCAACTTAATAGAGCAAGAACATGCCCATTGGGAGCCTTGGACCTGGAAGATGTAGCCTAGGAGGGGTGAACTACCTCATCAGTTTGCTGTGTTATACTATGGTGAATTTCTCTTGCTATGTATTTATGATATAATATGTTAAAAAATAAACTTAATTAACATTTCCTCACACAAAAACTCAGAAACAATTACCAAAAACACTTTGTTTAACCTGCAAGACATGGGGAATAATTTGCACACTAAATTAAATGAAAATGGATACTTTGCATAGCATTACAAATAGTTCCATTTTTAGATCAGTGGGTATTGGTGCTCAAGATTTGAGCCTTGGGAGCTAGAGTTTTATTCTGCATTTGTTCTTGTGCAAATATATATTTGATTGTTTACAAGTTTTGATGCTTACTAGGCTTTAACTCAAGAGAGGTGAAGGAAACTTGGTTAGAGAAAAAAGTAATCCTCAACCAAGAAGGGCCAAAGAGCCACCTCCAAGAACCATTTAAGAAGCCTCAAGGATGCCTTCAAGGGAAGGAGAAGATCCTAAAGACATTGATCCCAAAGAAGAGGAACGAGTGTTCTGAAAGGCTTTCCTAGACATGACAAAGATGGTAAGGATACTATACCAAGAAAGGAATGATAGGCTTGTAGAAGAACGGTCTAGACACCCAAAAGAAGGAGAGGGTTCTTCAGGAGGAAAGAAAAGTGATGACAAGTCAAAGAAAGTACACAGAGGAAATGGTGATCCACCATCCCCATCTTCATCCTCTTCCTCTACATCGTCATCCTCTACTTCAGTGAATCAATCTCAAAAGTATAAAACCACTGGTAAAAGTCCATTTTTAAAGCTTGATTTTAAATTTTAGTTTCCTATGTTTAATGGTGAGGTCAATGTAGAGAAACTTGAAAATTGGATAAGACAATTGGAAGTTTACTTGAGGATACAAAACCTTCATGAAGACTACACCAAGATTCAGTTAGCCTCTTTGAGAATGGAAGGAGTAGCATTGGTATGGTGGGAAGCCAAGACCAAGGATGAAATTAAAAAACATGGTAAGATCACTTTATCATGGGCTCAATTTATTTTTGCAATTAAACAAAAATCTTATCCATTAGCTCATTTACAAAATGCTATCATGAATTGGAAAAGTTTTAGACAAATTAAGGGACAAAATGTTCAAGATTACACTCAATAGTTTAGACGAAGGGCTTTATTACTTGGAATTGATTTGCATAGCCAAGAGACTTTGCTGAAATATATAGGTGGTTTACACAATTATCTTATACATACTATCCTTATGTTCAATCCTACTAGTCTAGACGAAGTTTGTGTACAAGCTACGCATTTAGAGGCTAGAGCTAAACAATATCTTGATGGGAATGAGGGTAGTGAATTTAAAGGAAAAGGTAGAAAAAGAAATACAAACTCTAGGAAAGAAAAAGGAAAATTGTTTTGTAAAAATTGTTCCAAATCAAGACACGATGAAGACCATTGAGCTAGAAACTTCATCTGGAGCTGAAACGAGAAAAATTTAAAGCCAAAGGTAAGGCCAAAGAAAAGGGAAAAACAGTTGCAATAACTAAACAAGACTTAGGGTCTGAATCGGGAGACGAAAATAAAAGCATAGCCATGGTACTAAAGAACAGAAAGGGGAAGGAGATTGTAAATGAAACAAATCCCAATTCTAGCACTTTAAATAGTCACATAGAAGCTCCAAATGAAGAGAGGAGGATAGAGTTGTTTCATGTGAGGATAATTTCCAAACACACAAAGATAGACACACTATTTGACAGTGGGTCTCAAGCAAACCTCATCTCAGAAAAGTTAGTCGAGAAGCTGAAACTTGAAACCATTCCATATCCAAAGCCATATCCACTTGGATGGATTTTCAAGGATGCTAATTCAAAATTTTCAAGGAAGTGCATATTGTTCTTCGCCATAATAGCTCATTATGTTGACTTGGTTGAATTAGATGTGGTACCACTTGACATTACAGGCGTGGTGTTGGGTATTCCATATTTATATGACAGAAAAGAGATCTTCCATTTCCATGAGAATAAGTATCACCTATTCAAGGATAGCAAGGAGTTTATTGTGAGAGCACATCGGAAGAAGCTAGAATCTTCTTTAGTGAATACAGGGCAATTGAAAAGGCTTGTCAATGCAAGTCAAAATCTAAATTTGTTGATGATTAAACAAAAATATTTTGTACATAATCCTTTTCATGTTATTCCTGATGTAAAAGATGATATGTTTCAGTCTAAAAGCAGGTCGTCTTTGGAAGAAGATGAAAAAATGTTGCAGAAAGTGTCTTTGGTGTCGATCGGTACAGTGAAAAATGTTTCAGTGCAAAGTGGTGCAAGAATCCATGAGAAGGAAAAACATGCAAGCAAAGAGGGCACAAATTTCAACAAGGGTCATTGCTAGTTTGAGAATAGCAGGGTGGTATGGCGAGAAAACTTGGTCAGGAATCGACACAAGTACAGGGCTCATTTGGAAAAAAATCGCCATAAGGATAGTTGGCAAGGTGAATCTTATTTTCAGTTTCTTTTGAAGGTAGACCATTGTAGGAAAAATATTATTTCTACAAATTTCAGTTGCTATTTTTGCAAGTTTCAAAATTTTGCAGCATGACTCAGTCAAGGTTAGCAACAGTCTGTCAGCAGATTCAAGGAAAAATTTATCTTTTTATGAGAAGCTAAATTTGACGAAGTCAAGAAGATTTCAGTGGTTCAAGGTTGGAAGAGTGGAGAATCAGTCTCCTCATCTTCAATTTCTGTAATTCAGAGAGATTTTTGGGTCCAAAAGCTTCCCATTGGGGAGGTGTGATCAGGTGATCATGTCCAAGTTGAAAAAAATGCTCAAAAATGGAACTGCTCATAATTGGTTGCAATCTAAGGGACTATAAAGACCTCGTCGTTGCTATTCTGGCGTCATGAATGGGACTCAAATCCGAAATAATATGTGAAAGTTACTGAAGTTTGAAAATGCCCAATAACCTTCAAAACATGACATTTTACCTATGAGTTTGTTAATTTTTCAAAAAAAAAAAATGGCAAATTTCATTTTTTTTAAAATTATTTAGAGGCCTATTGGAGGGTGCCACGTGGATTTCTCAAAGGCTTCCATGTGACCCTAGGCCATTGGTTTAAAAATTATTTTCAAAAACTTTAAGGGCAAGAGGTTTGAACTCTTGACCCGACTCCTCGAGTGGAGGTCGACCTGACCAACATGGCAGAGGAGTTGTTGTTGAATGGAAGTTTGAGCGGTAGGTGAACAAGGGCGAGTCGGGCGGATGTATGAATGCTCGTGCAGAGGGTAAATGACCAGTCGGGTTGTGTAGTAAGTGCCTCGTGTATAGGCTAAATGACTAGTCGGATCGTGCGGAGGTTGAACGAGCGGAACTTTGGGTATATCCTTTAAGGGCCAGAGCTGTGGTGATAAGACCCTGCTCTAAGACCATGGGCTAAGCCCATTTCAAATGGCAGAATAAAAGGGTTAATCTCCTTTGGTGTTAGCCCTATGCACAGGACCTCCGACCCGTGACCTTGGGCAAGGGCTAAAACCTTATCCGCTAGCGCAAACCGTTTGTGTTTTCAACATGTGAATGTGCTTTTACAATTGATAGTTAAAATTTATGTTATCCCTAAATTGGCGTGTGGTTTCATCTGTTTGTCCTGTCATCCTATTCTGGTGGAGCTAACTGGAGTTCCTCCAGTTTTGTGGGATATTTTTTAGTGCCACTGGGCAAAATCTTGTTT
Organism: Pinus albicaulis; assembly: GCA_034641835.2. Classification (NCBI taxonomy): domain Eukaryota; kingdom Viridiplantae; phylum Streptophyta; class Pinopsida; order Pinales; family Pinaceae; genus Pinus; species Pinus albicaulis. The sequence goes on along the minus strand of CM076579.1, from coordinate 348,214,095 downwards.
GGGTCATAACTTTCTCAATTTTCAACCAAACAAGACAAAATTTTAGTCAATTTGGGGTTTATTGAGCATTATGGAGTGTTTGGGATAGGTTTTAGAGTGAAAATTGGTGTTATTTAGCCATTTTTTCATCAAGTAAGAGGAAAGAGCAACTAGGTCCATCAGGAAGATGGAGCTGTATTGGGTTGCACTTCACTATTTCAGGTGAAACAAAAGCCATTATTAGCTTATTTATGTCTTTTGAAGTTAAATTCACAGCTTGGTTTTCCTATTTAGGCATATATTTCACTATATAACAATTTTGAGCAACTTAATAGAGCAAGGACATGTCCATTGGGAGCCTTGGACCCGGCATATGTAGTCCAGGAGGGGTGAACTGCCTCATCAGTTTGTTGTGTTATACTATGGTGAATTTCTCTTGCTGTGAATTTCTGATATAATATGTTAAATAGTAAACTTAATTAACATTTACTCACACAAAAACTCAAAAAGAATTACCAAAAACACTTTATTTAACTTGCAAGACATGGAGAATACTTTGCACACTAAATTAAATGAAAATGGATACTTTGCATAGCATTACAAATAGTTCCATTTTCAGATCATTACATAAATGAAAAATTCTTGGATGATACAAATTAAAAAACCTCCTTTCTATAAATGGGAGTCCATGGGGTCACAACATTATCCTAGCCAACCAAACAATAATAATGTAAGGGCACAACAATAACAATTCTAGAGTTTTATGGGGCACAATAATAACATTATGGGAAATACAAGGGTACAACAATAGAAATAAGGGGGCTACACTAATGTAACACCCCTAGTTCTATGATTTTAATTAACATTTGAATAAGTCCAAAAGGAAAGTGGACCCCAATCGAGAACTAGAGAATGGATTAATTTATTTTTAATTAATAAAAATAAATGAAAAATTTATGTGTGCATTATGACTAGATTGATATTGGAGATCATAAACCTTGATCCATGAGGATATGGATAAGGTTAGAATTTCCCAAAACCTTTCAGAAAAACCTTGAAAGGAATCTTACTAAATTAGATTGGGAGAGAAAAATCTAATTTCCCCAATGAAGAGCAAAGTAATTGGGAAGAGGAAGAAAAGATGGAAAAGCGGAAAATATAGCTTTAAGGTACCTCAATGAGGGAAAGCCTAGGCAAAGCAGGAAGAAAGCATCCTGAAATTTCTAGACGCAGAAATTGGAAACAAGCTTGGGGAAAGCACAAATAAGCTGCTCCAGGACAGACAAAGGGTTGTTTATCACTGGGAGAAAAAGGGTCTCAGCTCAAGGGTGAGTTAAGGAGATAAGAATATATGGTTGGGAGGAAACTGGTCATAATTATTGGTATGCACACTTGAAGTAGATTATTCCAGTTTGGTATATTCTTGCCATGATTGGATAAATTCTTAATTTAACTAATTAGATAAATCTTGAAATGAAAAGGGGGTAGGTATTCCATGCATTTAACAGATTTAGTTAAGCAGAAAATTCTACAATCTGTATAGTTTCATCGGGGAAATCTAGGAAGAAACATAAACCAAAATCTCTAAACCTTTGATAGGTTAGATCTGGGGATCGGTATCTCCTGGAAGTTTACGAAATTTAGTTCAAATGAAAATATCTGTATTATTAATTTCTGCATCTTTAATTGCAACCTTCATTTCTGCCAAGATAATCCAGCGATGGTACTGTATAAATATAGTATTGTATAAAACAATTTATATCATAAGCATATTCATAGTACGGTTATATGGAAAACTGTGAATAGTGAACATAACTAGAAAATATAATTCTTAAGATTTGATCTGTATAATTAACCCGGGTTGTAGGACAGATTAGATATATATATTATTTCATAATGTATCTTACTTCTCTTTAAGAGGTTTGAACTGTGGTCGCATAAATGGAAAACTATTTGACCATTGTGGAAATAATAGAGATTTAAAATTAATCTTATACCCGAATAACTCCTAAAATCATGGGGTCGAAATATTATTGAGCTAATGAGCAACTGGGGAAATTTTAATTCTACAGAGGTTAAATAACAAGAACTATGTAGAATATAAGGCATATTATTATTAACAAAGAAAGATTTTAAATCAAATGAAATACAAGTAGTAAAGAGAGTAATTAATTAATAAATTTCATTTAAAAGAAATTACAATGATATAAATTTAATAATATATTTATTATTACTACTGGAAGAATATTCTATAAAATCAGAGAAGACATTTTCAGTTGAAGGAAAACTATGAATGATTTTATCGAAAATTTTTACAACTATACATACGTAACTAAACTTACTAATATATGAATAGGAGTATATAGAATTCTCCAAGTGAGCATAGATTAATTCCATGACATGCAAGTCAAGTAAATGTACTTCTGAGCATTATATTTACACCTTAATATTTTGATGCAAAAAGGTAGCATTGTATTGTCAATATTCACATTTAGGTATTCTGGTAACTATGTATAGGAGAACTGTAAATAACTAGTAGGGTCATAGCTGGGAATGAGTATATCCTCAGTATGAAAAACATAACATTATAATGACTATTGAAATGGAATACCAGACAGAATATCAAATAAAATAAATAATTGAATAGATGAATATCTGTGCGCCGAGAGAATTCAGTTAAAAATAAAATAAAATCCAATCCATATACATAAGCATTCTCTACAGCCAAGATGGAAAATTTTAATTAAGTCCCTTTGTAAGCCTGCTTTCGTTAACCAAGTGGCTAAAAAAAAAGCAGTAAGAGTTCTAACATTTAATGGTAAATATAATTGTAAAATCTAAACTGAAAATAAGAATTTTCTATACACAGCGAAGATGTATAAATTGACATGTGCAAAGAACATTGAGTTAGAGTCGAAGAGTAAAAATTGTAAAGGAACAGAGTGCAATGACTGGAAAAAGGGGTTCGGGTTTATTACCTGCACCATCAACCACATGAACGATTGGTTAATTTCAAACTCCACATAAGAAAGAAAACAAAACGCACTACATAATATTAAAAGAATGACAATGAAAATTTCTATGGAGTACCATGGTTCAAATCCACTGTAGAAATAATTGAAGTTTTCTAGCTTGATGCTGTATTGAATTACATGAGATACGTATCCTCGAAATGATGGAAGATGCGTAAGATAGGGAATTCCATTTTTATTAAACGAATGGTAGAATAGTTGATGAAACAGAAGTATAAAAATTTGAAATGTTAAAAAATGGGTTTTTCATAAAATTTCAAGAAAATCTAGTTAAACTCACTTGTAGATAGGAAGGGAAGAATACTTACCAGAGGTTTTCAATGAACTAGGACATTCAGCGAATTTCGGAGTAACTATTTAGGAAATTATTCCGAATCTTCCATAGAGGCAGTATGAGTATAATAGAATGGAAAAGAAAAAAGAAAAAAAGGTCGAATTATCAAACATACAGCACAGAAGTAAATTATGATTTAAACTATAGTGTAACGAAACCAAAGTAGGAGCAATAAGCTGTAAAATTTCAAATTTACTATTGAACAGCTACTGTAATTCTTTAATGAAAAATATAGAGGCCCAAAAGAAAACTAAAACGTAAACCTCCAAGTGAAGCGAGGGTTGAAATGCTTACCCATCGAAATTGACGAAAAGAAATCGGAAGTGAACTTCATAGCAACCTGGAATGCACTCCTGAAGGAGAAAATGACTTCTGGGAAACCACAGTGGAAAACATAATTAGGAATGCATTGAGTTTCATCTTCAAAATCTAAGTGAATTGAGAAAAAAAAAACCTAAACCATCTTAACCCTAAAGATGTCAAAAATCTAGAAAATCCGGATGCCGAGAAATGACCCATAGGTGAAGGGCTCAAGGAAATTGAGTTTTTTTTCTTCAGGTCAAGTAATGCCAAGATTTAATGACATTTATGATCCTTACCATTTACAGATACATTGGGATTTCACAAAATATGATAGTGGTTGAACTTTTGCATGTTATAACTACGGTCATAAAGATTCAACCACTCTATCGTAGGAAAAATCAAATCCGATATAAAAATATGGTGTACCATAAGTTCAAATGTACATTGGTGAATTGACCGAAATCCTCGAAAAAGGGTAGCAAAATAAATTATCAATTTTGTGAACAATGAGAAGTAAAATTTAAATCACAAGTTGAAGTTTTTTATACTAAGATAAAAAATTAGTATCGCTCCATATTGAAAAAAAATAAGATACCTATTGTGGTAATATTGGACTAGTGGTGGAATGATTCAAAGTTTGGTCACGTTGCCACTTAGACTAAGTGAAGTCCAAGAACTGATAGATAGGATAAAATGAAAATTTGAAAAGGTTTTATGAGAAATTATCATAGTGCAAATTCTTTTGGTAATAACACATGTACATATAGATAATTGAATAGAATAAAGAAATTCTATGGTTACAGTAAATACTTCCTCGACAAGAAAGGATAATTAGTGACTTTGTAATATTTTATTATACAAAGTTAAATTTATAGACCTGAGGTAAGGAATGACATTATATAACAGATATTAATTTTGAAGAAGAATCATTAGGTGATAATTAGAGAGGGATAGAATCTCGTGAGATAATTTACTAAATGAAGATAATAATAAAATAAAATAAAATAAAATTGGTAAATGAGAGATATTACAAATGGTATCAGAGCATTAGCTAAAAAACTGGGAAATTTATGTGCTCACCCAAAAACTATATGCTGTTGTAAAATTTTATGAATTTTAAAGTTATTGATGTTGTTCTACTGTATAGTTAATAGTATTGAAAAGTATAGCTGCAAACCATGACTGAAGAAGACGAGCTGTATGTAGATCTGGGTGGCAGAGAAAACACGCCAGGTCCAAATGCTCCATTGATGGCTATGTTACGTAGAATGTAACGAGGAATGGCATAACTTAAAAGCCACAATGACAGGCTATATTTAGCCAGTGAGGAGCAAGACAAATATATAAGAGAATTGACTTCATGGAACGTCCAAGAGGGTGGAAGTTCCTAGTACAGTCTAGAAAAATTATTTAATTATATTTTTCCTTTAAAAAAAATAAAGTAATAAATAAATTATGTGACATAAGTATCAGCAAAGAGTACTAAATTCTGTATATATGACTCAATAGTACTGTATAGTTCATAAGCAGAGTGTAATTAATTTAATCTCAATATCCCTATTGGGAGAAATTTCCAACAGTTTTGAGTCATAATCATAAAATAGAAATTGTGATAAAAGGTAGGGGGAAAACCCTATGAGATCTGATAATAGTTCAAATAAAGATAAAATAGTTTTAGTATTGGATATTGAATATATCTTTGGTGACGTAGTATCAACTTGTGCATGTATGGACATGTGTAAGTCAGAGAGCATATCTATTTCACCTTCCTCCTATGATGGGAAATGGAGGACTATACTACCTTTGGTTGTGAAAGAAGGTATAAAATGAAATACATACTAAGGTACGAAATGGAGTATGAAGTTAACTATTATTCCAAATTGGATAGTTTGGGTATAACACTCAATGATTAAGTAACTATATAAGATTTAATTGTTGTAATAGGAGAAGGAATGGGTAGGGTGGTAAGAACTTTCCCCGAAACCTTAATTCCATAAATGGAAAAAAAATATGGGGTATGTTTAAAATACAAAATCTACATAAACTAAAGGGAAAGAATATTGTCTTAGAGGACAATTGTAATTGAAAGTAGAATATGTTCTTATCAGTAAATAAGCATACTGAAGAAAGTAGTATGCACAACTTACCAATCTATTTTAATCTTATGTGATAAATGTTATATGTGTAAATCATGGTTTAATAAAGCGAATAAGGTAAAATTAGATATGTTGAATTAATTCGTTCCATACATTTAGCAGAATTTTTTGAAAACTGAATTTCTTCTACTTCTGCATGGTGTATGGAAGTGGACTGATGAGTGCCATCTGTCAGAATGTTTAATACCTGAGAAAGGTTTAGATCTAACGATAGGTCTCTCTCTCAGAAAAATATTAGTTAAGTCAAGTAGAGAATATACTGGTATATATTTATATATGAGCCTGAGATTACTATGAAATATCTATTAACAAAAAAATTGTGACTAAAAATCTAGGCACAAGAAATCTATGTTAAAATTTCATAATAGATCTATGGTGCATATTTACATTGGAAAGAAAACCGATTTATTTAAGAAAAATTATAAAGATTTACTATGCATACTTGATAGAAATTCCAGAGGAATAGAATGACAGAATTAAAATGCATAAAAACAGGATAAGAAAAATTAGAAGTAAAAGTGTTGTGTTCTTTTAATGATTTGGAAAAAAAACCGTGTCCTTATGATGAAGGCAGAAATGGGAATAATTGAGAAAAGAACACAATATAGTATGTGAGTTAACAATATATATATATATATATATATATATATATATATATATATATATATATAAGAGGATTTATAATTATTCTAGAAGTACTTTATTTCCAACATAAAACAACAAACAACAAAAGTGGCTATGTGCTACAATTTTTGTTGGATGCTGAATAACAAGAAGGTTATTGTATAATACCAGACTGAGGAATCCTCAATTACAGTTTCCCTTATGATTCAATATTCCTATATTACCTAAACATAAAAGAATTATAGAATTAGTACTCAACCAAAACAATTATAGATAGATATGAAGCGGTTGGAAGAATATTAGTAGCAAAAAGAACAGTCCCTGAGGCATATCTGGAGGTCTCAAGTGTCATACCTGCCTGGACAGGAAAGTTTCAATTCAAAATTATTCACAAAATTTAGATAGAGGGATGAAAAAAAAATATCCATTCCACTATAAAATGGATTCAACCCTACCTGCCTGGAAACGACAAGAAGTCAAAGCGTAAAAAAAAAAAACTACGTGAAGGGTCAAAGGTATGTAGGAACATGTGGACAGAAAATCACCTTATTGACAAAATCTCCTTAGGATACCTACAACAAGATAAAAGGGTGAAAAAGGATAATTTAGATTGATGTACATTTTAGACATGTTACTGGAAGGTGTATAAATTCTTTGGTAGGATAACAGAGACTAGAGAAAATTTAAAAGAAATTTTCAGATATATAATATGAACAATATGTTCGGTAAAGACTAAGGAACCTAGATGTGAGTGGGCCAAAGTCAGGAAGATTCCAGCAAGCTGGGATTTTGTACAAAATTGGCATTTCAGAGTTTCAAATATTTCAGAAAATAACAAGTACTGAATAGAAAAGATGAAACACCAAGTAGATCCCTTCTGGGAGTACCGGTCATGTTAGAAAAATGAAAGATGGAACTTCCAAAGTAAATATATTCTGAAATACAACATAAAAAAAAACTATTGGTTTAAATCCAATAGAAGTAGATCATAAAGAAAGACCACAATTTTTTTTTTCAAATCTTGTAGAAGTCAAGAAGAAATAATTGACATTATGAACTCAACCAAGAAGAAACTCTCTACAGTCACAAGGAGAGAAAAAAATTATATACTTAAGTCGAATTATACTGAGTTAGTAGTAAGGTTACTGCTGAAATGTATGCTTCAGGAAAAGTGCGAAGGGGTTCTGATTCAAAAACCCTAAAATAAAAATAAAATTTTCTTCACAGATAAGGAAAAGGGTAAGAAAACTAGGTAATTCCTTAATAAGTTTGAAAGAAATTAAAAGAGATGATTGAAATGTTCTGAATATTGTGAATAATATTCAAGTAAAAAAAATTTTTGGTGGCGAATATGGAAGATAATAAGGATGTGTGTGACCATAAAGTAGGAAATGACTTCCAGCAAAAAGTGCAAATTGTCAAAATAGAAATAATCAGAAATAAATGATAGTTGCAAAAAAAAAAAATATAGGGTACATTGATAGTGCTACATCAGTATAGCATAGATGATGGAAAAATTTCCATAAGATGTCCTTAGTTCGGACATACAGATAACTCCAATTGAGTTGGAGAATTAAAACAAGACATGGTTGTGCAGTTTAGAAGAAAGAATAATGAAAAAAAAATCAATCAACTAGTGTAACATAGAGACTACATAATGAAATGAAAGTCGAGGATCTACGGTACTAACTGATATACTTGATAAGAAAATAATTCAAATGTAAATTAGAAATTGAATTTTAGACCTTATTATTAAGCCTGGTTACTACTAATTGAATTGATTGTTTTGATAAAATCAATCAGTGAGAAGGTACTTGAAGTACAAAAATGAACTAAGAAAAGGTAAAGCAGAACCTCTGCATATGATAAAGTTGGTTTTCTAAATTCATGAAATACTAATGAAAAGTTATATTTTGTTTAGAAAAGTGTGTAACAGGAATTGTACACTCTGGAAAAGGGAGTCAAAGGTGAAAATACGCACATAGATTTCAGCAAGAAAACCAAGAAAGCTGAGCTAGACAGATTTACATAAGGAGGAAATCTTTATGTAATGAGGGAATATCACCGAAAAACATGGAATGATAAGTATTTGTGCTAGAAGTTCACTAAACTACTATGGACCTGTACGATTTTTCTAACAACTGAATATATTGAAATTATCAAAATTCAGAATCATGTGGCGATTATCAATATATGTATATGATATTGGTATGAATTGTGGATAGAGAGAGAGAAGAATAAAAGATTATTATAGATAGAATTCTTGCAATGAAGTAGGAAGAAAATCAAACTCCAGAAGGTATTTGTAAGTAGAATGGAAGCAGAGGAAGGACTAGTACTCAGAAGAAAATGGATGGAAGCCGAGAGCAAAGATGAAGGAGGAATCTTCATCTTGAGTTGAGAAATCAACCTCAAATTATAACACCAAGGATGGTGTTTAGTGTTAGGGGGGGATATGTAACACCCCTAGTTCTATGGTTTTAATTACCATTTGAATAAGTCCAAAAGGGAAGTGGACCCCAATGGAGAACTAGAGAATGGATTAATTTATTTTTAATTAATAAAAATAAATGAAAAATTTATGTGTGCATTATGACTAGATTGAGATTGGAGATCCTAAACCTTGATCCATGAGGATATGGATAAGGTTAGACTTTCCCAAAACCTTTTAGAAAAACCTTGAAAGGAATCTTACTAAATTAGATTGGGAGAGAAAAATCTAATTTCCCCAATGAAGAGGAAAGTAATTGGAAGAGGAAGAAAATCCGGAAAAGTGGAAAAGACAGCTTTAAAGTACCTCAATGAGGGAAAGCCTAGGAAAAGAAGGAAGAAAGCATCCTGAAATTTCTAGATGCAGAAATTGGAAACAAGCTTGGGGAAAGCACAGCTTAAATAAGCTGCTCCAGGATAGACAAAGGGTCGTCTATCACTGGGAGCAAAAGGGTCTCAGCTCGGGGGTGAGTTAAGGAGATAAAACTCTATGGTTGGGAGGAAACTGGTCATAATAACTGGTATGCACACTTGAAGTAGATTATTCCAGTTTGGTATATTCTTGCTATGATTGGATAAATTCTTAATTTAACTAATTAGATAAATCTTGAAATGAAAAGGGGGTAGGTATTCCATGCATTTAAAAGAGTTAGTTAAGCAGGAAATTCGACAATCTGTATAGTTGCATCGGGGAAATCTGGGAAGAACCATCGACCAAAATCTCTAAACCTGTGATAGGTTAGATCTGGGGATCTGTATCTCCTAGAAGTTAGTTCAAATGAAAATATCTGTATTATTAATTTCTGCATATTTAATTGCAACCTTCATTTCTGCCAAGATAATTCGGAGATGGTACTGTATAAAGATAGTACTGTATAAAACAATTTATATCAAAAGCATATTCATAGTACGGTTATATGGAAAACTGTGAATAGTGAACATAACTAGAAAATATAATTCTTAAGATTTGATCTATATAATTAACCCAGGTTGTAGGACAAATTAAATATATATATTATTTCATAATGTATCTTACCTCTCTTTACGAGGTTAAAACTATGGTCGCATAAATGGAAAACTATTTGACCATTGTGGAAATAACAGAGATTTAAAATCAATCTTATACTCGAAGAACTCCTAAAATCATGGGGTTGAAACATTATTGAACTAATAATAAATTGGGGAAATTTTAATTCTACAGAGGTTAAACAACAAGAACTATGTAGAATATAAGGCATATTATTATTAAATGAAATACAAGTAGTAAAGAGAGTAATTAGTTAATAAATTGCATTTAAAAGAAATTACCATGATATATATTTAATAATATCATTATTATTACTACTGGAAGAATATTCTATAAAATCAGAGATGACATTTTCAGTAGAAGGAAAACTGTGAATGATTTTATCGAAATTTTTTACATCTATACATATGTAACTAAACTTACTAATATATGAATAGGAGTATATAGAATTCTCCAAGTGAGCATAGATTAATTCCATGACATGCAAGTCAAGTAAATGTACTTCTGAGCAGTATAGTTACACCTTAATATTTTGATGAAAAAAAGGTAGCATTGTATTGTCAATATTCACATGTAAGTATTCTGATAACTATGTATAGGAGAACTGTAAATAATTAGTAGGGTCATAGTTGGGAATGAGTATATCCTCACTATGAAAAAAATAACATTATAATGACTATTGAAATGGAATACCAGACAAAATATCAAATAAAATAAATAAATGAATAGATGAATATCTGTGCGCCGAGAGAATTCGGTTAAAAATAAAGTAAAATCCAGTCCATATACATAAGCATTCTCTACAGCCAAGCTGGAAAATTTTAATTAAGTCCCTTTGGAAGTCTGCTTTCGCTAGCCAAGCGGCTAAAAAAAAAGCAGTAAGAGTTTTAACATTTAATGGCCAATATAATTGTAAAATCTAAACTAAATATAAGAATTTTCTATACATAGCGAAGATGTATAAACTAACCTGTGCAAAGAACATTGAGTTAGAGTTGAAGAGTAAAAAGGGTAAAGGAACAGAGTGCAACGACTGGAAAAAGGGGTTCAGGTTTATTACCTGCACCATCAAGCAGATGAACGATTGGTTAATTTCAAACTCCACATAAGAAAGAAAACAAAACGCACTACGTAATATTAAAAGAATGAAAATGAAAATTTCTATGGAGTACCATGGTTCAAATCCACTATAGAAATAATTGAAGTTTTCTAGCTTGATGCTATATTGAATTTCCTAAGATACGTATCCTTGAAATGCTGGAAGATACGTAAACAGGGAATTCCAATTTTATTAAACGAATGGTGGAATAATTGATGAAACATAAGTATAAAAATTCGAAATGTTAAAAAAAGGGGTTTTCATTAAATTTCAAGAAAATCTAGTTAAACTCACTTGTAGATAGGAAGGGAAGAATACTTACCAGAGGTTTTCAATGAACTAGGACATTCAATGAATTTCAGAGTAACGATTTAGGAAATCATTCCGAATCCGCCATAGAATAAGTATGAGTATAATAGAATGGAGAAGGAAAAAAAAAAGGTCGAATTATCAAACATATAGCACAAAAGTAAATTTTGATTTAAACTATAGTGCAACGAAACGAAAGTATGAGAAATAAGATGTAAAATTTAAAATTTACTAATGAACAGCTACTGTAATTCTTTAACGAAAAATATAGAGGCTGAAAAGAAAACTAAAACGTAAACCTCCAACTAAAGCGAGGGTTGAAATGCTTACCCATCGAAATTGACGAAAAAAAACCATAACTGCACTTCATAGCAACTTGGAATGGACTCTTGAAGGAGAAAACGACTTCCAGGAAACCACCGTGGAAAAAATAATTAGGAATGCATTGATTTTAGTCTTAAAAATCTAAGTGAATTGAGAAAAAAAAAAACTAAACCATCTTAACCCTACAGATGTGAAAAATCTGGAAAATCCACATGCCGAGAAATGACCCATAGGTGAAGGGCTCGAGGCAATTGAGTTTTTTTCAGGTCGAGTAATGCCAAGATTTAATTACATTTATGATCCTTAGCATTTACAAATACATTGGGATTTCGCGAAATATGATAGTGGTTGAACCTTTGCGTGTTCTAACTACGGTCATAAAGATTCAACCACTCTGCCATAGGAAAAATCAAATATGATATAAAAATATGGTGTACCATAACTTCAAATGCACGTTGGTGAATTGACCGAAATCCTCGAATAAGGGTAGCGAGATAAATTATCAATTTTGTGAAGAATGAGAAGTAAAATTTAAATCACAAGTTGAAGTTTTTTATACTAAGATAAAAAATTAGTATCGATCCATATTGAAAAAAAGTAAGATACCTATTGTGGTAATATTGGACTAGTGGTGGAATGATTCAAAGTTTGGTCACGTTACCACTTAGGCTAAGTGGAGTCCTAGAACTGATAGATAGGATAAAATGAAAATTTGAAAAGGCTTTATGAGAAATTATCATAGTGCAAATTATTTTGGTAATAACATATGTACATATAGATAATTGAATAGAATAAAGAAATTCTATGGTTATAGTGAACACTTCCTTGACAGGAAAGGATAATTGGTGACTTTGTAATATTTTATTATACAAAGTTAAATTTATAGACCTGAGGTAAGGAATGAAATTATATAACAGATATTAATTTTGAAGAAGAATCGTTAGGTGATAATTATATAGGGATAGAATATCGTGAGATAATTTCCTAAATGAAGGTAATAATAATAATAATAATAATAATAATAATAATAATAATTTTGGTAAATGAGAGATATTACAACCAACAACAATAAGGGACTACAATAGTAATATAGGGACCTAACATGCCCCTCTCCTTCAAAAAAGTGGTTTCCTCAATGCTTGAGTAGCTCTGGATGCTTCTATATAAAATTATCATCCTCCCATGTGGAATCATCAGTGGGTAAGTTCTTCCACTTGATGAGATACTATGAAATTTATCAATTTAGTAGCTGTCAAGTTCTTGCTTCCATGACTGATTCAAGTTCCAATACTATTTTTCCTTCCTCATCAAGTTCTGGCAATATTGTTTGAACTGGAATTTTGTCACCTCTAACCCTCTTTAAGCATGAAACATGGAAAACTGGGTGCAGTCGAGAAGAAGCAGGAAGCTCCAATTTGTATTCCATAGTACCAATCTTTTGCAACACCTTGTAAGCACCATAGTACTTTGGAAATAATTTATTATCCTTCTTAGCTTGCTTGAGGGACATATATTTGTATGTTTGTAGCCATAAAAATACCCAGTATGCTACATAAAAACTTCTCTCGTTGCGATGTTGATATGCCTATTGTTTCATTAGATTTTGTGTCAAATTTAGGTTACCCTTTAAGAGTTGGAGAACTTGTTGTTGATGCTCAATGTGATCTGCCACTGCTTGAACCTTAGAATTTTCTCTTAAATATGATGTGATGGACAGTGGATGATATCCATAAAGTGCCATAATTGGGGTCATATTTGTTGCAGTATGTAATGAAGTGTTATACCACCATTCTGATCAAGGTAACCACTTAACCCATTTTTTTTTGTTTATCAGATACAAAACAATGAAGGTATCCTTCTAAATTTTTTTTCACTATCTCAGTTTTCCCATCGGATTGAGGATGATAAGGTGAGCTATGATCTAGTTGAGTACCCAAACAAGAAAATAATTTCGTCTAAAAATTTCCAGTGAAAATGGGATCTCTGTCACTTACAATACTATTTGGGTCTCCATGTAGCTCATGAATTGTTTCCATAAATGCAGTAGCAACTCTACTTTCTTTAAATGGATGAGATAATGCACAAAAGTGTGCATACCTGGTAAGTATATCAATTACCACCATATGACACTCTTTCCTTTAGAATTAGGTAAACCTATAATGAAATCCATTGAAAGCTTCTCCCAACATTGAATTGGAATGGTTAAAGGTTGTAGCATACCTAGGTTCTTAATTGTATCAAATTTTTTTTGCTAGCAAACCAAACATTCCGCCACAAAATTTTGAATACAAGATTTAAGGCCATCCCAAAAAAATTATTTCTTCACCCTGTGGTAAGTTTTAAAAAATCCTAAGTGCCCTCCTAAGGGAGATATGTGTAATTCCAAAAGAATAATTTTTTTTAGTCTCGAATTCTTACAAAGATATAAGCGTTATTTGTACCATAAGGAATCATTTTTACAACTAAATGTATTAGATGTACTCGGATCTTATTGTAACTTTTGAATGAGTGTCCACACTTATGTTTCATTCTTCCATTCCTCGCTTGTTTCGGTTATCCAATATGATTGTATAATGTAAATGGCACAAAGTAATGCTTCCACCTCCTCATCCTTTCGTGAGAGTGCATCTGCAACAAAATTTAGCTTTTTCTTTTTTGTAGATGATTTCAAAGTCATAACCCAACATCTTTGTGACCCATTTTTGCTACTCTTCTGAAGATATTCTTTGTTCCAAACAGTATTTAAGAATATCATAATCAGTTTTTACCTTGAAGTGTATTCCCATTAGGTAAGGTCATCATTTATTTAGTGCATGTATTATTGCCAACATTTCCTTCTCATAAATAGCTTTCTGTAGATACCTTCCTTTGACTGGAAGAGTTTAAAAAGTAATGGGTCTTCCTTCTTGCATTAAAACTACACCAATTCCATTTCCTAAGGCATCATATTCCAAAATAAAGGTTTTTGTGAATTCTGGCATAGCTAAGACCAATGCTAGGCACATTGATTCCTCATATCGTTCTTTGGAATATGGTGGGTCTTCAATCCGATATTAGAGTTTATGAAATCATGATTAACATTTATTTTTTTCTCACCATGAGTTTCCTCTACTACATTTTTTCCATTAGGAATAATTTCTTGTATCAACTTTGTCAAACCTTCCTTAAAAGCTTCCATGTCTGCTTTTAGATCATTCATCATGTCTTTCATGTTATCTTTCATTTTTTCATCAATATTAGCTTCTATGTCATCCATCTTAGCTTCCATTACATTATTCAAACCATCCATCGTAGCTTCTATGACTTTATTCAAACCATCCATCTTAGCTTGCATGCCTTTCTTCAAAACTTCTATTTCATTTATCTCTTACTCTTTGCGAGAGCGAAATTTCATGCACTTGGTCTTGTAATTTTGATATATCATGTTCCACTTCTTCCTCTTCAACAGTCATAGTAGAGCCTTCTGAGGGCTTAATGAGTACTAAATTATTTTTAGGGGTCATTTTAGAACCCAATACTAATATCTATGCTTCAATATGCCCTTGGAATCACTTCAAACTGATTTCTCAAATTAACTTATGTAATTTGAAAAAAATTACACACATTTTTCTTGCTTTTGAGGAAATCAATATTGAACTTGTTGCATCTATGTAATTTCGTATCCCCAAGATTTTATCTTCCATCCTCTAGTAGCCTTATGAATCTTCTTTCTAAAGCTATGATTTCTCATAGGTTTCAAAATACCATCTATAATATGCAGTACCAAATGAAGATGGATAAAGATTCATTATATGCAAAAGATCCAAGGATAAAGGCCTTAGAAGATTTAGTATTATAGGTGGGATATGATCCTACAAACATCAAAGTAGCAGAAGCATTGGTTAAACAGAAAAATGAGGACATATCTGCGTTGAGGAAACAAATCAAGCTTACTCAAGGTGAGCATCTTCAGGCAAAGTAATTTTTACAGGATCGACAGGAAAAAGATGGAATTATGAGTTTGATACTTCAACTAACAACTCAAATCCAGGAAATGGGCGTACAAATGGACCAAGTTGTCCAAGAAAAAGAGACAGTTAAAGAACCAGTGATTCCCGTTGTCATCCCAGTCATCAAAGCAGTAGTGCCTTCTACTTTAGGAGAAAAGTTAGCACCCAAAGAGCCACTGGCCACTGCAATGCCAGTGACTTCTTCAACAACTTTAGTAACTGAATCCTCTACAACAGTGTTTCCACCTATAGATGAAAGCAGTCAACTAGTAAAAAAAATGTAGGATATGTCCTTGAAGACCAATGAAATCAATAGATAGACCAAGATAATTGAAAATCTTAAGAAGAAAAACAAAACAACTCAGATAAAGGCCAAAATGTTAAGTCCCTATATTAATAGTGTAGCCCCTTATTATGTTAGTGTAGCCCCCCTTATTGTTATTATTGTACCCCTGTAACCCCCATATTGTTATTATTGTGCCCTCACATTATTATTGTTAGGTCGGCTAGGATTACATTGTGGCCCCGCTAGGATTATATTGTGGCCCCATGGACTCCTATATATAGAAGGAGGTTTTGTTCATTTGTATCATCCAAGAATTGTTCATTTATGTAATGTATTGGAGGTTGCCCCCTAGAAGTGGCTCATTTCTAAGGCGTTTATATCTCTTTTCTTCTCTTTTTGGAGCTGGTTACACAACATTTGGTATCAGAGGCTTGGGATTCTAGGGTTTCGCTGCTCCAAACAGGTCATTGTGGAATTTTCGCTATAACTTTTTTTCTACGAAGCTTAAGAAGCTGAAATTTTTAGGGTGCGAAGCTGAAATCTGGAGGAAGTTTGTATAAAAATTTCAGAGCTTGGTTCGCAATATTTTCGGAGATATCATCTGTGGAAGTTAGGTATTTTTTCAAGATCCTAAACAGGTCATTGTGGAATTTTCACTATAAAAATTTTTCTACAAAGGTTCAGAATCTGAAATTCATATGGTGCGAAGCTGAAATACTGAAGAAAGTCGTCAAAAAATTTCAGACCTTGGTTCGCAATATTTTTGGAGATATGATCTGTGGAAGGTATTGTTTTTTCAGGCTCCTGAATTTCATCTCAAAGAGGTGATCATGGGAAAAGTTCAATAACTCTCTCTCTGAGCAGTGGATTTGAGTTCTGTAAAAATTGGTCACAAGTAAATGGACTTTAGTTTCTTGGCTATCAATTTAAGAGACAAAGGACAAAACAGTGAGACGTGGCAAGTCCTACAAGTTTGCTCTACTGAACCAGTCCAAAATTAGGTCATTGTGGGAGATTGGACACAACTTTGTCTTGGAGAATCCAAATCAGGTCAGACCTGTGGCATTTGAAAGAGAATTCAGAGTTATACTTCAGTGATTAATTTTAGATATTTAAGATCCACAATCACAGAGATAGTACAATTTCAATATCGAGCTCCTCAGATCAAGAAAAAGGTGTGTATTTGGTTTTTAGAATTGCATAACGTTTGTTTGAAAAAGTAGTTTGAAGCGATTCCAAAGGCATATTTTAGAGTTTGTATCAGTATTTTGGTTCTATAATGGCTCCAAAAGATAATTTCATAGCCATTAAGCCCTCAAAAAGCTATACTATGACCCATGAAGAGGAAGTATTACAGTATGAGATATCAAAATTATGGTACCAAGTGCAACAAGTTTCAATATTACGAAGAGAAATTGAAGATGAAATAGATGGTTTAAAAGAAGAAATGGAGGCTAAGTTGGATGGTTTTAAGGATCAAATAATATCAAATATGGATGATAAATTAATGGAAGATCACATCGAGCATCAACAACAAGTTCTCCAACTCTCAAAGGATAACCCAACTTTGGTGCAGAATCTAATGAAACAACAGGAAGATCAACATCACATCGAAAGAAGTTATGAAGCAGTCATAGAAACAAGAAATCGACAATTACGATCAATTTCAGCGTATCTCAGCAAGTGGAAGAACTTTCCCGTAAAATATTTCACATGGGAGGATGAGAATTTTATACAGAAGCATCAAGAAATAATCAAGCGTTGAGGACAACACTTGTTTGAAGGAGAGGGGCATGTTAAGTCCCTATATTAATAGTGTAGCCCTTATTATGTTAGTGTAGCCCCCCTTATTGTTATTATTGTACCCCTGTAACCCCCATATTGTTATTATTGTGCCCTTACATTATTATTGTTAGGTCGGCTAGGATTACATTGTGGCCCCACTAGGATTATATTGTGGCCCCATGGACTCCTATATATAGAAGGAGGTTTTTCTCATTTGTATCATCCAAGAATTGTTCATTTATGTAATGTATTGGAGGTTTCCCCCTCGAATTGGCTTATTTATAAGGCGTTGATTTTTTCTCTTTTGGAGCTAGTTACACAACACAAAATACATGAACAAAATGCCCACAAATTGAGTGAAGAGGTAAAGAAACTCCAAAAATAATTAACTCTCAAGGATCAGATATCATATATTGAAATTTACCTATGGAATAATGTAATTGAAGCCAAGCCATCCGTGATGTTTGGCCTTAAATTCAGGTGATTTTTGAACAGAGAGAGTTACTATTGGCAGCCCAAGCAGAGATCGGAAAGACAGAAGCTGATTTAGCTGATAAACCAAAACAGGTTGTTAGGTTAACCAATTTCTTAAACAACAAGAATAGACAGGAACTTGAAGAGTTAAAAATCGATGGCAGGACAACAACTATCCTCGAAATTAAGAAAGTTACAACCAAAAGAAATTTAATGAGGAAACTTGAAGGGAAATGTGAAGGAATGCATACTCCTATCACTAGATTCATGGCTAAATTAACCAATTTAATGCAAAAGGGACTTCCTGACATCATGGTAATTAATTACAAGTTAATGCCATAGAATGATTATGAAAAAAATATAAGAGAACATGCCAAGGAGTGGGTGAACAAACTAATAGGTCAAATTATTCCCACAGTAAAAGTACTGTTAAAAAGTTTTGAAGATTTATTTTATTTGCAGTATGAGATCAAGCATTTATTTTTCATCAAGCCCACATTTTCCAGGTACACTGAGCCTGATGAGAATTTTAGGAAATTCAAGAAAATTAGAATTCCTAAAAATGAGGAGTGGCAAGCATTGACTGATTTGCGATGAAGAATGAAAGGGAAACAAATGAAGAAGAAAAAATATGTTTGTTGATTTCACTATCAAAAAAGATTTTTACAGCATAAAGCAATTTTACTGAAGGTTAAAGAGTATCCGAAGTGAAATAGTATCAATGAGAAAGAGTATCAGCGAGACAGAGTATCAGTGAAGGCAATTTAGATTATGAAAATATCTAAAAATCCAGAAAAGAGGACACATAAGCAGCCAGCTGCTTCTTATCTTAAAATAGTTTATATTTATTTTGAATAAAATAGGACAACTTGCTAATTTGTTGAGCAAGTTGTCACTATTATTGTTGTAAGATATTTAATTTTCCTAAGTTAATTCCTAGAAGTCATCTAGGATATTTTGTAAAACATTTTATATAAATACTTCACTCTTTGAAGTATTTTTGTGTGGAATAAAATTGTTGGAGATTACTATAGATATTTTGTTGACTTGAAGGCTTTGGATTTCGATTTTGAGTAGTAGATTGGATCACCAATTCAACATCATACTTCAGGATCCCTGTGATAAGCTATCTAGAGTGAAGTACTTTCTTAAAATTTTCATTGTTATCTTCTTTTGTTTCATGCATACATCTGTGTTTTAATTCTAAATATGAATGTATAACTAGGAGTATTACTACAGGACATGTTAATAGCACCCTGTTTTTAACTAGTTATCATTTCTTTGTTTTCCTATGATTTCTGGTGTAGGGAACCCTTAATTGCTCCCTCTCCCGTTTGACCTCTTTCTACCACATCCCTTTTCTGGATTTAAGGATTCTTAAGTGCCCTTTATCCCAATCATACCATCTCAAAAACCAATTTTCCCAAGATCTCCAAGGGTTATCTACTTTACCCTACAGACATTTGACCTTTTAGGCCTTGATCCCAGTTTTGTTACCTTGTTTTAGACTCCATAGCCTAATGGACAAGTATATTTCGCTCTATATGCTCTCCAAGTGAAATTTTCCCACCAAATCCAACAAAAAAAAACCAAATATGCACTTTAATAGCTAGCCTAATATTCAAAAATTAAAACAAAGTTAAACTTGGAAGGGAGAGCCCTCTCCGAACACTAGGAAGGCTAGATCCTAGAGTTTGAAGTAGGTTTGTGGTTACCTCTAGTATTCTTTGACTAAAAACCAAAATCCCACAACTTAAGAATTTACAGGAGTGCTAACAATATTAGCGACCATACTGGGGAAATAACGAGTCCTCAGTCATAAAATTAGTCTTAAAGGAATCATTTAATTCATCCTTTTACTTCAAGATTTTTTTTTATATGTTGTGGGTATTGAAAATTTGTAATTCTGGCTTCTAGGAAAATCTACTATCCCAGTTCTAACCCGGATCCTAAGCTTGTTGTTATAGTAGATAACCAATACCGAATTGGTAAAAAGAAAAAACAAACAAAAAATTTAGAAGCTAAAATCTCATTAATAAGATTCAATTCATTACCAAGTGAATTAGAAAGTCTGCAAGATATTTATTTTGATCTGAAATTTGAGCATTCCTTGTTTAAAAGTAAATCTGAAAGTGATTTAAAAATTGCTATTTTAGACCCTGCTTTTATTTCATTTTGAATGCAAAATAGAATTCTATTGCAGTAATTTCTAGATATAAGAAAGCTGAATATCAGACCAAAGTTGAAGAGATTAATGTTACTATTCTAAAAGATATTGATGAAGCTATTGAATTAGCTCATTTATTGACTTATTCAAACAGATCTTCAGTTTCTCAATTACACACCACAATAATGCCAGCTAGAGATTCATCTGTTTATGCTGTTACATCATTCATAAATTCTACCACCAGCTCATCTACAGATCCATTCATCCCTAGGTTACCTCTACAACCTAGAATATTATTTCCACCAATCACTTCGTCCACTATATCCATTAGTTCACCTTTTGATTTCTTAAAAACATCATCCTTTTTTCCCAACACTTCAAATACTATCCTTAGTTCATCCACTATCATTTCCTACACAGCTCCAAGCAGTTATACCTTACCTCCTAGTCAAGCCAAGCTCCAAGCTATGGCTGCTAGATATGCCCCCCTTGTCCTACCACAACAGCTTCATGATATGCCAGAAGACTATAAAAAAAATACCACTGTTTGATGGCACTACTCAATACACTGCTCAACAACATATTACCAAAATGACAGACTTCTTTGAAATTTATGAAATTGATGATTCAGATGTTCAAATGAGACTATTTTCTCAAACTTTAACAGGAGCAGTAAAGAAG
Organism: Pinus albicaulis; assembly: GCA_034641835.2. Classification (NCBI taxonomy): domain Eukaryota; kingdom Viridiplantae; phylum Streptophyta; class Pinopsida; order Pinales; family Pinaceae; genus Pinus; species Pinus albicaulis. The sequence continues at coordinate 348,193,036 of CM076579.1, read as the reverse complement.
TGGTTTAAAGATTTAACTGCTCGTAGTGTAACTAATTTAGCTGTATTTTTTACTTTTTTTTTAAATAAATGGGAAAAGAAAAATAACCCCCTCAAAATTTTGTCTAAATTTGATTCTTTGAAAAGAGCTCCAAATGAGTCAGTCCAAGATTACTACACTAGGTACAATGGTGTCTATAATTCTATCCCTGCAAATCTGAAACCTTCTCCTTATTCCATTCTGCTCAAATTTCCTGATGGATTTGACACAGAAATGGCTTACCAAATAAGGGAAAGAGATGCAGACACCTTAGAAAAAATGCAAACTGATGTAGTTAGTGTAGAAGTGAACATTCTAGCCAGAAAAGCTAGACTTAGAAATGAAAGAAGAGTGACAATTAAAGAATAAAATGCTAATTCAAACACAAAAATGGATGTTATAGCTAAAAATTTAGAAAGAGTGATTAATAGACTAGACAATATGGAGAGAAGGCCTCAGTGGGATAACCAACAACAGATTACAAATCCCAATTTTAGAAAAAATATAAATTCTGGAAAAGCAAAAGAAACTTCCCCAGACCAAACCATTAGGCCACCATTCTAAGAGAACTATGTTGAAAGTTCTCAGAATAATAATGATGATGAGGAGGATACTATTAATCTAATGGGAATTGATGACAATAATACTATTTTCCTTACTCAGGAAGATCAAGAATTGTTTGAACTTCAACAGCTTAAATTAGGTTCTAGTGAATCCTTTGATTATAAGAAAGGTTATGAATATGCAATAAATGAAATACACAGCCAGTATAACCTTAGAAAGAAGAAAAACAATGAGTCTTCTACTAAGAAAAATTTCCAAACTCAGAATCAGAAAATAGTAGAAGCCCCTAAAAGAAAAGTTCTACAAACTCTCCCAAGGGAAAATAAGCAAAAATTAAATTCTTCCCAAAACATTTATATTCCTAAGAAAGCATCATGCCCTAAAATTGTTGATATTACTGATGAAGTTGCTCAAGCTGCAAAATTTTCTCAGAAATATACTACTGCTAAAGCTTCTAATTCTGTGAAAACAACAAATTTAGATCCCAAAAAACCTTCTGCTGATCTTAAAATAGAAAATCCACAAACTATTGCTTCAAAAAAATCTGCTGAAAATTCTAAATAAAAAGGAACATCTACTGCTTCACAAACAATCCTTGAAAATAAAGTTAGAAGTAGTAAAACACAAGAAACACAAACAGAGAATCTTAAAACAATTGAAAATAAAAAAACCACTGTAGAAAAGCAAGACAAACCAACACAAACTACAGTTACCAAAGAATAACTGATTCAGATTAGTAAAACTCAACCTGCATTCAACGTACAATCAGAAATTGCAAAATATAAAATACCAATTCCTTTGACTGAATTGGTAAATAATGACTAGTATAAATCAACCATAACTGAAACATTAAATATGAATGATCGAGAAGACTCCATAAATCTAAATGATGATCATCTGGAGTTGATTTTTAGCCCAGATGTAAATGGAAAACCTCTAGATGGTGCAGTTTCTCCATTTATATCAGTCTCACTATTCGTGATCAAATTCTACATAACACAATTCTAGATTCAGGAGCTTCCCATAACTTAATGTCAGAAGCCATCATGGAAACTCTGAATCTAGAAATTACAAGTCCATAAAAAGACTTGTTTTCTTTTGATTCCAGTAAAGTTAAATGCTTAGGTTTAATCAAGGATTTGTGTGTAACAGTAGTTCAATACCCTTGTAAGAGTATATTAATGGACATTGTAGTAACTGATATCCCACCAAAATATGATATGCTACTTTCTCGCTCATGGGGGACAAAGTTGCAGGAATCTCTACAATTGGACATGTCCTATGCTACTATACCAATGTTTGGCCAACCTAAAACATTATATAGGGAAACATTAATGAAGTACATGGTCAGTAGTGCTGAAAAATCTATAAATTACCCCATTTACTCTACACCAACTGACCTTGATTCTTTCATCCTTTTTAACTGTGAAACTAATCAAATCCAAACTGAACTAGTAGATAAAAAGAGAGAACCAAACAATGATAACATTTTTCATGAATCTCAATGGCATTTAGACTTTGATGGTTCAGTGAATAAGTTAAGAGTAGGAGCAGGAGTCTCGATAAAAAATATGGAGGCCAATCATTCTGAAGGTCATGCTTTCAGGCTAAATTTCAAATGTACAAACAATATGGCCAAGTATGAAGCCCTTATCCTAGGACTCCAAATCGTTAGAAACTCGGGAGGAAAAATAATTTTAATCATAGGTGATTAAGATTTGATCATAAAACAAGTAAATGGAGTTTATTTTGTTTACAATCCTATACTAAGAAGATATAGAGACATTGTCATAGATTTAACTGATGATTTATTGGAATGTAAGTTTGTTGTTATACCTAGAAAACAAAATATACAAGCTCATTGTCTTGCAAATTTTGCTAGTTTATACAATTTACCATTTCAATCTAATCACACATATACTGCTGAAGTCAAACATAGGCCGATAATTCTAGATAATCTTAAGTATTGGCAGATTTTTTCTCAAGATGAATAGATTTACAAGTTTATGAACAATGAAGGATAATTTCATAATTGTATTATAGATACTGATTGTACAATAAATCATGTTTTGGATTATGAAATAGATTTAAATGATTTAGATGTAAATAAAATAAAGTTTGATAAAACTACTAGATTTAGTCAAGCTGACATAGATAGCTTAGAGAAAATAGAGATTGAAGAAATTATTGAAGATGAATCAGATATAGTGAATCTTAAGGATAATTTTTTACCTAAAGGTTTAACTCCCTTAGAGGATCTTTTTGACTTTAATGATGTAGCTAGAAAACAAAAAATGGAGCCAGTAAGATCTGACATAGAAGAATGTAACATTGGTTCAGAGTCAAAACCAAAGATAATCAAATTATCCAAAATTTTACCTCAACAAGGAAAGGATAAATATATTGAGCTTTTAAAGGAATATCAAGATGTGTTTTCTTGGAGTTATGAAGATTTAAAATCTTATGATTCAAACATAATCCAACACAAAATTCCAATAAAATAAGATCAAAAGCCATTAAAACAAAATTTGAGAAGGATCAACCTTTTGCTATTACCTTTGATTGAAAATGAAGTTAAAAGAATGTATGATGCCTAGATCATTGCACCAATCAGATATTCTGATTGGGTTTCCAATCTAGTTCTTACAAGAAATAAAAGAGGAGAAATTAGATTGTGTGTTGACTTTAGAAATCATAACAAAGTATCCTTAAAGGATAATTACCCTTACCTAAAATGGACCACATATTACAAAGGGTAGTAGGTTCCTCAAAGATTTCATTGTTAGATGTTTTTTCAGGATACAATCAGATCCTAGTTCAAGAAGAAGACCAAGTTAAACCAACATTTACTACTCCTTGGGGCACTTTTATGTATGTAAAAATGCATTTTGGTCTAATGAATGCAGGAGAAACCTTTCAAAGGGATATGGATATAGATTTTGCTAAAGAAATGCACGAGTTCTTAGTAATTTCCTTAAATGACATTACTGTGTTTTCCAAAACAGATAATGAACACTTGGATCATTTGACACAAGTTTTTATTAAATGTAGGAAATATGGAATCTCCTTAAATCCTAAGAAAAGTCTATTTGGATTAGACGAAGGTAAGTTACTTGGACATATAATCTCAAAACAAGGAATTAGGATAGATCTTGTTAGGATAGAAGCAATTATGAACATCAACCCACCAAGAAACATCAAAGAATTACAAGATTTTTTATGTAAGATAATTTTTTAAAGAAGATTCATATCTAATTTGGCTGAGATAATTAGAGAATTGAATAACATGCTCAAAAAAGATTCAGTTCTTAGATGGAATTTTGAGGCTAAACAATCATTTGACTTTATCAAACAAGCCTCAACTAAAACTCCAGTCCTAATAAGTCCTGATTTTAAGAAATATTTCATGATTTTTTCATTTGCTTCAGAACATACCATTTCTCCAGTCTTACTGTAGAAAAATGACCAAGGATTTGAACAACGCATAGATTTTTTTAGTAAAGCCCTTAGAGATTCCCCTTTGAAGTATAACATTATGGAAAAACAAAGCCCTAGCCTTGGTCAAAGCCATTAAATACTTCAGAGTTTATATTCTCTACTCACACATTATTGCCTATGTCCCAAATTCTGTAGTTAAAGACATTCTTACTCAGGATGGTCCTGATGGAAGAAGAGGTAAGTGGATTGCCACTATCTTGGAATATGACATAGAGATAAAACCCACCAAGTTCATCAAAGGATAGGGATTAGCCAGACTTATGGTTGAATCCAATTGTCATGCCCTAGATATAAATTTTATTGCTCAAGTAGATGATCAGGAAGAGATGGTGACTCCACTGATCAGTGAAGACTTTTCACACTCACCTTGGTATAAAGATATCAAATTTGTACTCCAAAATCTCCTCTTGGATTGTCAAGAACCAAAGCTAGATTTTTAAAACTTAAAGCAGTAAGATTTTGTATCCTATATAATCTACTTTTATGGAGAGATCATAGTGGGATTTTACTAAATTTTTTACTAAAGGAAGAAGCTGAAAAAATTCTTGAATAATTTCATGTAGGCGACTGTGGAGGACATTTACACTGGAAATATACTGCTGACAAGATCCTAAGAGCTGGTTTTTACTGGCCTACCTTGTTTTATGATGTCAAAAATATGTTACTTCATGTCATAAGTGCCAAATTTTTTAGGGTAAGAAGAAATTATTACCCCTCCCTTTAAAGCCAATTTCAACTGAAGTGCCATTTCAACAATGGGGCTTAGACTTCATTGGTGAAATTCACCCCCCGCTCTTCAGGCCGACATAAGTGGATTTTGACAGCCACTGATTATTTTACCAAGTGGATTGAAGCCATACCCTCTAGACAATCCACTGATACTGTCATTATTTCCTTCCTAGAAAACAACATCATTTCAATATTTGGGTGCCCTCAAAAGATAATTACTGGTAATGCAACAACATTCAAATCCAAGAAAATGATTTAATTTTTCCACAAATAGCATATTACCTTACGACATTCCACTGCATATTACCCCCAAGGTAATGGCCTAGCTGAATCCTTAAACAAAAGCCTAGTAAATATCATCAAAAAATTACTTCAAGACAATAAAAAGACTTTGCATAAGAAGTTAGTCAATGCCTTATGGGCAGATAGACTTGCTACTAATAAATCCATTGGTACTTCGTCTTACCAACTAGTTCATGGAATAGATGTTGTTTTTCCTCCTCCCTAGGTGTACCAGTGATGAAAATTATCCAAGAATTACAGGTTGAAACAAATGACATCCAAAGAAGGATAAATCAAACTATTCACTTGAAACAAACAAGGGAAGAAATTTATGTCAAATCTGAAGTCATTCAGGATAATATCAAGAAAATCTATGATAAAAAGACTAAAGAAGATGATTTTTACATAGGAGATAAGGTGTTAAAATGGGATTCCAGAAGGGAAGACAAAGGAAAACATGGAAAATTTGATTTTCTATGGAAAGGACCTTATGTAATTTATGGATATAGAGGTAATAATGCTTTATTTTTGAAAGAATTGGATGGAACAGATCTGCAAGAAGGACAATTTAATGGCAGAATGCTGAAGCACTACTACTCACCTGAATTAACCAATAGTTATTTTTTATTCACTTTGACCATTGTACATATACATTGCAAAGTTTAGAGTGGATTGGATGTTTCCTTAGAAAAGTTGAAGCTCGAAGAGAAGGCCCTAACCTTTGAAAAGTAAATATCATAAATATGAATAAGTTGCAGGTATCGGAAGACATTTACAGGATCATCATAGTCAAATTTAAAAGGCTACTAGTCTTAGAGTTCTTGATATTTCACCAAGAAATGTCATCCCCATGTGGAGCCACTATTAGGGTCCTATAGTAATAGGGTTCATAAAATTTTGAATTGAATTTAATAAATTCTTCTAAATATGTACATACCTTTCTTTCTGCAAGTTGTTTTCCCATGTTTTGAAAAAATGAAAAATAAAAATAAAAAAATCAAAAACAGGGTAAAAATTCCTAAAAGAAAGATCAAAGGACTTAGAAAAACATATACCCCAAAAGAAAAAAGAGATGAAAATAAGACCCGAAAGTGAGCAAGTCCAAATGCCACTACTTTTACTTTTACTGCAAGAATAATGATTATGTGTGGAATGACAATAAATGCCATAATCCATGATCAGTTAAACAATTTAATCTTAACTTTTCATGCTTTAGATAGGGAATAAAGATTTGTCAAACAGTTTAAACTTGACAAATAAGTAGATAGGTAGATAAGAATGAGGAGCTCAACAATTTAATCTGAGCCCTCAGATGAAATAAGGTACGTTTAGATTAGTTTTATACTTTGAAAGAAAATGTTTTAAGGTGGCAAGCCTAAATGCACCTGCAAAATGAAGAAAAAATGTTAGAAATAAAATTTGGGTAGGTAGAAAGTAGTTTGGAAATCATGTAAATAATACATCATTGGGAAAAATCACTAATTTCCCCTCTCCCATGAGTATTCAACGTTCTAAGCTATCAATGAAACAAGCTCAGAGCATTTTTCAGACTTTTGTTGGGATCAGACCCAACGCTCTATTACTGGTTAGCTAAAAATATTGAGTTCTTACATTAAACCCTCATTTATAATCATTTACCCTTCATTCATTTTGAAACCCCTTTTTCCTAAGTAAGCACACATTCTTGCCTAGTAAAATTGTAATCCCCATATAATTAACTTCATCTCCTCATAAGAGTTCATAAAAACCCACAAAATCACATTTATCCTAAGTTCTAGTGAAAGAGATATGAAAATGAGCAATGCTTGATTTTGTACTATACTTTTAAATTAACCTTTAACATATTTTATTAAATCCCTAAGAAATACCCTTTCCTAGTTATTAATTTCATTGTATCTAAATATCCCAAAAACCCACTATTATAAACTTTTGACCAAAGTACATTAGCCCATGTGCATAAATGAAAAACCCAATATGTAAAGCCCTTTGGTCTAAAAATATTATCATTATTCAAATATCCCGTCCTATAGTTTTTAAACTATTGAAAATAGTTAAAAACTATATATATATATATATATATATATATATATATATATTTGAGCCCGCAGCTTTGTATGTTAATTAAAAAATTATCATATAAAACCATTATTTATCTCGCCGTTGTGTATAAATAAACCATTGCATATGTGTTTTATACCTTTTTACCCCTCAACCATATCATAAAAGGTCTGAACATATTATAAGCCCCACCGCATTATTAACCCTTCCGCTCATACAATAGCCCGATTCCACCATTAATTTTCAATGCACGTCCCGAACAAACCCTCACTGCTCGCTTCAAACCTTTTGATCCGACGGTTGAAGATTCAAATTGCATAGAAAAAGTGCACAATTGCTCCAATACAAAAGCCACGTGAGATAGACAGTTTTGCATTGACCCCTCCCCTCTACATGGCCTCTTCTAATTCGATCGCATGGGTTTTAATTAAAACCATTTACCACCTAAAACCCACGTGATAAATCGCCAGTTTTCTATGCCTTTGTAATTCGAAAACCGCTTCCTGCCTGATCATGAATCACATTCAATGCTGATCAATGCAGATTCAAACATTTGAATAAAACCTTGGTTAAAACGTTAATTCATTCATCCATCGCGTTTAAACCATTTTTTTTGCATTCCCGACTGTGTAAAGATGCAAAAAGCCCCTGTTAGCCATTTTAACACCCAAAACTTCCTAAATTCACCAAAGAAGCTTGTAAAAAACTTCTAAGGAGCTATATCGCTCCAGTTCAACCACTAAAGCTATCAAATCAACCAGAATGTTGAAGAAACCCTGTTAAAACCGATACCTGCATCAAAACATGTATTCTTCTAAGATTTAAACTTGCAACTCAAATTTAAAAACCTTAAAAAAAAAAGGAAAGCATTTCAAATTAAGAAATTGATAAAATCCAATTGCCCAAAAGTCCCAGAAATATGCCAAACTCTATCAAAATTTTCCCAGGAACCCTAGTTGTCTGCTGCACACCATTTTCAATGTAATTTATCAGTTTTTCACAGTTTTAAGGATCAATTTCAAGCTCTAAAAACCATAAATTCTTTGCAAGTGCCCTATATCTTCTGAAAATCCCTTTTTAACATAGTTTTAGCCCATTTTTCAGTCAAAAAACTCATAAACCCCTTGTTTTCTATTTTAGACCAATTTGTAGCCTCAGAACTTCATTTGAGAGACCTAATTGAGCATAAAGTCCAAAAAGACATTCTATTTTGCTGAAATTTGCCAATCAAGCCTCTGGTATAGTAAAATTGCCTCTGTAAATAGTTTAAACTTTCAGAAGCCAATCAAAATTCCTAAAAAATAGAGTTTAAACAAATTTGAAGGTTCTAAGACTCCTAAAGCTACTCCTGCCATTACTCCAAATACTGCAATTGTAGCCAATCCATTAGAACCCCCAGTTGTTGATATGGAGCATATTCCCCTAGCTGATATTGACTACAAAATAGCTGATCCTATAGTTGAGTTCAATCTGTTAGATATCCACAACTAGTGCTTTGAAAAATCTCTATATGATCAAGAAGAAGTTCATATTTGGGAATCCAATTTTCCCAAATATGTAGTCCCCCTGACTCAGCCTTGTCAAGAAATTATCAGACTATGCCACCAGTACTACATTCCTGAACAAAGAGCTATTCTGAATGGAAATAAAGAGGTCCTATTTATCATTAGTGTAGAGTCAATAAACCAAATGTTGCAGCTTCAACCAGACCCCCAAGTAGTCCCATTATATATTGAAGCCCTCACTACGATATACATTAACTTAGACTTTCCTCAAAGGTTTATGATTTTCCAAACTTTCATGCATGTACATGTTGAAATTCCAAAATTAGACCCTCCATATTCAACTGCCAAGTTCCCTGAAGGTTCAAGGCATGTAATCTCCATGAGTTCCTTCATACTTGAGTATTTCACTAATGAGAATACTGATGAGTCTATCCTAGGATTTTTGTCCACCTTTTCTCCAAGACAACCACCTTCAGTTGTATTTGACTATGCTAGTTTTATAGCTAATAGCATTCAGTATCAATTGACTAATTTGCAGCTGGAAGGATTATTCAGATATACCTCCTATATTTTCCACTTATTTCTATTCTTCCAATCAGAAAGCTTTCCAATTGCACTTCAAAAGTTGGATATAGAAGGAAAACCGCTATCAGTTATATTATGGACATCCATACTCAGAAAAGAAGGCACATAATTTAGTTATTTAGAGTTTGCATAGTTTTTTTACATCCATTGACCACCATCTTGACAAAAACAGAGCAGCCTAGAATCGATGCAGAAATGAAGAGAATATTTCAGCTATCAGAGAAAAGCAAAGTAGGTGATTGGTATTTGTATGAGAAATTCACTGAAATCAGAGTTTTTGGTTGTAAATTTTTGCCTTACAAGTTACCAAAGCATCCATCAATGAGGATATTTGCCTTAGAATACATTAGGCAGATCCTAAATTCAGATTCAATTAATTTCATGGCACCCAAGAAAAATACCCAATTTAAACTCAAAAATCAAATTGGGCCATTCATATGTAATCAAAGAGATGCAGAAAAGGAAGAAGCAAGTCAATTACTGGAATATAAATTAGAACAAAGCTTCCCATAGAATTATGATCCACAAGGGATCTTAAGTAAACTAAGGGTAAAATGTAAATTGACTCCGTTTATCCATGAGTCAAAGCCAGAAATAGAGTAGTTTTCTAATCAAATTGAGTGGGTTGAAAATATTTTAACAGAGGCAGTTAACCAAAGTAATACTAGTCACCCTTTGGAAATCGCCAAACAACGAGAGACATCCACTAAGAGAATCAAAGAAGAAAGAGCTTATACTGCAGAGAATACAACAGAGACAAAGTTTAAAATCATTTACAATAAGAGGCCAAAACTAGATACAACAGCTAAAGGTAAAATAACAATAGATGTTGAAGAAACATAGCCCTTAAATACCAACACTGCACAGACAGAGACCAATGTAGCCATTGTTATCATCAGTGAGCCAAATCAGAATCAAGAACAATTGAATAATGAAGATGCACAGATAATGGAAAGGCAACAAAGTATGGAGGCTTCTTCCTCACATTTAGCTGAGGAGAAGGATTTAGATATTAAGGAAAAATACAAGAAAATAAAATTGAAGAATGAGGAAATCAAAACTAAAATATATTCTCAGTTTTTGAAGCAAAAGCCAAGTAAGCAGAACAAATTCCTATTAGCATTTGATTATTCAACTAAAAAATTGATTATGTCAGTTTTACAGCCCACAGTATTAGTGCCAAAGATAGTGGCTGACTATAAAAAAGTTGATATGGAAGTAGCCACAGATAAAATCCATGAATTGGATCACATTGAATTTCATAGGCAAAGCTCTGAGATGTTATATTCCACAATGTCAACAAAAGCTATGAGTGCTCATAGGCTTCAAAATACCATCTATAATATGCTGGACCAGATGAAGATGGATAAAGCTTCATTATATGCAAAATATCTAAGGATGAAGGTCTTAGAAGATTTAATATTACAGGTGGGATATGATCCTACAAAGATCAAAGCAGCAGAAGAATTCGTTAAAAAGAAAAATGACGACATAAATGCCTTGAGGAAACAACTGAAGCTTTCTCAAGGTGAGCATCCTTAGACAAAGGAAGTTTTACAGGATCAACTGGAACATGATGAAATGATGAGTTTGATACTTCAACTGACAGCTCAAATCAATGAAATGGAAGTACAAATGGACCAAGTTGTCTAGGAAAAATTGACAGTTAAAGAACCAATGATTCCCACTGTCATCCCAGTCATCACATTAGCAGTGCCTTTTACTTTAGGAGAAAATTTGGCACCCAAAGAGCCACTGGCCACTGTAATGCCTCTAATCCACAATTTTTTTTTTTGTCTACATATTATTCATCTTTTTATTTTTATAGTTGTTCGTCATAGTTTGACAAACTTCTGTTTCCATGTTTCACTTATCTTTCTTTCACATCAATGATATATTTTTAGTGTGACTTAACCCTCTAGCACATTAGTCTCTTAATTCCTTTATCCCTTTCAATGGTTAAATACTTTTACATAGGTATTTCCCTTGAATATTTCTAACAATATTCCTATATACAAAAGGTCTACACCCTATTTTTTTTTGTACATGTAAGTATTATCACTAAATTTTATTTTTTTTCTTACTATGACACTAGCTCTTTTATAATTATTTCATTACACCTTTCTTCAAATTTTCCCTCCGCATGAATTTTCTTGTCATAGTGGAAATTCATTAGAATATTCCTAACATTACTTATGTATGAAAAGGATCCACATTCTATAAAATTTATCCTAGTTTATTAGTTATTTTCCTCATTTTATTTAATTGCATACACGAAATAGGGAAGTGTTTAACTAACCCTAATTAACTATCTATACCCTATTTTAACTTACATTTATTTAATTGAAATACCACATTTCAATCTTATTACCAAAAGACAAAATGTTATGTTGGTTAACTTTTATAAGGTATATATATATACACTATATATAAATTTCAACTTTTAAGTTTCCAACCCGACTTTACACATCTCACTACACATAGCATTCCTATTGAAAATAATTAAAGTTTTCATGAACATATAAAATACAACATATACAATTCAATGTTATATGTTTTATATAAATGTCAAAGTTAAACCTAACATATAATGGATTTCCTACCAACTATCAAGGTTCTGACATGATGCAATAACTTGACCCGAGAGATTTGTGAATTGACCCAATGGGATTTGTGAGTACTTTCTGAGATCGTTGCATATATGGACAGCTATGTATTTAACGAGTTACACAAGCCAGCTACATATTTTGGTTTTGGTTTTCGACTCATGGTACCATTTAGGGTTGGAATCATTAATGAAATTAACTCTTGAGTAATGTGTCTCATTAGAATTTATTTGTCTCGAGCCCTTCGCTATCTGTATTGATATTTATCTCGAACCCTTCGTTATCTACATTGATATTGATCTACGACCATATTCAGATCACGACACCTCTATGGTGGATACGATCTAGGGTTTCTATTCCTTTTACGGTATTTAAACCGAGAATTCAATGGAGTTGGAATTCATTTCTCCACTAAAATTTCTTTGAACTCTGTTTGTTCCTCCATGGCTACGTTCAATGGGCGGCGAGAAGAGATATCAGTAATTTTATTTCTCAGTTTTGAGTAGGAACAAGTTTGAGGTATGTTATATATGTCTATTCAAGTTTTTATTTTGATTTGGGTTTGATCACACTCCAATTTTCCGGAAATTAAACTCATTCCTCAAGCGTTGGATATGCCGAATCATTTTTCCCCTTTGCCTTTATATCTCTGTAACTTGGTTGAAATCGTTGTTTGTTATTTGATATAATTTCCATTAACAATTGTTTCTCTTATTATCTATATGACAGCGTTTCATAAAGTTTCATACCCTGGTTTGGGTTTACCCTTTTCGTCAATGTCATTCGATTTTGGGTATGAAATAATGCACCCTTATGCTTAGAACTTTTGTTCACTGTTTCGATTTTGTCCCATTCAAATTTCAATATATTTATAGCTTGATATATATGGCATTATTCGAATGTAGGTTAGACATATTTGTGTGAGGAATCTTCTTTGCCACGTTGATGAATTCCTTCCTTTCTCTTCTGCATTTGTATTTAGCCTCTCTCACATGTATTAACCTCGTATTCCTCTGGTTACCTTACATACACAGAATTGGATTTATAAAATTTCATTATCTCTGTGTGAAATCGATGGATATGAAACTAAGTAAAATTGCATGTGTTATGGTCGCAGGTATAATATCAACTCTCACCTAAATTTTACTATGGCACTTGGTTATATTGTCTTAAGATTCGTCCACGAATCTAACCGAATTCTATTTTCTCAGGTTGGTTGATTCTAAAATCGAGGAATTCAATGCTACTTTAACTTTATCATTTATCCCTCTCGGAATTACATTATCCACCCTGTGACAGCTACACAATTTATTTCTCTTTGGTCCAACAGAGAATTTCTGCTTCAGGAACTCTGTTTTCTTTTCATATTTGTTTGAGTGGTATAAATGTATGGACTGAAATGATATAATTTCATACAATTTTATAAATACTATGTTAACTGTTGTGGCCTCTCAAACTGAATATCGTTTTACTTCGAATGGATTCATTTCTACACCATTATTGTGATTCTCTATTTTATGATTAGGATGAAGCTAAATTTTTGAATAGCACTAAGGTTAAAATTCATTACAGGTTTGAAACTGTAAATTTCTTGTGTTTACCTTTAGAAAGTTGTAAGAAAGTATACACAAATGAAAGGAAATTATTTCGAATCTAAGACTTCGAATTCGATTCTTTTAATACCTTTTCTAAGTATCTAACAGCTTTCTCTGCTTCACAGAAATACCAATATGAAATACGATTTCAGTTTATAAGGGTATTTTTCTGTAGATAATTCTTTTCTGTTGTTTATCTGATGTATGGTCCAGCGAGGTTTTCTTTCTTCTAAAATTAATCAGAAAAATTATTTGATTTAAGCCATGGTTTCTTTTTATATATTTTACTCCACTACTTATCTTATTTTTCACTTTAATAAGATATTAAATTCTATTTCACTAAATAATTCTGTATAGAATAATTATGATACTCCACTGTATTTATTCTAGAGCTTTCAATTCAGAATTTAATATGCTATAACTGCTTTTCCTGAATCTATATATATGTAAATATATTTTTTTGCAGGTTAATGAAGATAAAACTTTTACTTCTATTTATATTCATAGCTTTCTGCTTATAATTAATTTGTTGGGTTTTTCCTATTTATATTTACATAGCAAACTGTTGAAAACATATTGGTATACACCAACAACTTTCTGCATATTACAATGTGAGAAAAATTATTAAATCTATAACTTTAATATACAGTTTTCCACTATATCAGTTTTAGATCAGATTTATATTATAATTTTTTCCTACAGGATACCTATCCCCAGATCCAAACCTGCTATGGTTTCGACATTCTGGGAGATGGTTCCTGCAAGATTTTTACCATGCTACAATACATTCTAAACTTCATCAACTGAATTTAGTCTGTTAAATGCAAAGGTATTCAAACAGTAATAATTCTAGATTTCCATAAATCAATTAAATACTTATCTATGAATAAATAGAGATTTTTCAATTAAGAGAAAGAGAATATTCAGTGATATGTGTGCATACCAATAAATAATACCAATCCTCCCAACCTTAGAATTCTTTATCTCCAGATTCACCCCCGAGCTGAGATCCTTCAACAACAGACTAACCTCAGTTTGTTCTGGAGTAGCTTATTTAAGCTGTGTTTCCCCAAGCCTATTTCTAAATTCTGCGTCCAGAATTTTTAGGATGATTTCTTCCTATTTTGCCTAGGCTTCCCTCAATGAGGTACTTTTAAAGCTAATTTATCCACTTTTCCAGCTTTTCCATCTCTTCCCAATTACTTTCCTCTTCATTGGGCAACCTTAGATTTTAATTTTTAATCTAATTTATAATTATTCCTTTCAAGGCTTTTTGAAAGGTTTTGGGAAATTTTTAACCTATCCATATCCTCTTGGATCAGGTTTATGATCTCTTATCTCATTATGGTCATAGTGCAAACATAATACTTCATTTATTTTCATTAAAATTTATTTAAATAAACTCCACACAATAATTCTCCATTGGGGTCCACTCCCTTTTGGATTTTTGTTCAAATTTCTAATTTAAAAAACATAGAAACTAGGGGTGTTATAGCCACTGCAGTTCCAGTGACTTCTTCAAGAACTTCAGTAACTGAATCATCTACAACAGTGTTGCCACCTACAGATGAAAGCAGTCAACTAGTAAAAGCAATGGAGGAGATTTCCTTGAATACCAATGAAATCAATAGATTGACCAAGATAATTTAAAATCTTGAGAAGGCAAACAAAAAAACTCAGATAGATGCCAAAATACATGAACAAAATGCCCACAGATTGAGTGAAGAGGTAAATAAACTCAAAAAAGAATTAACTCTGAAGGATCAGATATCATATATTAAAAATTACCTATGGAATAATGTAATTGAAGCCATCCATGATGTTTGGCCTTCAATTCAGGTGATTTTTGAGGAGATATTTACTATTGGCAGCCCAAGCAGAGATCCAAAATACACAAGCTGATTTAGCTGATAAACCAGAACAGGCTGTTAGGTTAATCAATTTCCTAAACAACAAGAATAGAAAGGAACTTGAAGAGTTAAAAATCAATGACAGGACAACTACTATCCTACAAATTAGGAAAGTTAACACCAAAATAAATTTAATGAGGTAGCTTGAAGATAAATGTGAAGGAATGAATACTGCTATCACTAGATTCATGGTTAAATTCACCAATTTAAGGCAAAAGGGACTTCCTGACATCGTGGTTATTAATGAAAATTTAATGCCACAGAATGATTATGACAAAAACATAAGAGAATATGCCAAGGAGCGGGTGAGAAAATGAACAGGTCAAGGTATTCCGATAGGAAAAGTATTGTTAAAAAGTTTTGAAGATTTATTTTATTTGCAGTATGAGATCATGCATTTATTTGTCATCAAACCCACATTTGCCAGGTACACTGAGCCTGATGAGAATTTTAGGAAACTCAAGAGTATTAGGATTCCTAAAAATTAGGAGTGGCAAGCATTGACTGATTTGTTATGAAGAATGAAAGGCAAACAAATGAAGAAGAAAAAATATGTTTGATGATTTCACTGTGAAAACAAATTTTTACAGTAGAAAGCAATTTTACTGAAGGTTAAAGAGTATCAATGAGAAAGAGTATCAGTGAAGGCAATTTAAATTCTGAAAATATCTAAAAAGCCAGAAACGAGGACACATAAGAAGCTAGCTGCTTCTTATTTTAAAACAATTTCTATTTATTTTCAATAAAATAGGACAACTTGCTAATTTATTGAGCAAGCTGTCACTATTATTGTTGTAAGATATTTAATTTTCCTAAGTTAATTCCTAGAAGTAATCTAGGATATTTTGTAAAACAATTTATATGAATACTTCACTCTTTGAAGTATTTTTGGGTGGAATAAAATTGTTGGAGATTACTATAGATATTTTGTTGACTTGAAGGCTTTGGATTTCGATTTTGAGTAGCAGACTGGATCACCTATTTGGCATCATACTTCAAGATCCCCATGATAAGCTATCTAGAGTGAAGTACTCTCTTAAAATTGACATTGTTATCTTCCTTTGTTTCATGCATAAATCTGTGTTTTATTTCTAGATCTGATTGTATAGCTAGGAGTATTACTACAGGACATGTTAATAGCACCCTATTTTTAACTAGTTATCATTTCTTTGTTTTCTTTTGATTTTTGATGTAGGGAACCCTTAATTTATCCCTCTCACATTTTACCTCTATATACTACTTCCCTTTTCCAGATTTAAGAATTCTTAAGTTCCCTTTATCCCGATCATACCATCTCAAAAACCAATTTTCCCAAGATCTCCAAGGGTTATCTACCTTGCCCTGCAGACATTTGACCTTTTAGGCCTTGATACCAGTTCTGTTAGCTTGAATTAGACTCCATAGCCCAATGCACAAGTAGATTTCCCTCTATCTACTCTCCAAGTGAAATTTTCCCACCAAATCTAGCAAAACAAAACCAAATCTGCACTTTAATAGCTAGCCTAATATTCAAAAATTAAAACAAAGTTAAACTTGAAAGAGAGAGCCCTCTCTGAACCCTAGGAAGGCTAGATCCTAGAGTTTGAAGTAGGTTTGTGGTTACCTCTATTATTTTTTTCCTAAAAACTAAAATCCCACAACTTAAGAATTTACTGGAGTGCTAACAGAAGATACAGTGCTATGCTCTCCAACACTTATCAAGATCTCCCAAAGATTGAATGTGAATAGTCTCATTAATATATCTGTGATGTTAAATTACCTAAAAGACTACCCTTGATTGTGATTTACTATTTACTCTTAATGTATGATGCAATTTAGTTAACATTTGTTTCTAAGCAAGTAACATTCTCTTTTAATATTATTATGGAAAAATAAAAATAGTACGTATGATTTGAAATTTACATAAATAAATGTGTTTTTCACACAACCAAAGAATTTTTGTAAGAATTTTATACCAACACATTGCCTCCTATGACAAGTTCCTAATGATCATTTATTTTCTCCAAAGAATTATTGTGAGAGGGAAATCACTTCTTCCTGTCACAGATTTTTTAGTTTGGAATGTAATTAATTTGAAAGATATTCACCATTTGTATTGTTCAGAGTAGACATGATATTCTTAATGGCATTGGAGGCATTTTAGTTGGAGATTTATATAGAATCAATCATCATAGGTTTCTTCAAGTGAAGGATATAATATGCTTGCAATGTTAACATTGATAGAATATCACAGAAAGGCATCATTTCTTGTTGTTGAGAGACATTTTTTTTATTACCAGTGAAACAGTCAACATGTTATTCATTGAGTTCTTATTGGCATGTTGGCTCTTTTGTTAATGATGACACATTGTTTGCACACTTTGGTTCCTGTCACCACTCAAGCTATGTGTTAAAGTGATGGAAGCTCTAAACCACACTCCACTATATGAGTGTAAACTGGGTAGGTCAATCCTTATCACCTCTGCAACCTACCTTGTCTCTTTAGGCATGTTCTTTCCCAGGATTCAAGAGGGCCTCCCCTACAGATTAGTAGGCCTTAAGTGATATGGAGCAAGGTAATATCATAATTAACCCCTATGATGGAAATGGTTCTCAAAAGAAAAAGGTAAATAATGGGGATGGAAGGAAGTGAAGACCAATGGAAATATTGAAGGCGTTATGGGTGTGGTTGCATTCACAACCCCATATTTTTTAGCTCTTCCTTTAGGATTGGATGGGTTAAACTATTCCACTCAATAATATAGAATCACCTATGAGATTATAAAACTCTTTTGAAAAACTTGACAAAATTGAATTTAAAATTTTTGTATGCATTGAACGTAATGATGAAATATATGTTGAAAGAGTGATATCTTGTTTTTAATAGCCTGTAGGTAAAGAAGAACCCAAGTCCTTCAATGGCAGAAAACTGAACTTCTCGGGTTACAGCTGAAGAAGAGGAGCAAATAATAGCTGAAGATGATGATGAATTGGAACTTGATGAATTAGAAGAGTTAGAAGCTAGCATAGCAAAGAATTCTCTCGAGACAAATGGAAACTTTGCAAAACCAATAAAATATTGTTTAAATATCATTTGACACTTCTGTCTCGAAATTCCTTCAAAAATGGCATTATAAAAATGATATATATATATATATATATATATATATATATATATATATATACATATATATATATATATATATATATATATATATATATACATATATATATACATATATATATACATATATATATACATATATATATATATATATATATATATATATATATATATATATATATATATATATATATATATATATATATATATATGCAAAATCACCCATTGTTAGTAGTCTTACAACAAGGTGTTTGCTGCGTACAATGTTAGCATGTTAAGGAGGTATATTGCTGCATAGTGTTTTAGCAAGTTGGTTCAATATGTAGTTATATGACTATCATTAAAAATTGATCCATGTTTTCTTCGAGCACATGGAAGAGAGATAAACGGCATAAGTTAGATGACAAGTTTTGTACTGTTATTTCTAATCACATTAGTTTGATTGAGAAAGCTTCTTCATTACCAGTGACATCTTCTGATGAAGTTGATATTATCATCTGACGTAAGTTATATTACACATTATATATATATATTGTGGTACTAATGTATATTTTTTTCACCTAAACAAAAGAACCATGTTTTATGCTTGTAGCTTTGTTTCACCATTTGTAAGCATTCTGGCAACTATTCCAATCTCTCTTTCTTCACAGAAATAATGCTACAGGCAAAAAACATAACATGTGGTGACCATACAAATGCTTTCTATGGGACAATGTTTGGAATTTTTGTATTTCTAGGAATCCCTTCTAAGTTTCCATTGGTTGTATCGTAATTTGTGTCTCTAGATTTGATTCCGTCTAGACATTTTGGCTTGAAAATTAATTCTTGCCCAATGAAACTGGGAGCTATAAACAAGTGGAGGGCTTTCTTTTATTTGTAACGAAGTTTCTTGCAAGTGAAATCCCAAATAGCCCACTATAGAAACTTTACACTACCATTTTGTAGTGTCGGTGAATTCTTTCACTCTGACGTTTTTTTTTCAATATTATTTTGTTGTCATCAGTATTTCGATGCTACTATCCACTTATGGGGATGCGTAGGAAGTGTGACGACTAGTTAGGGACTTGTTTATCGTCAAACTAGTGATGCTTTTCCCCGTTGGAAGTGCGATGCTTAGAAGCATCGGTTGAGGTGTTCGTTATCATTGGAATTGTGACGCTTATAAAGGTTGGTTGGGGTGTTGTAAATCGTGGGAAGAGCAATGAATTTCAAACCGTCGGTAGAGAAATAAATGTTGAAATAATGGAATAGCAACGAAGTTTTCAATGACGAAAGAGTGATGATGTGTGAAACGTTGGAAGAGCGATGGCCACTTTGAAACATCAGAATTAGTATCGCTCTACTGACAATTAACTCAAGTCTCAGAATTGTGACTCGATTAGAAATGAAATTTTACCCCACCTCAAAGTGTCGCTCTTGGGACGCCTATGTGTCACAAGAGCGACATTTTGGCCGTCAGAAATTGGGCCAAATGTGCTAGTGTTTCCTAGCTGGTTTTGACATGCATGGTATGTGAATTTTCATATTTACCTCTTTTATTTTCATTGGCATGGGTTTTGACACGTTTGAAAGTTTATTTTAGCCTTTCCCTACCCTTTCTAGATAGCCATGATGTGTTGGGGTTTTTCTCAGATTGATCTTTGGATTGCTAGAATATTTTGGATTAGAATGAGATGGTCTTAGGAAAATTACCAAAGGCATAGGAATCCCTTGACCAGTAATGGTGATATACATGGTAAATATTGAGGGTGGAGATGGGAAAAATACATAAGATATTGGTGAAGATATTTTGAGGCATCCTATCTTGGTTTGGTTTTGTGATCTCTCGGCCACTCTAGGTGAAATCATGGTATGGTGAGGTGGGATGTGGTTTAGCCTCTAGACTGCCTTGGCTTTTTTTAGATTGTTTTATCCCATCAGGTCCCACATTCGTGCTTGGAATATGCCACGAGGGTGATTGGATGAAAGAAATATTTGGTTCAGTCAATATATGATTTGGTGGTATGTGGAAGTCCCAGACCTAATTGGGGTTTTCCTATGTATAATGAGAGCTAAGTTTCTCTTTTTTCTAATGATTAAATTTAATTTTTATTATGTGGATTTAATGGTTGTACTATCATTTTATTATGTTGGTTATATGCGAGTTATAAGAATGGTTTATGATATACCTTGGTTACAATTATTATCATGTTTGGTTAATAAATTACTGGTTAATAGGTGCATGACCTAATTGATATTATGGAATATATTGTAGGAAGAAATTAGTCCTTCTTGGTAAACCTTAGATAATTTTTAGATAGATATGTTCTTATATGCATTCATGACCTGTAGATTTCATGTTATTCATGTGTTTGATAGAATGTATGTCATGGTTATTCTTCGTTAGGTCATGCACTTTATCAATTTATGTGTTTGAGCCTTTTTCTTGGTGCCATTTATTTCCTTGGAGAATCTCATCAAGTTTTGGGAATTGGTCTGGAGACTAGCCCTGAAAAAGTGGCTTAAATATCGCAATTAGTGGCACAAAACTAGCTGAAAAAGGTTGCAGTCTCTCCCTTGTAGGATTGTTGGAGAGACTAGAGGCCTATAGTCACATGGATGCCTTGTCATGGGAGAAATTTGGATCTAATTCAATGAAAGGCGAGGTTAACTCAAGGGTTGGGTACCTGGAGTGGTGGATTAGCTCTTGGGGGTCCTATAGCACCCGAGGAAGGTATGTAAGGTCTTGTATTGTTGACTAGATTTCCTTAAGGTTATATAGGAGATTGATTCATGTCATAGTAGCCCTCAACTCATGTTTACCCCAGGAAATTTGATCAAATTGGGTAAATGTGGCAGGAGTCGTTACAACAAAGCCAAATGAGGACCTCATTGACATGGATCCTAAATTGGGAAATGTTGGATAGAATGACATATAACCTCTAATAATAATAAACACCTAAAATGGAAAATTTCCTAGTGATGCTTATCAATGTATGGATGCAACCTCCATTTATAGGCCTCGTGGGGATGGTAATGCGTAGGATTATGCATAAAGTGTCTGTTGGATGATGCTCTATCGGGCCAAAATGAATGATTCATTATAGAAGTCTGGCCACCTCCCTTGACAAGACCATTTATCCCATCATAAGTGTAGTGGTCATAAATTGCAATCCATGTGGGTCACACACAACAACCACCCCATCCTCTTTCAAGAAAACCAACGAATAAGCTCCCTCAAGTTGCTCAGATTTAAATCCTCATAAAACCATGTTAGTAAATATAGGTATAAAAAAAATATTGTGACATGTTATTTAATGAAACTAATGGGTTGATAGATGCCTTATTTCATGATTTTCAAAATTATTAAAAAATTAAGTGGTTAGTTGGGATTTATAGTATATGGTATATTTAGAGAATTATTTTGGTACGAGAGATAGATGTAAAGATATTTTATATAAAGAAAATGAAAAATAATTACAAATAAAATATTTTATTAGCTTGTTGCTCCAGATGAAAGAAATGGCGTACTCTTTCCATGATTAGAATGGACTATATATATATATATATATAACCATGGATTTATAAATCACATAGAATTACAACTCTCCACTTGTAAAGAGCTTTTAAATTTTATAATTTTTGCATCTCAAAAGATTTCATTCCTCCGGCAACTATGTAGATCCAAAATTAACATATCTATACTTTTAATATAAAATATTAAAAATAATATACTAAATAAAAACTAAAATAAACACAATATTTTAGCCACGAAAAATTATTGGTCCATCAAATTTAAAATGTTATTTGCTTTAAAAATAATTAACATTGCAATAAAATTAATTATAGCCCAAGAGAAACAAAAGGATGATCTACGAATAACCATATCCTAGGTTGAAATTAACTCACATTGAAAGTAACACTACTTGGATTAAATTGAATGACATTGAATATAATTCTAACAATATTAAATATTTTTTTAATTATAATATGAATTAGAATAATTATATTTATCTAAGCCCACTTGGTGGTGATGGGCGTACTGTTAAGTCACCTTATGATGTGAAGGTCACCAGTTGTGGGAAAAAATATAGTGTGTGATCATGTGGTGACTTTGATGGCTTAGATGCCCCTAGATCATGGTTTTTCAAGCCAAAGGTTAATTCTGCTGTAATATCCAACTTCACACACACACACACACACACACACACACACATAGATATATATATATATATATATATTGTTTGGTAATTTAATTGGAGTTAAATTACTCACATGAATTATCAACCATGGCTGGTATACTGATGAAATGTATGTGCACTGTATGTGTTAGGAGTCTTTATTATTCAAAAAATTCCTAAGTTAAATTGAGATATCGAGATGCACATGTTAACTAGGAAAATAAACATGTCACTCTAAACTTCAAAATGATCACACTTTCTTAAAATAATTAATTGCAAACTAAAATCACCATAAAATTATCACACTTGCTCAAAATAACGATCTCACTTTGCAGAAATAAATATCACTCTTGTTCAAAATAAAACCACACTTTCTTGAAATGAAATCACACTTTATTGAAATGAAATCACAGTTTCTTAAAATGAAACCACAGTTTCTTGAAATGAAAATCTGATATTGAAACTAGATTTAAATTTCTTTTGACAAAAAGAGGTTAACTCGAAATTGAAATCCTATTGACACAACTATACTACAAATCTATGTAAATCTATACTTTATCCATGTCCATAAGGTACCATGGTTTCATTCTACAACATAGTAATTAATAAATATTACTCATCATACTTCTTTAAATATATTTTCTTTTCTTCCTTCAATTTCTTGTTCTTCTCATACCATACACCAAGATGCAACATGATGTTCTCATTTTTAGTTTTCTGGATTTCATTTTTCAATTTCAATGTTTCATGTTCTTCTTTCAAATGTATATTTAATACCTCCAACTCATATATTTATTATTTAAGAGTGTTTAAAATTTGAGATCTTTCTAGAGGATCAGAATGAGTAATTTTCTCTTGGTTTATGGTTGATTCCACTCTATGAAGTCATATATCTCTTTCTTAACAGGATCTATTTTTGGATTTCTCTTAGTTGGACTGGAAACTGGTGATAGAATTATAAGTGATGGAACTCTTACTGATGGAAGTCTCAGTTCCTCATCTTGTTCTAATTTGATGAATCCTGGGGGCTGCTAAGACTTTCCATGCAATGGTTTGCTAAGCCTTTCGCCTCTTCTTATAATAGATGTTGGTTTTTTAGTAGTAAGGGACTACTTCTTAATTTTCTCTTGCTCTGTTTCATTTTTGGATGAAATTTATCCTTTATTGCTAGCTTTCTTTCTTCTAAGATTTCTTTGTTTAAGAGTCACCAACACACTTTCAAGAGGATTTTCATCCTCTAAATACTGCTCTTGTTGTGGAGGTGATTAATCCTTAGGAAATAAAGGAAACTTCCTTCTACTCTTCCTTGTGTTACTAGGTTTTCCTTATTATGCCACCTTAAAATGATTTCTAATTAAGAAACATTCCCAATTATCTCCTATTTTTTTCAAATGGACTTCAATAAAAATTTTCACTAATTCATGGTGGTATAAGGAATTATCTATGGATTTTATTTTCCTCTGTATCTTTCCAGATATTTTTCTCTAGCTATGAAGTAGGAAATATGGTAGGTTAATTTCATTTCATTCAAGAAAATTCATGATTAATCGTGCATGGAAAAATAACATGTCAATATATATACATACATATATATATATATATATTGAAAAAGAAAGTAGAAGGCTAAGTTGGAGAGGACGAAGAATATTCCTTTACCAACTTCAAATTGAGATTATCTTGCAGATTTCTTACGAACTCTTCCTTCGTTAATGGTTTATGCTATATTCCTAATATATGAATATTTACATGGAAAGTTACTTTTTCTTCATCAATAATTATGATTATGATTGCTCAATTATCAAAGGAAATTTTTATCTCATAAAGACCAAGCTAATGAGTTTGAAATTTTCCTTGAAAATATTTAAAATTTGAATAAAAAAGCAATGCTTAATCATGAGGCTAGAATTTTCTTTCATTGATAAACTTATCATGCCACCTTTATCTTTTTTGTTGAACTATATTGATTCTATTAATAGCATCTTGTCTTATCTCATCAAGTTCATTTAATTTCTCCATTCTTTGTCTTTGTGCTTCAAATATATCAGGATCTAATTTGACTATTGGTTTAAAGGTATTTATCGGGAACTCAATTGGAAATATGACTTTCCTTCCATAAACAAGTTCATAAGGAGTGTGTCTTGTTCTATTTCTCCATGTGGTACTATATGCCCATAAATCTTATCGAAGCTTTTCTTCCCAATATCTTCTATGCAGTTGCACAATCTTGGTAAGAATTTCTTCAATTACTTTACTAATAGATTACACTTGTCCATTTGCTTGTGGATTATATAGAGTGGATTTACGATGTTCAATTTTTTATTCCTCCATTATCTTCTGTACCAACTTGGATGTAAATTGCGTACTTTTATCTATCACAATTTCCCTTGGGACACTAAAATGAGTGAAAATATCATCAAAAGTAAATGAAACTACAAAATTTTTAGTAGCAAAAGGAAGTGATTTAGCTTCTACCCATTTTCTCACATAATCTGTATAGATAAGAATGTACATTTTTTATCTTGACAATGGATTGATTGGACCAAAAAATTATAATGCCCATTTTTCAAAAGGTTCAATAAGTACTTGAGGTTGTAGAGGAATTTCATCCGAAGGGACATGCTTTCCCATTCTTTGACAATTATCACATCTCTTAACATATTCTTTGGCATCCTTAAAAAGAGAAGGCCAATAATATACTAAGAGGAGAACTTTATAAGAATTTATTTTATCGGAAAAATGTTCTCCACATGCCTAGACATGAAAATATTTTAATATCTCTATCACTTCATCCTCTTTAACACATATCTGAATAATTGCAACTAGTCATGTCTTTCAAAATTCTTTCAAAATTCTGCATTTATCCATGAATAATATGCACTAGTTTGAATAACCTTCTTTTTCTCTTGAGGATAAAAATATGATGGTAACTTCCCTCTGGCTAAATAATTACAAATATCTGCAAAGCACAAATATTTAATAATTACTACAAAAAAATATTCATTAGGAAATTTATCTTCTACAATCATTTTGTATTCTAGATAGAAAATCAGTAACTATGTTTTTCTTTCCAGGTCTATCCAAAATAGTAATATTGAAATCTTGTAATATTAATAAACATATTATAATTTTTCCATTGGAAATTGATTATTCATTAAATATATGATTGTAGAATGATCTTTGTGAATGAGGGTTTCATAACCAGTGATAAATTTATCAATGGCCTGTAAAATGAATAAAAACTCCTTTTCTATTATAATGTAATTCAACTCTACAGGGGTCAAATTTTTTCTTGTATAGTAAATAGCATAAGGAGTCAAATATTTCTATCCTAATAAAAATAATAAAGATGTATCTGAGGCATCAGTTGAAATATGAAAATGTAGTTTCCAAATTGGTCCTCTTAAAATGGGTGCTCGGTAAATATTTTATTTCAATGTTTCAAAAGCTTTCTAGTAGTAAGAATTCCAGATGAGTTCACAATATTTTCTAAGAAATTTGAAAAGTGGAGAGGAAATCTCTGTAAAATTTTCTATAAATATTATATAATAGATAGTAAAACCAATAAAACTTCTAAAATCCCTTTAACCAGTAGGAATTGATAATTTAGATATGACTTCTACCTTATATGCATCCACTTTAATTCCAACTCCTAAAATATTGTGGCCTAGAACAATTCCCTCAATAAACATCATAAAGCATTTTTCATGGATTAATGAGATATTTACTTCCTTACATATAATGAGAACATTTTCAAAAAATTTAAGAGCTTATTCAAAAAAAATTCCATGGATAGTAAAACCATCCATGTAAACTTCTACACAATCATGACTTAGATCAGAAAAAATGCCTAGAACTTCCCTTTGGAATATTGTTGGTGAATTGGATAACCAAAAGTGAAGTACTTGATAAGCATAAGTTCCCCATGGATAGGTAAAGGTTGTTTTATATTGATATTCTGTAGCCACTTGAATGAAAAATAATTTTTCCTTTGCAATGTATCAAGGATTTGATCTATAAAAGGAAGTGGAAAATGATCTTTTAAATTACCTTTATTCAATTCACTATAATCAATGCATGCTCTCCATTTTCCATTTTTTTTCCCAGAATAATTACCAATGGTGAGACGCAATGGATATCTAATATTGGATAAATGAAATTCTCTTCTAAATTTTTTTATAGTTCCTCCTTAACAATTTCCCTTAAGTTTGGATTCATCCTCCTCTGGGTTGTCAGATTGGACTATAATTTTTTTCAATATAGATATTATGAATAAAACTGTTTGGATCAATTACTTTCATATCAGTTTATTCCCATGCATAAGTAGATATATGTTCATGTAGCATCTTCATTAATTCCTTCTTTGGATATTCTTCGAGGTTATTATCGATATTCAAAATTTTCACTAGAAAAATTTCTATTAAGGAATTTCCAAATTTCTCCATAGAATTTAAAGCCATTTGTCATGATGATAAGTATTCAATATTACATTGTTCTTTAAAAAATGATTGTTTCTCTCAATGTGAGGAAGATTCATTATTTTTCATTAAATTCAAAATTTGATCTTCTTCATCTATTTGTGAAGTAGAAAAAATTGGTTGTATATAAAAGTTTTGATTATCATCATATTTCCATTCTTCACTTTCTAGTTCTATTTTTTTTCCCTAGACGATATAATGTGAATTTATTTGTTGAACTTCCATTAAAGATAAACATATGACCAAATCTACAACTTATAAAAGCATCAACTGTAGCTAACCATGGTCTACCTAGAATTAATGGATGTCCTCCTAGATTATTATCTGGTGTTAATATCATGAAGTAAACATGATATTCAAAAGAATCTAAGGATACAAACACATATTCTAACACAACATTAGGTTAGATAACAAATCTATCTTCTAGTTGCAACAGTGTAGTTGTATATTCAAGATTAGGGAGTTTCAATTGATCCATAATTTGTTTAATCATGATATTGATGGTTTCATTTAAATTAATGAATGTATTAGGAATTGCAACACTATTAAAGTGTGTTTTCACAATGAGACTAATGTTTTATTTCCCATCATAATATCTACAAATTTTCCAACCAATTGGATTATTTTAACTTCTTTTTTCTTCTTGGTTTCTTAATACTCAACTCCCTAATTATCGTTAAGAATATTGTTATTTATTTGATAGCTTGTAAAAAATGAATTTTTATACAAACATTCTTCATTTCATTTATCATTTCATTATCAGACAATAAAATATATATTTTTTTATCCCTTTGTCAATTCCAATCTTTCACGGAAAGGTGGATTTTGAACAAAAACATAAGGTTGTTCTATAATGGGAGTTGATTTTATTAGAGTTTCATCGAAATCTAAAGGGGTGGTTTTTTTTTTAGGGTATTCCTCATCATGAAGAGATGTCTCTTTCTAAGAGAGACCATCCTTCTTAGATTCCTGGATAACAACAAATGGTGACTTCTTTTCCAATACTCTACCAGATCTAAGGTTAACATTGTTTAGATCTAATGGATTTATCATGTAATTTTGAAATTTATGCCCTCCTACATTGTAAACAGGTTGTGAGTTTTTATTATTTGGATTTGGAAGTGGCATAGTAGGCAGTTTATTTGGGTTTTACTGAAATGGTAATGAAAATCGTGGATTTTTATTTTGAGGTTGGGTGGGTTGAACAAGCTAAGGAAAAAATTGTGTTAGAAAAACAAGGTAAGGTAGTTTAAATTGAGGTTATTGAGGATACTTTCCATAAGTATTTTTTCATCAATTTTCCCATGGTTAAGGCCAATTTTACCATTGCATGGGTGTAATAAAATTACTTTCTGGTGTTTTTTCATATGTTTGAGTGTTGAAACCTTGAGTCATATTTTATTCCGAATTTTTGCATGGTATCTTAGAAATAAGACAAAGGGGTTCTATTTGATTTGGTATTTCTTACTCTTGATAAACATCTTTAAGACTTGAAATTCAAGGAAATTCCTTTGTATCATGATTTTCTTCACATATAACACATGTTTCTACACTTTTTAAGTCAAGAGGGCATTCTCTCAAGGTATGCTTCTTTCTACATGTTGGAAAAAAGATAGATAATGAAACATTTTCAGCCTTTTGTTGTTTTGTATTTTAAGGGTATATATTTTTTCACTAATAATCCCCAAAATATATATTTTTAAATTTTCAATAAAGTTAGCTATTTCTGCTCTACTTCTTTTTCTGATTGCATATTTATTAATCCTAGACATAACAAGATCACTTCGATTTTTTCTTTCTTTCAGTTCTAGACTTTCCTCTTGAAATATGTGTACCAATTTCACAAATGTATCTAAATGATAATTTTGAAACATATCCTTTTAGCATGTAGATTATCCCTTTCAAATTTACAGCATGTAGATTACTAATTTTATCCCTTTTGATATTGTAAGAAAATGTTTCAACCAAATCCTGAATATTTTCATCCTCTTTTTGCATCATATTAAAGAATTCATCTTTATGGTTATGTGGCATAAAATAATATTTATATTTTTTTAATAAAGTATCTTTCATTTACTCCCATGTTCTTATGGTATGTTTTCCTAGTCCCATAGAGCATTTTATTGTTGCATCCTTAAGGATGGCTAGAAACAATTTCAACATTTGAGCTTTAAGAAAGTAGTCACAGGATCTACAAAAAACTTCAAAATCAAGGAACAATGTTTCAGGGTCCTCATTCCTTAGTCCATGTAAATTAGGGAGGATAAAGGGTGAGATATATTTCAATGTGGTTGTGGTATCTTCATCAAAGATAGGAAATCCAAAATGTTATGGATCTCCTCTACCACCTCTTATTCCTATTCATCCACCTCTTCTTCCATCTCCAATCCTAAGATGTTCACCATTAACATTGTGTACTTATCCTTCCCCTTCTCCTTCCATTTTATATTCTTCAAAGCTAATACGAGGTTCCAAAATTGGATCTTTCAGTTCCCCCTTTGGTTATTCTCTCAATGGAAAGTTAAAATAGGCTTCTTCTTCTTCTTCACCAGTTATTGTCCTAGAAATTTCTCTTTTTGAGGACATAAGTATTGCTCCTTCTGTTGGGGATGTAGGATCTTCTTCCTCTACTAAAAATTCAGTAGAGGAATTTGGTGAATCTCTACGTTGGACTTCAGATCTAAATACCACTGGAAGTCTATGTCTATCTATAATTAATGGAATCATTAGAGAACTTCTGAGGTCTAAAATGGCCCTCCTAAGAAAAAATATACAACCAAAATAAAATTTATAAGTACCAATAGGATTGAAGAGGATGATGTCAACCATGGGGGATGATTCACCAATTTTGGGGTAAAAAAGTAAAAAGATTAAAAAATAATAAAATAATAAAACTACTTTTTCAACTTGTATTTTAACCTTATCTCAGTCATTTTTACTCAAATTTTGTTCGGAATTACACGTTGGATGAAAAATCTAATTTCTCATCCAATGAGTACCCATGTTGCATACTTTCGATGAACCTTACTACAAGAAAAATGAGAAATATATGAGAAAACGTGATTTCAATCACATTTTTCATGTATTTCTCATTTTCGTGTATCAGGGTCCATCTAAATTATGCAATATCGGTACTCCTTTGATGAGGAATCAAATTATACATCCAACGACTATTCCCACTCCAAATTTTAGTAAACCCATAGGGAGATAAGTTGAAATTTAGTAGTTTTTTCTTTTTTCCCTCCAAAATTTGATGATGTAATCAAACATTATTTTATTATTTCTACTATTATTTTATAACTTCCTTAGGAGGCCCATTTTAGAACTCAAAATTCCCCTAATGACGAGATCGAGTGGATGGTGTGGCACTATGAGCTCTTAGTGGGGTTATTGGTGATGTTGGAATAAACTCCTACCACTTACAAGTCTACCTATAGAATATATTTTTTTATGCGTATCATTTATATTTATATATTTATTTTATTTTTAATGAAAATAAAAAGAAAGCCTCCTATATAAACTTCCCCGACAACAACACCAAAATGTTTGGTAATTTAAATGGAGTTAAATTACTTAAATGAATTATCGACTAGGGCTAGTATACCGATGGAATGTATGTGCACTGTATATGCTAGGAGTCTTTATTATTCAAACAATTCCTAATTTAATTTGAGATATTGAGATGCACATGTTAACTATGAAAATCAATATGTTACTTTAAACTTAAAAATGATCACACTTGTTCAAAAAAATTAATTGCAAACTAAAATCACCATAAAAATATTACAGTTGCTCAAAATAAAGATCACACTTTTTAGAAATGAATATCACTCTTGCTCAAAATAAAATTACAATTGCTTCACTCTTGCTTTAAATAAATCACACTTGATTGAAATGAAATCACAATTTCTTGAAATGAAATCAGATTTGATTGAAATGAAATCACACTTGCTTGAAACGAAAACTTGATAATGAAACTATATTTAAATTTATTTTGACAAAAAGAGATTAACTCGAAATTGAAATCCTATTCGCACAACTATACTGCAAATAGATGTTAACCTATACTTTCACAATGTGCATAAGATATCTCAGTTTCATTCTATAGAAAAATAATTAAGAAATTTTACAATAAAAACAATCATAAGCATTTGTTCAAAAATAAAAACTTAAGCATTTAAAGAAACTAATGAAATATTCGAGCAAATAGAGAATTGAAATGTTATCTATAATTAATGAAAACGTTACAAATCGAGGGGCCCCCCTTGCGAGAAGTAGATGTTAGCACCACACCTTCACAAGACTAAATTCGCATTCATAAATCACACAATAAAGGAATGAAACAAAATACGAGTTTTGTATTTGCAAAAACGTATTTTTTCAAATAAAATCCAAGTCTGTGACTGTCATGCCGAGAGGCAGATTTATAATCTCGTGCTCATAACTATTTCAGAGTATTAACATTATTCCTTACTCGAAAATGACTAAAACTAACATACATCGATAGGATAACATGATTCTCTCATGATTTTCTATCAACGAAGAAAATCATGAGGCTAATATTTGCATCTATGAAATTATCACTCGCTTGATTCGCTTTCCATGGTGGTTAAATTTCAGTTTGACTCAGTTGCTACCGTGATTTACTTGTCGATCCAGGTTATGAATATAGGTAAAAATCATTCTACCAACTATTTTTCATCCTATCAAACCTTCAA
The DNA here is from genome assembly GCA_034641835.2 of Pinus albicaulis. Classification (NCBI taxonomy): domain Eukaryota; kingdom Viridiplantae; phylum Streptophyta; class Pinopsida; order Pinales; family Pinaceae; genus Pinus; species Pinus albicaulis. The sequence goes on along the minus strand of CM076579.1, from coordinate 348,161,230 downwards.
CTTCATTGTGGAATCAGACATTAGCTACAAAATCACTGTAATTCAGTAGCTCACGTAAATATTGAGTTTAGTAATAAACAACATTGACATTTATGAAACATATGATGACTATGTACCTGTTATGACATAAAACTTGTAAATTAATTCCCAATTAGGGTTATTAGGATAAAAAAAGAGGATGGAGTCTAAGAGGGTTGTTAAAAAGAAGAAAATATAGGGTTCAATATATATATATATATATATATATATATATATATATATATATATATATATATATATATATATATACATACATATATATATATATATATATACATATATATATATATATAGACATACATATATATATATATACATATATACATATATACATATATACACATATATATACATATATATATATATATATATATATATACATATATACATATATACATATACATATATATATATATATATATATATATATATATATATATATATATATATATATATATATATATATATATATATATATATATATATATATATATATTAACCCACAAACACACACACACACACACAAATATATATATTAATTTCATATTTTTAAATATCAGAATATTTTCTTCATTATAAAATATCATGGTTACGAATATGAATTATCAATAATTATATTTTTTTAATGAAATATTCATATGGTGAGTATTATTCTAAATAAATTGTTTCTAATATAACAAAATCAATTGGATCTACTTATATCTAGTAACCTAAATGAAATATTTTTTATAATCAAAAAATTTAGAATAGTACTAATTATTTTATCAATTATACTATGAATTAATATCACTATCATTGGGTTCAAATATCTCTATAGTAGCCTTCAAACTGGAATTATAATATCTTATTGTGAAACATCTTCTCATTTCCTCCAATGAATCTTCCAGTTGTTCGCTAGAACAAATTTGAGAAAATATCGAGAGCTTAATATTTTGAAACTTCGTAGTAATGTCCTTATTTTTATATCCTCTATTAAAGTCCCTTGATCCCTTAGGATTTCCCACCACTGAAAGAAGGTGCTCTAGGTCCACCTCACGTGTTTGGTGCCCTCTTAAAGTCTAATTAATTACCTCTATGGATCACAATATGATAGATCCTAGCTACGGTGATGGAAATGGGGTTATTGGAGGAGGTGGTACTTGGGATGTCTCTTCTCTACCACAATTCCCTTGCATCCTCTCCATTATGAACTATTCAATTATCTACATGAAACACAAGTCTTATTAGTGAAACAAAGGAATTGGTTAGCAGTTAGTCTTCTCACACACATATATAAAATGATAGGTGTAAGTTTCCATTTTACTATGATCGTAAACGAGTGATCTTGATTCTGAGTAGATACTCATTGATCTACTAAATCTTTTTCCCTTGCTAACTAATGAAGTTTTATGATGTGGTTTTATTCACTGCCCCACATCTTCCTAACATCAAGTCTCCCACCTCGAATAAACCTAATTAATTAAATAGATCATGAAACTTATTTACTCACTAAATTTAGCTTGATTTGTAAACTGTCATGGATATTCCACTGGATATTTCATAAAAAATATCTGATAACACTATATTTGAAAATCAAAAATACACATTGCTATCAAGGTTTTATTTCTCTCTAGATTTCTAGATATGTAGATTATTATTAATTGTTTATGCAAGAAAATTGTTATGGATCTCTTTGATATTCTCAATAAATTTTTCAACCCTCAAGGAAAATCCTGTAATATACTCCCTCACTCCTTCTTTCTACCTATATGCAATATCCAAAGGTAAAGGTGGAATATACAAAACAAGTTTGATCTAATGATTCAATTTTTTCATGTTGATGGTCTTGCTGATGATTATCCTTTTTCATGTTTTTTGTTGTTATTTTATTATTTCCTTGTATATTCTTCTACACTTTAACTGCTCCTTTTTAATTCATCTCTTGTGGAATTTACTTCAGCTTTTAATCCTTCACATTTTTCTTTAATATCCTTCATTTCATTGTTTGTTTCCACTTCAATTATACTAGCCTCCTACAGTTGGGTTTTCAAATCAGAAATTTATTCCATGAAAATTTTCTCGATTTCTTCAAGAATTGGAAGTAGTTTCTTCAAATCACTATTCAAGAGAAAGCCTTTGTATTATATCCAATCTTGAGTTTTATCTTCAACTATTATCTCCTTTTCTCAATGATAACTACTCACTTCTTCTCCAAAAGAATTAAATCCACTTCTATCTTAAATATCAATCTTAACCAATTGGTTATCAACTTCAAACCCATCAATATCAATAGAATCGTCATCATTGAAATTTTAAGGAAAACCTGGTAAATTTCACCATTCTTAACCAACAAGAAGAGGGGTTCTTCTGAATTTGAAACATTTCTTACTTGTTTGTTTCTCTTTTTCGTATGAGACAACTTGGTCTTGTTCTTGGCAATGGTGCATGGTCTCTTCATAAAAAAAACCAATGAGCCAAATTTCATCCATTTTCATAGTGGACTCACAATAAGAGTCTTCTCATAAACATTTAATACAACCCTCCAAGAAGATATATGTAACAAAAACTCAATCAATACACCATCCCACAAAATCAATCTTCTCATCAAACTCAAACCCTGAAACATCATACATTAACAATATCAACGTCACACTAAATCGTCACTAAATTACTCTATCAACCACATCAGACACATCCAATGAAGTTATAACAATCAAATATCCAATTAAACCCTTGTAATCATAAACATATGAAAAATATAAACTTTACTACAATAACTCCAACAACACTCTGATCTCCATATCAATAGTAAAATACTCTGAAATAGTTATGAACACGAGATTATAAATCTACCTCTAAGAATTAAAATCATAGACGTGGATTTAATTTGAAAAGCTATTTTTTTTTTTAAATACAAAACTATGTTTTCGTTTCATTCCTTTGGTGTGTGATTTATCAATGTGAATTTAGTCTTGTGAAGGAATGGTGCTGACACCTGCTTCTCACACGAGGCCCCCATCGATTTGTAAGGTTTTCATTAAGTGTAGATAGCATTTCAATTCTCTTGTTTGATGTAGTATTTCATTAGTTTTTTTTAAATGATTAAGTTTTGATTTTTGAATTAATGCTTAGGATGGTTTTTAGAGTGAGATTTCTTAATTATTATGCTGTAGAATGAAACTGAGATATCTTATGGACATGGAAAGAGTATAGATTGACATATATTTGTAGTATAGTTCTGTGAATAGGATTTCAATTTCAAGTTAATCTCTTTTTGTCTAAATAAATTTAAATCTAGTTACATTATCAAGTTTTCATTTCAACCAAGTGTGATTTGATTTCAAGCAAGTTTGATTTCATTTCAAGTAAGTGTGATTTAATTTAAAGCAAGAGTGAAGCAAGTGTGATTTTATTTTGAACAAGAGTGATATTTATTTCTGCAAAGTGTTATCATTATTTTGTGCAAGTGTGATAATTTTATGGTGATTTTAGTTTGCAATTAATTCTTTTAAGCAAGTGTGATCATTTTCAAGTTTATATTAACATATTTATTTTCATAGTTAACATGTGCATCTCGATATCTCAATTTAGGAATTGTTTGAATAATAAAGACTCCTAGCATGTACAATGCACATACATTTCATCAGTATTAACTCATATAAGTAATTTAACTCGAATTAAATTACCAAACAATATATATATATATATATATATAAAGTTGGAGATTACAACAGGCTTAACCTTTGGCTCAACAAACCATGATCTAGGGGCATCTAAGCCATCAAAATCACCATGGGATCAGACACTAATTTTTTCCCCACAATTGGTAACCTCCACGTCACAGAGTGACTTAACAATACACCCATCACTACCAAGTGGGCTTATATAAATATAATTATTTTAATTAATATTAATTCATAATTTAATATTTTCACATAAATATAATTATTGTAATTCATATTATAATTAAAAAAAATATTTAACATTGTTAGAATTATATTCAATGTGATTCAATTTAATCCAAGTAGTGTTACATTCAATTTGAGTCAATTTCAACCTAGGATATGGTTATTCGTAAATCATCATTTTGTTTCTCTTGTTCTTTAATTAATTTTATTGCAATGTTACTTATTTTTAAAGCAAATAACATTTTAACTTTTATGGACCAATAATTTTTCGTGGCTAAAATATTATATTTATTTTAGTTTTTATTTAGTATATTGTTTTTAATATTTTATATTAACAGTATATATATGTTAATTTATAATCTACATAGCTTCTAGAAGAATGAAATCTTTTGAGATGAAAAAAGTCTATAATTATAAAATTCATTTACAAGTACAAAGTTGTAATTCTATGCGATATATATATATATATACCCCTAGTCCATGCCAATCATGGAAAGAGTACTCCATTTCTTTCATCTTTAGCAACAGGCTAATAAAATACTATAATTGTAATTATTTTTCATTCGCTTTATATGAAATATCTTTACAAATATCTCTCGTACCAAAATTCTTGTTTAAATATACCATATAACCTAAATCCCAAATAACCACTTAATTTTTTAATAATTATGAAAATCATGAAATCAGACATATCAACCCATTAGTTTTATTAAATAACATGTCACATTCTCTTTTTCCTACCTATATTTACTGACAGGGTTTTAGGAGGATGTACATGTGAGCAAATTGAGGGAGCTTATTTGATGGTCTTCTCAAAAGAGGATGGGGTGGTCATCATGTGTGACCAACATGGATTGAAATTTACGCCCACTCCACTAATGATGGGGGACATGGTCTAGTCAAGACAGGTCGCCAATCGTCTAGAATGAATCATTAATTTTTCCTCGATGCAGCGTTGTCCAACACATACATTATCCATAAACCTACGCATAGTCATCCCCACGAGGCCTATAAATGGAGGCTACAACCACACATTGATAAGAATTACAAGAACATTTCTCATTGCAGACATCTATTATTATTAGAGGTTATATGACATTCCAACCAAAATTTCCCAATTTGGGAGCCATGTCGATGAGGTACTCATTTGACTTTGTTGTAATGACTCCTCCCACATTTACCAAATTTCACCTACTTGCCTGGGGTAAACATGAGTTGAGGGATACTATTACATGACTCAACCTCCTAGATAACCTTAAGGAAAAAAACTCAACAAAACAAGACCTTACATACCTCCCTCAGGTGTGACGACCACCAAGAGCTAATCCACCACTCTAGGTGCCCAACCCCTAAGTTAACCTAGCCTTTAATTGAAATAAATCCTAGTTTCTCCCATGATAAGGAATCCATGTGACTATAGGCCTCTAGTCGCTCCTAGAATCCTACGATGGAGAGACTGCAGTATTTTTCAACTGGTTTTGTGTTAGAGACTGCAAGATTTAAGCCACTTTTTCAGGGCTAGTCTCCAAACCAATGCCCAAAATTTGATGAGATTCTCTAAGACAATAAATGACACCAATACAAAGGCTCTAATTCACAACTTGATCAAGGACATGACCTAACCAAGCATAACAATGAAATACATTACATCAAACACGTGAATAATATGAAATATACAAGTCATGAATGCATATATGAACATAGATATCTAAAACTTATCTGAGGTTTACCAAGAAGGACTAATGTATTCCTACAATATTTTCCATAATACCAGTTAGTTCATGCATCCATTAACCTGTCATTTATTAACCAAACATGATAAGAATTGTAACAAACGTATGTCATAAACCAGGGTTATAACTTGCATATAACCAACATAATAAAAATGATAGAACAACCATTAAATACACATAATAAAAAATAAATTTACTCATCAAAATCAAGAGAAAATTAGCTATTATTATACATAGGAAAAAACCAACTAGGTCTAGCAGTTCCACGTATTACCTGATCATAGATTAACTGAACCAGTTATTTATTTTATTTAATTTCCCCCATGCCATATTCCAAGCATGGATGTGGGACCAAATGGGATAAATAAATAAATAAAAAATTAAAGGGAATCCAAATGCTAAAACACATCCACCCTCGCCATACCTTGATCTCACCTAGATTGGCCCAGAGATCAGAAAACCAAATCAAGCTAGGATGCCTCAAAATTTCTTCACCAATACCTTAAATATTTTTATCGTCTCCACCCTCAGGAATTACCATGTGTCTCACCATTACTAGTCAAGGGATTCCTAGGCATTTGGGAATTTCTGTAAGACCACCTCACCCTTATCCAAAATCTTCTAGCAATCTAAAGATCAATCCGAGAACAATCCCAACAAACTATGTCTATCTAGAAATGGAAAGGAAGGGATAAAATAAACTTTCAAACCCGTAAAAACCCATATCAATGACAATAAGAGAGCCAAATACCAACATGCCCATACCATGCATGTCAAAAAAAATAGGAAATCATACATGCAACCTATTACCTGCATGTATTCCCCCCTAAATCTACTTGATCCAATTTTTCCTTAATTCATCCTTGCTTTTGTTGGCTTTCCTTTTCCTTCCTTTTCTTTCATTTTCCTTCCTTTTCTTTCTTTGTTTCCTTCTCCTCTTCGTGCTCTTCTCCTCTATGACACTAATCCCAAAACAGAACTAACAAAAGGCTATGAACTGATCCTCAGAATCCTTTTTATCATTTAGGCCTCTATTTTCTTCATTTTTCCTCTATTTTCTTTTAATTTCCTCCTCCATGTGACCTTTCACCTTGATTTTCTACTAATTTCCAATATTTTCATAAGTAAAATTCCAAAATGTCTTTTGGCTTTTCAAAGCCTTTTCTATTTCCTTTTCCATTTTCCTTAGCCATAATAAACCAAATAAACACCCACTTGGATGATTTTCCCAACATTCAGCTTGGAATAATTATCCCTTGAACTTGTTCTTTAACTTTATTACATGAAATTTTAATCTAACTCTGTTACAGACCCCTACCCCTTAGGGGAACACCATCCTTGGTGTTCTATGTGCGATGTCCCTATATTACTAAGGTAGTCCCTTATTGTTGTTAGTGTAGCCCCCTTATTTTTATTTTTGTGCCCCTTTTTTTCCCCATATTGTTATTATTATGCCCCATAAAAGGCCACTATTGTAATTTTTTTTCCCTTACATTGTTATTGTTAGGTCCGCTAGGATTATATTGAGACCCCATGGACTCATATATATAGAAAGGAGGTTTTTTCATTTGTATATCCAAGAATTTTTCACTTATGTAATGTAAAGGAGGTTTCCCACTCAAAGTGGTTGATTTCTAAGTCGTTGATCTATATTTTATTCTATTTTGGGAGCTGGTTTTATAACATTTGGTGTCAAAGATTTGGATTCTTGGGTTTTTCTTCTTCAAACAATTCATCATGGAATTTTCACTATAATGTTTTTTATACGAAGGTTTAAAAGCTAAAAAAAACTCGTTTTTGAATAAATCCTGAGGAACAACGTGTAAAAATTTTAGATATTTGTTCACAATATTTTTGAAGATATGATCTATGGAAGTTAGGGTTTTTTTAGGCTCTCGAATTTTATCTCAAAGAGGTGACCTTGGGAAAATCATCATAACTCTCTCTCTCTCAGAGCATAATATTGGAATTTTGTAAAAAATACCCAAGATTAAACGAAACTTAGTTTCTAGTGTATCAATTTTACTGCCGAATCAGGAAACAATGACACATTGAACACTGTAAAAGTTCACTCTACTAAAACAGTCCATAATTAGGTCATTGTGGGACATTGGGCATAACTTTGTCTTGAAGAATCTAAATCAGGACAGACCCGTGGCATCAGAAAGAAGATTCATAAGGCTACTAAATGATGGAAGATAAAATATCTGGGATCTTAAATTATAGAGATACAATAGTTTCAATATTGAGTTCCTCAAAAGCAAGAAAACGGTGTGTATTTTTTTTCAAATTTCTTAAATCTTATTTGATAAATAAGTTTGAAGTGATTCCAAGGGCATATTGAAGCATAAATATCAGTATTGGGTTCTAAAATGACCCCTAAAAATAATTAAATGCTCATTAATCCCTCAGAAGGTGATACTATGACTCATGAAGAGGAAGAAGTGGAACATGATATATCAAAATTTCATGACCAAGTGCACCAAATTTCGCGCTCACAAAGAGTAACAAAAAATGACATGGAAGTTTTGAAGAAAGGCATGAAATCTAAGATGGATGGTGTGAAGAAAGTCGTAGAAGCTAAGATGGATGGTTTGAATAATGCAATGGAAGCTAAGATGGATGACAGGGAAGCTAATATTGATGAAAACTAAAATACAACATGGAAGACATGAAGAATGATCTAAAAGTAGACATGGAAGGTTTGAAGGAAGGATTGACAAATTTTATAGAAGAAATGATTCGTAATGGAAAAAACGGAGTATTGGAAACTCATGATGAGAACAAAATAAATGTTAATCATGATTTCATAAACTATAATGTTGGATTGAAGACCCACCATATTCCAAAGAGAAATATAAGGAAATTTGATGGTAAGGATCCCATAATATGGATGCTAAAGATGGAGCAATATTTTGATCTCCATAATGTGAAAAACACACAAAAGGTATGCATTGAAACTTTATATTTAGAACAAAGTACATGTGTATGGTATCAATGGCTTTTCTCTCATATAACAATTGTCACTTGGTCAATTTTTACGGAGAAAATTACAACACATTATGAGGATACAAAGAGCAACACCTTCTTTAGCCAATTGATAAATCTCAAACAAAAGGGTTCAATGATGGAGCACATTGAGGACTTCCAAAAATTGAATATAAGGGTAACTAATATTGTAGGGGAACACAAGATTGATTTCTTCATAGGGAGTTTAAAGGATAAAATCCAACATGAGGTTCACCGTTAGGAACCTGATTCATTGGAGGAGGCATTGAAGTTGGCAAGAAAAATTGAAATTAAAATTATGGGCGAAGAGGAAGCCTACCACTCACATATATAAACATGGAATTGTTGCTACTCCTAGACTTCCACAACCTACAAGGTTGACACCACAACAACTGGAATAAAAAAGAGCAAAAGGTATTTGCTACAATTGTGATATCAAATACACTAAAGGTCATAAGTGTGTTGAGAAGAAATTATTTTACATAGATTGTGAAGATGGGCAAGAAAATGAACTTGAAACTTCAAAAGAAGAGGATATACACCACGAACCACCCATAGAGAGAGAAGAAATGAGTCTGACCATATCTTGTAATCCATTGGCAAGAATTACCACTCCTCAAACTCTTAAGATAGAAGGACATATCAAGAAGAAACATGTACTAGTGTTTATTGATTTGAGTAGTACCCATAATTTTATTCATTGTAAGGTATCCAATGAATTGAATTTCTTCCTATACCCAACACCAGAGTGTTATGTGATGGTTGTAAATGGAGGAACTATAAATTGCTCTAGAAAATTCCATAATATCAAGCTGACCATGGGGGAGTATGTTTTGAATAGTCCAATGCTTTCCACTCCAATGGGAGGTGTTGATGTTATAATAGGAGTACAATAGTTACAATATTTTGGGACGTTAGATTTTAATTTTCAAGAGATTTTCATGAATTTTTTTCGGATTGAAAGGAATTTGAATTATGGGGTATCACAGGGAAGCCGAGAAAGATAATAAGATTTAATGTCATCAAAAATATTCTAAGGAAATAAAATTTAGGCATAATTTCATAATTATGCTCACTAGAAGTTCCAACATCAAAATCATATATTTCTCTAGATCTCAAAAATGTCTTGGACAATCATTCCAAGGTGTTTGAAACTCCCAAAGGACCCCCACTAATTCGTGGTCATGATAATTATGTTCATTTTATTCCAGGAAGTCTTCCTCCAAACATCATGTCTTACAAATATCCTTATGTCCAAAAGAGAAAAATTGAATGTATGATTGCAGAAATGTTAGAGGTTGGTATAATTCAATATAGTCAAAGTTCTTTGTCTACTCCAGTAATATTGGTGTGCAAGAAGGATGGATCATGGTGCATGTGTCTAAATTATAGGGAGCTCAATAAGCTCGCTATTAAAGATAAATTTCCCATTCCTGTGATTGATGAATTATTGGATAAATTACAAAGATAAATTTGTTTTACGAAGTTGGATCTCCATTCAAGATATCATCAAATTAGAATGAAGACTGAATATATTCCAAAAACAACATTTCAAACTCATGAGGATCATTATGAATTTTTGGTCATGCCTTTTGGCCTTACAAATTCATCTTCTACATTTCAAGGGTTGATGAATTGCATTTTCAAAACCTTCCTTAGAAAATTTATGTTAGTATTTTTTTATAATATACTAATCTACATCAAGTCTTGGAAGGATCATGTTCATGTCGATAGGGTGCTCAAACTATTGGAGGAAAAACAATTATATGCAAAAATCTCCAAACGTTTCTTTGGAGTACAAGAGGTGGAATATCTGGGTCATATTGTATCTCAAAAGGGTGTTAAGGTAGACCTTGACAAAATTAAAGCCATTAAGGAATGGAAAGTCCTCACAACCATAAGGCATTTGTGAGGATTTATTGGGTTAATAGGGTGCTATCGCAAGTTTTTTAGGAATTATGGGAGAACAGAAGCACCTATAACAACATTATTGAAGAAATATGCATTTTCATGGACTCCTGAAGCAACAAAGGCCTTTGAACATCTTAAAGAAGCAACATGCCTAGCATTGGTCTTAGCTACACTAGAATTCATGAAAAAAATTATTTTAGAATATGATGCCTCAGGAAATGGAATTGGTGTAACTTTAATGCAAGAAGGAAGACCCATTACTTTTTAAAGTCGTCCAATAAAAGGAAAGTATCTACAGAAATATATTTATGAGAAGGAAATGTTGGCAATAGTACATGCACTAAATAAATGGTGACCTTACCTAATGGGAAGACACTTCAAGGTAAAAACTGATCATGATAGTCTGAAATAATTTTTGGAACAAAGAATATCTTCAGAAGAGCAACAAAAATAGGTCACAAATTTTTTGGGTTATGAATTTGAAATCATTTACAAAAAAGGGAAGCTAAATTTTGTTGCAGATGCAATCTCAAGAAAGGATGAGGAGGTGGAAGCATTGCCTTGTGCCATTTCTATTATCCAATCATATTGGATAACCGAAGCAAGGGAGGAATGGAAGAATAACAAAGAATTGTGGACACTCATTCAAAAGTTGCATCAAGTTCCCAATACATATAATACATTTACTTGGAAAAATGATTCCTTATGGTTCAAATATCTCTTATATATTTGTAATAATTCCAAACTAAAACAAAATATTCTTTTTTAATTGCACACCTCTCCCTTAGGAGGATACTCGGGATTTTTAAAAACTTACCACAGGGTGAAGAAACATTTTTTTTTTATGGCCTTAAATATGATATTCAAAATTTTGTGGTGGACTTTTTGGTTTGCTAGCAAAAAAAGGTTGATACAATTAAGAACTCAGGTCTACTACAACCTTTATCCATCCCAAGTTAATGTTGGGAGGAGGTTTCAATGGATTTCATCATCGGTCTACCTAAGTCTGAAGGAAAGAGTGTCATATGGTGGCAATTGATAGAATTACAAGGTATGAAAACTTTTGTGCATTATCTCATCCATTTAAAGCAAGTAGAGTTGCTACTGCATTTATGGAAACAATTCAAGAGCTACATGATGACCCAAATATTATTGTAAGTGACAGAGATCCCATTTTCACTCAAAATTTTTGGATGAAATTATTTTCTTGTTTGGGTACTCAACTAGCTCATAGCTCATGTTATCATCCTCAATCCGATGGGAAAACTGAGATAGTGAAAAAATGTTTAGAAGGATATCTTTGTTGTTTTGTATCTGATAAAAAAAAAATGGGTTAAGTGGTTACCTCGGGTTGAATGGTGGTATAACAATGCATTCCATATTGTAGCAAATATGACCCCATTTATGGCACTTTATGGATATCATCCATTGTCCATCACATCATATTTAATAGAAAATTCTAAGGTTCAAGCAGTGGAAGATCACATCGAGCATCAAAAAAAAGCTCTTCAACTCTTAAAGGATAACCTAAATTTGGCACAGAATCGAATGAAAAAATAGGCATATCAACATTGCAATGAGAGAAGTTTTGATGTATGAGACTGGGTAGTTTTACGACTACAAACATACAAATATATGTCTCTGAAGAAAGCTAAGAAGGATACTAAATTATTTCCAAAGTACTATGGTTCTTACAAGGTGTTGCAAAATATTTTTACTATGGCATACAAATTTATGGTTCCTACTGCTTGAGTGAAACTAGTTTTCCATGTTTCATGCTTAAATATGGTTAGAGGTGAAAAAAGTCCAGTTCAAACAATATTTCTAGAACTTGATGAGGAAGGAAAAATAGTATTGGAACTTGAAGCATTCATGGAAAAAAATAACTCGACAGCTACGAAATCGATTAATTTCATAGTAGCTCATCAAGTGGAAGAACTTATCCATTGAAGGTTCCACATGGAAGGATGTGAATTTTATACAAAATCATATAGAGCTACTCAAGCGTTGAGGAAAACACTTTTTTGAAGGAGAGGGGCATGTTAGGTCCATATATTACTATTGTAGTCCCTTATTCATGTTAGTGTAGCCCCCTTATTGTTATTGTTGTACCCCTGTATTCCCTATATTGTTATTATTGTGCCCCATAAAATTCCACAATTGTTAATGTTATGCCCTTACATTATTATTTTTAGGTCTCCTAGGATAATATTGTGACCCCATGGACTCTTATATATAGAAAGGAGGTTTTTTCATTTGTATCATCCAAGAATTGTTCATTTATGTAATGTAAAGGAGGTTTCCCCCTTGAAGTTGGTGATTTCTAAGGCATTGATCTCTCTTTTACTCTATTTTGGGAGTTGGTTTCATAACACTATGACACATACAACTGGTAAAGCCACTGAAAATTGAGCATACTTCCCATGGATATTTATAACACGGCTCTTTGCAATATTTGCAATGATCATCTTGATAAAAAATAAAATCATCATGACAATAATACCACTAACTGGAGCTTTATAACACAACTCATTATGGTATTTACAATAACATTCACATATACTTATTCACATTTTCTTCAACTAGAAAATAACCATACTCTCCATGGATCTTTATAAGTCCATATCGATTCAATATTTACAATAAAATACACATATATACATATGCACATTTATATGGTATGAAAGTTTCCAAGGAGAAAATAGAGAAACGGGCCACATGGGCATCTCCAAAATGATTCACACAAGGATTCCATCTTATCTACTTGATCAAAATCGACAGAAAAGGATGCCTGAGATCATGGTCAAAGTCCAATCAAAGGACGTAAGCCAAGAGCGAATAACTCTTGATTTTCTCTGACGTATAAAATCGAGAGTTAACCAGTAAAAATACAATTCTATATTTCAATTAAGATGGCCATCTGTAAGCATAATTAGCTCATCATAGTTATGTTTTACTTTATTTAAAACCAACTATACAGAAACCGAACTGTAGTTGTAAATTCTGAACGTTGTGTATTGCTTTAAACTCTATTCTTCCATAATACAAGGATTGTGTTCATTGTTCTAATATCTTATTAATGTATATATAATCCGCTAGGATATCGAACAATTCTGTCGTAGAGGGCCCCTACACAGGAGGTGGTTTTTCCTTAATTGTTTTAGTTAATTTTTTACTCTGTTTTGTCAATTTTCTGAGTAGATTAATATTGTGTTGTAACTTTTAAATCAGTATCATAGAATTAAGTCATTAATGTTTTCTGAGCATCAATGATAGAATGAATGTGTAATCTTTTCTTTCCTAAAACATCTCAAGAAGTTTGATTTATCTATTTTCCAATTAGATTACGTTTGAGGCAATAGAGCTCACAATTGTTTAGTTTTATTTCATGTTCTCATATTTAGTTTCCTAGATTAAATCCTCAGTCAATTATGTAATTGGATACTCCAAAAGATCAGGCCAAGAAGGTCAGTTGTCATACTTCCAAATTGGGTGCTCGAGTGTTAAACCTATGCAATCGTTTATCTTTTCTTTTACATAATTTTAAATTGTTTTCTAGATTAAGATCCTCATTCAATTGTATAATTGGATGTTCCTAAATATCAGGCCAAGAAGGTGACTTTCCATACTTCCAAATTGGGTGCTCAAATGTTTAACCTATGCAATTACTGAGTTTTCCTTGACATGCTTTAATTTCTTTCCTAGATTTAAATTTTCAAAACTAAAGTATAATCGATTTCTTGTACATCATTTCAAGAGGGTGATTACATTATACTTCCATATTGAATGCTGGAGTGATTGAACATACATTAGTTGTTTTTCCTTCAAATCTGATTTCATCTAGAGTAGCATTGCAATTTCAATTTTCAGTTATAAGATTCATATCCATGGAATAGGAATAATATTAGATAAGAAGTCATTATAATAGGCACTCTGTTTTTAGATTAGATTCTAACCATTCAGTAGTTTTTTATTTTTTTTATGCAAATTAGTTTAACTTAACGATGCTTCCTTTTCTTCCTTCTTTCAAAGTTAGTCTTAAAAATTTAAATTTCACTAGATTCAATTGATTTATTTCATAGTTTTTATTTCTTGAGATTAAAATCTAGACATAAGGTACAAAACCTCCTAAAAAAAACATAAAATACATACAACGTAGTAAGAATAAGGTTAACTAAGCAAATATAGTGCACCACACTTCATCAGATTACAAACCTCAGTTGATAATTTATGTAAGAAATTTAAAACATTAAATTTCCTAAACATTTTGGCGCCATTGTCGAGGAACTGTAATTAGGTAGCATCATTTCTTACATCTAAAAAATGATATGCGTAGAGAAAGACATTCTAGTGGTAGATTCATAGCTAGATGCAACAGCTTAATTCCTACAACACTTCATTAGATTACAAACCTCGGTTGATAATTTATTTAAGCAATTTAAGATATTAAATGGCCTAAACATTTTGGCGTCGCTATTTGGGATCAAACTCATATTCCATACTTCACTAGACATAGACTACACCACCAACTCAAAATCATATTCCATACTTCACTAGATATAGACTTCCTGAAGTCTTAAGGTCATAAATCCAATTAGGAGGGTCTCCTACTTCATCCATTGAGGCAGTCTTAGAGGAAGAAGATCCTAGGTCTCCAAAAGAAGGAGTAACCTTTTTCACCTCTATAGGGGAACATATTTTAGCTGAAGAGTTAGAAATTCCTAGTGGAGAAGAAGAAGAAGAAGAACCTTTCTTCAACATTCCATTAATAGAAGAACCAGAGGAAGAACAATTAACCTTACATATTGAACCTTCTATTAGCTCTAAAGAATCTATAATGGCAAGAAGAAGAGAAGAGAAGGAGAAGTTCTAAATGAATAAAATTTATTGTATGAAGAAAGAGGTGGAGGACGAGGTAGAGGGAATGTAGGAAGGGGTAGAAGAGGTGAATAAAATAGAAGAAATAGGGAAATTGATAGTTCTTTGGATTTCCTATAATTGATGGAGAAAAAAATGCCACAATGAAAAATATCTCACCTTATTTCTTCCAAATTTCCATGGATTAAAAAGTGAAGATACTGAAACCCTTTTGTTTGGATTTGAATTTTTGTTTAGATCTTATGATTATTTACAAGACTCTAAAAAACTTAAGTAGTTTCCTTCAACATTGAAAGGAGCAGCATTAAAATGGTTCATGGGTTTAGTTGTCTATTAGGACATGGAATGACATGAAGAAAGAATTTTTAGAAATATATTTGGATTATTTCATACCCATTAATCATAAGGATGAAGTATTCAAAATGATGCAAAAAGAGGATGAGAATTTGGAGGATTTAACTGAATGATTCAATTATAACATAAAAAGAGCTAAAATGAATAATTTAGATCAAGATACTTTAAAAGCTCTTTTATTAAAATCCATTAGATATGAGTGGATAGATATCCTCAACATGATGGGGAAGGGAGATATCTCTCAATTACCATTACCTGAAATTGTTGAATTATGTATTCATCTCTCAAGGGGGAAATAAAAAACTGGGAAAAGCCCAAGAGATCCTTCTCTTGCTAGAGTGAATAGATCTGCAACTGGAACAAGAAGTATAGCTAAAATTTGAAATATGCTTAATGAATTTAATATAGACATATTAGGGAGTCCTGGTGAATAGATATACACCCTTGAATTACAAAACAAGTAGAAACTCGTGACTGATGCTTTAGCTATTTTCTGTCCTAAATGCAGAAAGAAGCATGCTTTAAAAGAATGTCCTCTTGATGAAAAATTCATGGAGACCTGTATGATTTGTTCAGAAAATCATGAAATTAAGAGTTTCCCTTCAATTCCAGGTATTAAGGCTATTTTTCAAGACGAAACAGCTTCAAATCCAATAGAATCTCTTTTCTTTGTCTCTAGAAGACCATGGCAAGGGCCACAAACTCAGGGCTTTAACAATCAAACGTATACTCAGCCCCCACCAAATAATTTGAATTTTTTGGCAACAACCTTGGAATCAATCTCAATATTGGGCACAAGGAATGAAAAATCCCTATGGTAGATACTCTCAATACTACCAATGTCCTCCATCCTATCCAAACTATCCTCCCTAACAAAATATTCAACAAAATCTACAACCCCGGCTCCAAAATAAAAATCCACAACTTTCATTACCATTTCCTCAAATACCAAATCAATTATTTGCCCAACCATTTCCAAACCCCAATAATAAAAATCCTCAAAATAATTACATGATAGAAGGACACAAATTTCCAAGTTACATGATCACTCCACTAGATCTTAATGATGTCTAACTTAGATATGGTAGAATACTAGAAAAGAAAAATCCTTTTGTAATTATTCAAGAACAATATAATTTTGAGGAAGATTCTCTACAGCCAAATAAAATTTTTGAGGAAGGAACATCTCTTCAAAACTAGAATTGTGAAAATGAAAAAGAAAAAGAAAAAATAAACCCAACTCCTATCATAGAGCAATAATCATTACTTACTTCTAACCCTCCTTTTCCTGAAAGCTTACAAGTTGATAGAGGGGTAGAAAATCATATCATGTTGCCCAATTATGATTTTCTAGATGAATTGAAAAATGTTTGTATCAAAATTCCTTTGTTATAGGCCACTAAAGAAATTCAAATTCTAGAAAAAATAATAAAAGAGTTGAGCATGAAGAAACCAAGAAGAAAAACAAAAGAAATAAAAAGAATTTGACTGGTACAAACAATCGTAGACATAATAATGAGAAAAAAATCCATATAAAAATATTTAGATCCAGGAAGTCCAATTGTAAAAACGCATATCAATGGTGTTTAAATTCCAAACACATTGATTGATTTAGGAGCAACTATAAACATCATGAGAAAAAAAACCATGGAACAACTCAAACTTCCTAATCTTATGTATACACCTACATTACTGCAATTAGCAGACAGATCTGTAATCAAGCCAGATGGTGTATTAGAAGATATTTCAGTGTCCTTAGACTCTTGGGAGTGTCTTGTCTATTTTATTATCTTAACTCCTAAGAACAATCTAGGAGTACATCCACTAATATTAGGAAGACCTTGGTTGGCTACAGTTGATGCTTTCATTAGCTGTAGATCTGGTGATATGCACATCTCTAATTGTAACTCAAAAAATAAATTCACTCTATATCCTGCAAAAAAAACAATCACAAAGTTAGAATATGAAGAATGGATTGATGATGACAATAATATACAACCTGTCTTTACTATTTCAAGCATTAGTGAAGATAGTCAAATCTTAAATTCAATAGAAAATTTGGAAACATCTTCAGAATATGAACATGATATTTCAAGAATAATGCAATATTGAATATTTTTCATCCAGATAGATGGCTATATACTCTATGGAAGAATTTGGTAACTCTAGAGTTGAAATATTTCCAAGAAAATCTTTGAACATAAACAAAAACTTTGAAATACAACAACAGGAAAAGTCAATCAAATCATTACAACAACATTCTTCTGCATATGCATGGGAATACACTGACATGAAAGGAATTATTCCTAATACTTGTATACATCACATCTACATTGAGGAATATTGTAAACCTATTAGACAACATAGGGAAATTGTGAAAGAAGAATTGAAATTTTTTTTGAATGTGAACTTCATTTACCCATTTGAGACAGTTAGTGGGTTTCCCCTTTAGCGATTGTAGCCAAAAAGAATGGTAAGAGGAGGGTATGCATTGACTATCGAGAGTTGAATAAAGCCACCCTAAAGATAATTTTCCTTTACCTTTTATAGATCAATTATTGGATACATTAGCAGGTAAGAATTATTTCTCATTATTGGATGGTTTAGTGGTTACAATCAGATTCAGGTAGCACCTGAAGACCAAGACAAAAACACGTTCACTTGTCCATGGGGAAATTATGCCTACCGAGTACTTCCTTTTAGATTATGCGATGCACCTATAACATTACAAAGGGCAGTACTAGGAATTTTTTATGATCTAATACATTATTGTGTAGAGGTATATATGGATGATTTTACAGTTTATGGGAATTCATTTGAAGAAGCTTTAGAGAATTTGGAAAGTGTTCTTAAAAGATGCAAAGAGGAAAATCTTTCATTAAGTCATGAAAAGTGCTTTATGATGTTCACAAAAGGGATTATTTTAGGACATCACATTTCAGGAGATGGAAATAAATTTTACACATCTAAGGTTGAATTCATCTCCAAGTTATCCATTACAAGTTGTCAAAAGGATGTTAGAAGTTTTCTAGGATTCACAGGATATTATAGAATATTTATAAAAAAATTCACTAAAATAGCATCCCCACTCTTTAAGTTACTTACCAAAGATTTTGAATTCAGTTGGAATCCTGATTGCCAATTTGCATTTGAAACTTTAAAAACAAAAATTTCTGAAGCACCCATATTAAGAGGTCCAAATTGGAAATTACCTTTTCATATTTCAACAGACGCTTCAGATACAACTATGGGAGTTGTATTAGGATAGAAATATTTGATTCCCTATGCCATCCATTACACGAGCAAGAATTTGACTCCCACTGAGTTAAATTACATTGTAACTGAAAAGGAATTCTTAGCTGTTGTTCATGCTATCAACAAATTTAGACATTATATTACTGAATATGGAACTTTTGTTCATACAAATAACTCTAAAATTAGATACTTAATGAATAAACCTCTTACTAATGGTAGAGTCACAAGGTGGTTATTACTCCTACAAGAATTCAATATCACCTTTCTACACTGACCTGGAAAATAAAATTTATTTGCTGATTTCTTGTCTAGAATTCAAAATGTCAAAAATGATACTCTAGTTGAGGATAAGTTTCTTGATGAATATATTTTTACAATAAATACTAAAACCCCTTGGTTTGAAGATATTGCTAATTACTTAGTCACAAGAAATTTACCTTCGCACCTTCTTCCTAGAGAGAAAAGAAGATTTATTCAAATAAGTGCACCATACTCATGGATTAATGATGAATTGTATAAAACAAGTCCAGATCTCATTATTAGAAGGTGTGTTCAAGAAGATGAAAAGCCTGAGATTTTTAAAGCATGTCATGATGAACCCTGTGGTGGACACTTTGCTGACAATAGGACAACCTATAAAATCCTTCATTTAGGATATTATTGGCCATCCATACTTAAAGATACTAAAGAATATGTCAAAAGGTGTGATAGTTGTCAAAGAATGGGGAAACCTGTTCCTTTAGATGAAATGCCATTATGACCTTAGTTACTAATTCAACCATTTGAAAAATGGGCTTTGGATTTTGTTGGACCAATCAATCCACCATCCAATCAAAATAAATATATTTTGGTATGTACTAATTATGTCACTATGTGGGTAGAAGCTAAAGCACTTCCTTTAGCTAATAAAAAATATGTAGTTAAATTTTCTTTTGAGGATATCTTCAGTTGTTTTGGTGTTCCAAGAGAAACTGTGACAAATTAGGGATCCCATTTTACATCCAAGTTTGTGGAAAATCACGTGGAAAACTACAAGATCAAGCACATAAAATCCACTCCTTATCATCCATAGGAAAATGGTCAAGTAGAGTCTACCAATAAAGTGATTGAAGGAATTGTCACTAAGACTGTACATCTACACAGAAGAGATTGGGCAGAAAGGTTTATTGAATCCATGTGGGTCTACAGAACTACATGGAGGAATACAACATGACATGCTCCCTATGAAATTTTTTATGGGAAGAAAGTCCCGTTTCCTATAGAATTTAAGATTCAAACCTTCAAGATGGCAGTCCAATTGGGACTTGATTTATCAAAAGCCCAGAAGCATATATTGGAGCAAATTAATGAGCTTGATGAAATCAGGAAAGATGCAGTTCAGAGAACCAGTATAGTCTAGTAGATAAGGTACAAATGGAATGATAAATGTATCAAGGATAATAAGTTTCAAGCAGGGGATTGGGTAATTTTGTTTGATTCAAAGTTCAAAGACTTTCAAGGAAATTTTCAAACTCATTGGCTTGGGCCTTATGAGATTGAAAAATTCTTTGAGAATGGAGTAGACAGGATAAGGAAAATTCATGAAGAAAAGAAACCTCTTCTTGTGAATGGAAATCGATTGAAAGTATATCATAAGCCAATTTCAAGAGAATATTTTATCAAGATTTTCCAAGATAATACTGATATGAAGTTAGTGAATAAGAATCCTTCTTCTTCCCTAACTTAGCTTTTATTTTTTCCTATATATATATATATATATATATAATTTTATAAGTATGAAAACCAATCAATTATTGGCATCCTTTTACAGAAAATACAGGATGAAAATCAGAAATTTTGACATCTTATATTTTCCATTCCATTTCTAAAAAAAAATTCCAAAAATTCTTATTCCCTTTTCTACAATAAGTAGTACATAACTACATTCAATGCTACATTTACATTCCATTTTTCCAGCTGGTATTCCATTTTGCAGCTACATTCCATTCCATTCTACAACCATATTCCATTTTGGAGCTACATTCCAATCCATTCTACAGCCATATTCCTTTTTCACCTACATTCCATTTCATTCTACATCCATATTCCATTCTACAGTGGATTCCACATTCTACAGCCACATTCCGTTCTATAGTTACATTCCATTTTGCAACTGATTCCACATTATACAGCCACATTTCATTCTATAACTACATTCCATTCTGCAACTCTGACACATTTGTACAACCTAGTAAAGAAATGATGAATACAGGGAATTGAAGGACTACATTTGAAGACTACCATGCTAAAAGGAATGTGAATAATTAGCGCCAAAGAAACAACAATGAAAGGTTAGTTATAAAGGTAAAGTTGTAAAAAATTATTTTAATAGCAAGGTCAAAACATTAGCATGTATAACGTAGAAAATCATATGCTACCTTGACATGCCACCATTTAATTTGATTAGGACTTCAATCATATCATATATAGACGACAACATACACATTATGCTTCATAATGGTCCACAATGGACTCCCACATTTATGTTTAATGGTCATGACCTATTGCCGTAATATACCCATCTACATTTCTTCAAAACCCCAATCCATCCCACTCATTCCTACAAAGACTCGAAGTCCTTCATCAATTTTGTAATCCAATTCACTTCATAACAGAGAAGGATAATTCTGAAGGCTAGACTCTTCACAACATAAGACATGGCTTTGATATTCAGGTTAGAACCGGTAGGAACAAAATATATGGAGGGATATCCATGGAGATGTTGCAGAAGGCTAAATGGCTCAAGTTTATAGAATAATTTGATGGCTTCCACAAAGATATCACTAAGTCTTTTGCAAGGTCTTTTGATGGGAGAGAAGTTGAAATAGGAGACATCAAGTTCTCAGTAACTGAGGCATTCATAGCTGAAACCATAAAACTGCCAAGGTTTGGCAAAAGGTGGTTCAGAAACGAATAATTTCACAGTGAATCATGGAAGGTTATCCTAAAAAATCCAGGTATGGATAGTTCTTTTTTCAGAAAGGGTATTCCTAGCTCAGCACTTAAGAACAAATGGAGGAAAACACTTTTAATTCTATATAATTTTATCACCTATGAAGGCATATTTGGTTGCATGTATGTATATCATATTCGATTGTTGATGAATTTCTTAGAGAATGGTGAAATAAATATTCCCTTCTTTCTACTAAATAGTTAAAAAATAATGTCTACAAATGTGCAGAAGACAATTTAGTTTATAAATAATACTATGCACCATCATGGGTTGGAAAAAATACTTCTTGAATTTCATTTGAAAAGTATAGGATATTCTTGGGAGAAATTTCTTATTAGAACCCATTTCCAAGATGAACCAGAGCAGCCTCAAGAAGACAATATTGGAAAAAAGTAAAAGAAATAAGATTGACACAAACATGGAAGACAAACCTGCATCTCCACTTCAGCAAAATGATGAAGAGCTCACCTATGTAGAGCTAAAAAAGAATAAGAAGCAAGGTAAAGTTAAGACAGAAGGTAAAACAGAAAAGAGTTGAGAAGGAACTCTAGACTCTGGGGTTCAATGAAGAAAACACTACCACAAGAGACAGAGTTTGTAAATTTAGAGGAAAAACCTCCAATAGCATCTCCCATCAATATTTCTGTTCTACATAGCCCTAAAAATTCTCCTATACATAATTTTGAAGGTATTCCCAACAGAAGATCTCCAGGCATAGACCTAGTACAATAAGGGATATATGATTACATAGAGTCACTGGAGAAGAGAAATCAACAGTGAATTTAGAACCTCTTATCAATCCACAAGAACCTCTAGTTGATACTCTTAAACAGGAAATCTATGAAATAGAGATATTGAATAGGAATATTAAATAGGAGAATAAAGTTTTAAAGGAGGAGAACAAATTGGAGAAAGTGATTAGTGATAATAACATCCTGCACTTAGGACTTAAAAAGGAACAGGAAGTTAAAAATAAAGAACAAATCACTAAAAAAGGTAGTCATCAATCTCAAATAAAAACTCCTTATGAGGGAGCCCAAGATGGCAGTGACTTCAAAGAAAATCAAAAGGAGAAAACTAGATGTATTAGCACAAGTGTCTGAGCAAATGAAATAGGATAGGGAAGTTCACATTTTTGGTAAATTGCATGAGGACATGCAATTACTTCTTAGTGGGGATATCTTGAACCTCAAAATTTTCCTTTCTTTGACATCCTCATCAATTTTCCCTTACTTTCTCATAAGTCCATACACTCCAATAAATGATAAATGTCATGTTTTATCTCAGGCAATGCATTTAAATGATTTCTATGTTATATTATGATGTTCTTGTTATTTGAATGGATTTTTTTAACTTGGCTACATAACGCAGCCTATTCTGTAGCTAATCGTTGGTTCTGTAACTACTTTCATGGTTTGACACATTCCAAGGAGAAAATAGAGAAACAAGCCACATGGGAATATCCAGAATGATTCACACATGGATTTTGTCTTATCTACTTGATTGAAATCGACATAAAAGGATGCCTGAGATTGTGGTCAAAGTCCAGCCAAAGGACGTAAGCCAAGAGCGAAGAACTCTTGATTTTCTCTGATGTATAAAATCAAGAGTTAAGCAGTCAAAATACAATTATATATTTCAGTTAAGATAGCCATCTGTAGGTGTAATTAGCTCATGACTATTATGTTTTATTTTATTTAAACGCTGGTTATGCAGAAACCGAACAGTAGTTGAAAATTCTAAATGTTGTGTATTGCTATAAACTCTATTCTTTCCATAATACAAGGATCGTGTTCATGTTTCCAATATCTTCTTAATGCATATATAATCAGCTAGGATCTCGACCAATTTTCTCATAGAGGGCCCCTGCACAGGAGGAGGTTTTTCGTTAATCGTTTTAGTTTAATTCTTTACTCTGTTTTGTCAATTTTCTGAGTAGATTAATATTGTGTTGTAGATTTTAAACCAGTATCATAGAATCAAGTCATGAATGTTTTCTTAGCATCAATGATAGAATGACTGTGTAATATTTTCTTTCCTAAAACATATCAAGAAGGTAAATTTATCTATTTTCCAATTGGATTAAGTTTGAGGCAATAAATCTCACAGTTATTTAGTTTTCTTTCATGTTCTGATATTTACTTTCCTAGATTAAATCCTCAATCAATTGTGTAATTTGATATTCCTAAATATCAGGCCAAGAAGGTGACTTTTCATACTTCCAAAATGGGTGCTCGAATGTTTAACCTATGCAATTATTGAGTTTTCCTTTACATCCTTTAATTGCTTTCCCAGATTTAAATTTTCAAAACTAAAGTATAATTGGTTTCTTGTACATCATTTCAAGAGGGTGATTACATCATACTTCCATATTGAATGCTAGAGTGATTGAACATACATTAGTTGTTTTTCCTTTGAATCTGCTTTCATCTAGAGTAGCATTGCAATTTCAATTTTCAGTTATAAGATTCATATCCATGGAATATGGCTAATATTAGATAAGAAGTCATTAGAATAATCACTATTTATTCAAATTAGATTCTAACCATTCAACAGTTTTTGGTTTATTTTTATGCAAATTAGTTTAACTTAAGAACACTACCTTTTCTTCCTTCTTTCAAAGTTAGTCTTAAAAATTTTAATTTCACTAGATTCAATTGATTTATTTCATAGTTTTCATTTCTTGAGATTAACATTTAGACATAAAGCACAAAACCCCCTAAAAACAACATAAAATACATACAATGAAGTAAGAAAAGGGTTAACTAAGCACATATAGTGAACCACACTTCATCATATTACAAACCTCAGTTGATAATTTATGTAAGCAATTTAAGACATTAAATTGCCTAAACAATCATCATGTATAAACATATCACATCTTGTTGGCTCAAAACACAATTATCATAGTCAAAATCATATATCACATGTAACCATCATAAATTAGAATCATAGATCACATGCATAGCTAAAAAATGAAATACAGTATTGCTACTTATATTTCCACGATTATTTGATTCTTCCATTGTTATTTATCATTTATGTACAAACATTGAATCAGTTTCCAAACCCAGTAAGCACCAAATTCCTTCTATTCTCTTTATGAAACAAGGGAATCTGGAGATTAAACCGCCTCCTCCCTCAATATCAACAACAAAGGTATTTTGAGACTAAACCACCTCAAACCTTAATAGCAACAATAAGGCCCAACCATTCCAATACTTGTTTGTCTCATCACACTGTACAAAACATACACATACACATTGTACAAAACAGCACATACACCAGCACCCGGTGTACAACAGGACACATACACCTACACCTAGTGTAGGACACGACACATACACCTACACCTCGTGTACAACATAGCAAATACACCTACATCAAGTTTACAACACAATACATATAAATACACACCGTAAAATACCATTAATAGACATGTCGTGATACAACAACGACACTATACCATTAGAACCATACGAAATATAAACAACACAACATGTACGACATGTACACAATACTACATGTACAAAACACTACCTGCACAGTGTGTACACAATACCCGATGTACACAACACAACCTGCACAATGTGTACACAACACCACATGCACATAGTGCCACATGTATAACATGCACATAAGACCATATGTATAACATGCACACGACACCACATGTATAACATGCACACGACACCACATGTACAACATGCACATAACACAATATGTACATAGCACTGCTTATCCATGTGCCCACAACACCACATGTACACAACATTGCATATCCAACACTTACACAACACCATATGTGCATAGCACCACATATAAAAGACACACACAACACCATATATACATGGCATCGCATATACAATATATAAAAAACACTATATGTACACAATACCATATATGCAACAGGAACACAACACCATTGATACATCATGTACAACAGATACATATCAATAGTACTACCCATCCAAAGACCACATCGTCTCTAGTAGGTAACCTTACTTCTAATTTCTTGTCCATACGTGTCTTAGCATGCCACATATCATAGTGCTTTCATTCCAATGATGTATAATGAAACTTTTAGGGGCTAATATTGCAAGTGGGCTAATTTTCCATGCTTTTTCCCAAAAAAATTATTTGCCATAGTACAAAATTATTTTTCCTTTAAAATTGAAAAAATATTATATCAACTAATATAAAAGTAATGGAAATATAAATATTTCTACAAAAATATTACAAATAAATTTACAATTTTCATATTAGGGACTAGTAATATTCGCCAAGGTTTCTAAACTTTAAGATAAACTTCCATCGTTAAAATTTTCCCTGTTGATGCATCCCTCAACATTACCTATCCATAACATAAACATAGGCATAGTACAAGCAAATAATACCAAATCATATCCACATGATACTAACCTCACATATCTCCCAGAGCTACTCTTCCCACTTGATTTATTATAAACAATGAACCTCTTCATGCCATTCACCTGCATAAAAAATCACTCCTCCACAAGAATGATCCTTGACGATCCTATCAGACAATAACATACATACCTATATATGCACATATAAACATATGCATAAAAAAATCATGGTCTTTGATGACCCTGTGAGAAAACTGGCATACATACATACATACATACATACATATATATTAACATTAGCATAAATAAATCATGATCCCTTACGACCCTGTGAGACAACGAAATATATACATACATACATATATATACATACATAAAGATTAGCATAATGATGATCACCACAAAAATACCATATATCATAATGTATAGGCTACGAGAACTTCCTTTACTCGTACAATGCATGCACAACATTAATAACAATAGTTCCCAACATATCTAAGGCATTTGACACCTCAAATCCATTTACCTTACCTTTCTTTTTACCTTTCTAATGATTTTCCTTCCACCATATATTTACACCATTAGACCCCATAAATCTAACTGGTTATCATACTCTTGCCTTCAGTTTCCCTTATACATAAAATTAGCTTCATATAGGCCTGATATTACATGTTGGACTTCATTAAGCTCTTCCCCAACTTCATTAACTTTCCTCTTTCCCCAACCAATCACCAAGATCCTCAAAACATAAAATGAAATAACCAATAATAAACCCATGAAAACCAATATAAATATGACACCAAAAACAAAGTGGTATGGCCATACATTATACATAAAAAAAGCCACAATTAATCACAACAAATCACAAAAGAGCAAAATCTCAAGACTAGCAAGAAACACCATGACTCAGCCTCCATGGCTTCCCAATACTTCCAAAGAAAAGCTAAACCTGACCCTTCTCCAAGATTTTATGGAAGTATATTTTCCATGCAATTCCCTATATCAAAATTCCATAAAAATAATAATTGTAAATGTATAAATAAATATAACAATATACTGCTTACCTTACCTTGTTTTTTGAAGCACGTTGCCTTGTAACTAAACACACATGTCAACCACATGTTGAAAATATCAAGAAATCATATCTATTAATTTTAAATCAACCTCTACCAAGTCTAAAAACCATGTCATAATCAGAATCAACTCACATTCATCAATCATAATACATAATGATACAAATATCACCTACTTACACTCTAGTACATATGAGTTTTTCTTAGAACATATGTGTTAGTGCAACCATTTCAAACAAGATCATTCCTTCATGAAATATTATAGATACAAAATCATATCATGAAACTATTCAAACATCCAAACAAAATATATATCACATAATAGACACCAATCACTCAAACACAAAGTAGATGACATAATCAAACACTGAAACACCAAGTAAACGACATAATAAAACTCATACCTCAATGTATCTAAGGGGAGGATATCTTGTCTACACAATCAATCTAGATTAGCATTATATAAATTTACAATGTATAAACTAAAATATAAATAAGGTCATGATATCCATAACAATAAATAGTTAGCATGTTCACGTCATAAAATTATAAACAATTATCATTCATGCATAGCAATCACATAGGCACAGTCAGTCTAGATTAGTATGAAACAATATCACAATCATATTGACTCATACCTAAATTTAATAACACTAACTAGGCTAATCCAAATTACAATGATACATATAAAATTAATATCCTAAGTACAATTATCACCATAACCATCATGCATACGATCACAATGCATATAACAAGAAGTTACTATCCTTCATGAATGATCGGCACAAGTAAATATTATCGCATTGATTAACTAACATCTATCATATATGTAATGGCAAAAACCATATACTAACATACATGTACACAACCCTAATTATTATAACAATCATTAACCAACATAATACATTCCAAACATATAATACTTGTATGACGATATGCTCTTACCCAAAAGTATAATGATGCAACCTCAATCTGATGATCTACATCTCCTGCTCTATCTCAGCGAACAAATTAGAATAATTTCATAACAATATCATCATATTGGCATATAATTCATACCATAACCTCATGCATGACAACCTTAACCATGAAAATTCATTGAATACAACATGCATTCAGCCCATCTGGTCGAAGTGTTGAACCATGATCTGATACCACTATGTAGCACCTTGTCCCACATTTACCCAATTTCACCAACTTTCCTAGGGTAAGCATGATCTTAGGGCTACTATTACATGAATCAACCTCCTATATAACCTTAAGAAAAATAATCCAACAAAACAAGACCTTACAAACCTCCCTAATGTGCTATAGGATTCCTAGGATCTAATTAACCACTCCAGTTTCCCAACCATTGCATTAACCTATCCTTTCACTCTAATTAAAAGGCCTCCATGTGACTATAGGCCTCCAATATCTCCCACAATATTGCAAGGGAGAGACAAAAATATTTTTCAGCTAGTTTTGTGCCAGACACTACAAGATTTAGACCACATTTTCAAGTCTAGTCTCCATAGCGAGGCCCAGAACTTGATGAGATTGTCCAAGACAATAAATCACACCAAGAAAATGACTCTAACACAAAAATTTATCATGGTATTGAACTAACCAAGCCTAACTGATCTGAAAATGGGTTGGATAACTTGTTATTCTTTTCAACAACCTCCCACTTAGTTAAACAAATAAAATATCTAGCTTATACTTGACTCTTGCAGAATTTTATACTTGAAACATGTGTATGTTTTTTAAATATTTAAGTGCTTTAATACCATTTGTTTTTCATGATATTAAACATTTGAAACATCCATATAATGAAACAAATAAACATCAACACATAACAACAAATTTAATATAGGAGTTCACCCGAATATCGTGGGCTACATCTCCTTGAGCTCTTGTCACTTGACTTGGCTCTTTGGGATTATAATGTGAAATTTATTTTACAAGTAAATAGCTCAAATCAAATTGCTTTCTAAACTGAACCATCGGGATTATAACATCATCATACCCCTAATCATTGTTTTTCATCACTATGAAAACAGTTCTAGGTCCCCTTAGACTCGTCTCCTTGAGTCAGTGCTCTTGAGCTACCCTGAGCTTCTCTATGGCACTAACTCCCTCATAAATAATTTTTTGTCCCTAAAACATCACCTAATATCTCCTTCACATATTATACCTCCAAAATAGACTGATCATTTTCTCAAAATGAGCACTAACTTCCTGATCTAGGCCTCCATCCACTGATGGCCCTAGGCTGCCCAAAAATTCATTGTGACTTCTCGAGTTGTAGAAGTCTCCAAATGACTCCGAAATCCATTATTTGGACTCATAATGTCACAAATATCCAGAATAGACTATTTTTTGTTGAAATTGGCCTCTGGCTACTCTGGTTACACCTCCAACACCACGTGGTACCCCCTAGCTCTAGGGTCACTGAAAAATTATCTGAAGTATATCAACCTTTATAAGTCCTCAAAAGATTCTTCAAACACCATCAATGGATTCATAAGTATTAAAACAGTCATAAATGACTATTGGTTTGCTGAGAACAGACATTGGCTACCCTGGATAGGCCTCATTCTCCTGCTAGAACTAGATGGACCTAGTGGCCCTTGGAACTTCTCTGAAGCATATCGGACTTCAAAAGTCCTCTAAAAGCTCTGAAAACCACACCATTAGCTCCATAATTTCTGAAATATCCAAAATTTACTATTGGATTACTGAATAAGGCCTCTCGTTGCACTGGCAAGGCCTCAAACTGATGTTGGCCCGTGGTGATCCTAGTGGCCCCTAGAAATTATCTTAAGCAAAATCCTGCTCAAAATTTCTCTCACAGCTCTAAAACCCTCACCAATGGGTTTGGAATATCTAAGATAGTCTAAATTGACTATTCACACCCTCAAAATGGTCGAATTTAGCTCAAGATAGAGCCTATACAATTTTTGTCTAGTGACACCTAAAAACCCTCCACTAAATATGGAGGAACTTCACTTAACTGAAGTTAAAATAGCCAAACTCTGAAATTTAGGAGCGTGCCATTTTATCCACCAACCTAACCATTCAAATCAATTTTAGTCGTTAAGGGGAGGGATGGCCACATGCTGAACCTCGAAACCCCCACATTTGTATTGACCGCTGAGCAGAACTACAGGCGAACTGTGGTTGAGTCAACGTTAAACTTGGAGTTTTCTAACTACTCAAATGTTATCGTAACCGATGCAGAAAGGATTTCCATGTGACAAGGTTTTGTAATTGGATTTTTAATGTTGCGACAATCAACCCGTCAAAATTTATGTTAACAATAACTGTTGGTTGTTTGCGATGTCTTGTGAACACAAAGCTTTGACCGTCGGTTGGTTCATCTTAAGATACTCGTCCTGGAGTCGCGGTAATATGGGAGGGGCTGGCCCCTCCGCTCCCCATATGCGAATTCAATAAATTTAAATAGAACTCGCCATCATAAAGGTTAAGGTTCATGTTGTAGCCCAAGCGGTAAAAGCTATGTGTGCATGTGGGGATGTCTCTTTTTCAACTCTGGAGGAGTATAAACAAAATTTTACACCACTATGCATGGGCCACATGGCGGCCTCTGGGCCTGCCACATGACAGACTGTGATTGGTCAAAATACACCCATTCAATTAAAACTGTGACACATGTCACAAAATGACTGGTCGAGAGGGAATATTTTGGGGAATATTTTATGGAATATTTCAAGAATATTCCAAGAATATTACCTAAAATATATATATTTTTTTTAATATTCAAAATCCAGTCAAACTTGGTCAAAGGCCAAAAATTTCAGTTTACTGGACTTTTCAAATCGCGATAACTTCTTCATACGGTGTCGGTTTTTCGAACTGTTCATGGTGCCCGAATCCAGAACAAGAGATCTATCTCATCGCTCAAGTTTGGCACACTTCCAAAAACTTTGAATTTTGAGTTATCACTTAGGTCCTTGATCTAAATTTGATCACACCTCCCGTTTGGGAATCTTTTGGACCCCAAAATATTGATTACCTGTTCTGTTCAGTAGATGAGAGTACAACACCCTCAATTTTCAGCCTCCCTACACTTTTCCTTGCATGGCTAGTGCCTTTGAACCACAACTCGAAGGTATTCAACACTTTCCTTCCTTAGATGCTCTTGTCCTCTTGTTAAGAATTGTCTTCCTTGAACTCACCCAGAAATTTCTGGTGAGAAATTTACAGAAGGTAGCTGAACATCACTTCCTTGATCATTGATCCAAGGTGGCTCAACACAAACATGAGATTACAATATAAAATACATGTATACATAATTGAAATTTTCATATGTACAAATGAATGTACATCTTATTATGTCAAGAAGTCAAACCACTTCTTACCAAGCCACTTCCACGGCGACTTTTATTGCTGGAAATATTCTTCTCGTGAAACATCTATTCTCACATCAATGATGGAATCTTTGGTTCCATTTTTTGCAGTCTTTCTATATTATTGCTTCGTGTGCTTAGGATGATTAGTTGGATATAGTGTCTAATATTGGGAAACAACATGTCCCTTCTACTGGAAATGTGTACAAGTCTTTTGCACCTTCTTTGCAAGTTGACTTTGCCTCAACTGTTTCCTGTATGCCTTCATCCCCTTCCAGCATTTTGAAACATCATGGTTACACAGGCCACAAAAATAACAACAAATATTTCTTCCATTCAAGCATGCAGATTTTCCATGCTTATCAAAAACATAATCAACTTGAATATGGGAAGAATTATACCTCAAATGTTGCTTTGCATGTCCATATTTTCTTCCTTCATGATGACATGAACTTGCAGAGGTTACAAATTTCCTTTGAATACTAAAATCAGTGTTCATGTCTTTATATCTATCCGAACTCTCATGCTCGCCATAAGCTACATGTCTACACACATCTTGCTACAACATAGGCTACAAACAATGGCAATAAACTTGAAAAAAAACTTGACATGTTTGTGGTTTAGAACTTGAAATAAAAGTTATTTTTGAAGTTATCTCAAATGTCTTCATGGCTGTAAGTTTTTGCCATAAGATTGAACATAACCAAGACCAAATTTCTTAAGCCTCTCCTCAACAAAAATAGGATCAATCATGCCTTGTGCATGTTTTCCTACACCCTTGCCGTCATAGTCCATTTTAAACATCGACTTGGACCCTATACCTCTAGTGTGCTTTTAAAATGAACCAACACATCTGCCTAAAGATGAAACGGAAGACAAATTTGAGTGAATTACCTCTTCTTCAAGCATTTTCTTGGTCAAAGCCTCTTGGGCTTGATGGAGATGCATCTCCATCTCATGCATTCTTTGAACAATTTCTTCCTTTTATTGCTTCATAGAAATAAATTTCTCATGAATTATAGTGCATTCTCTTCTATCTTCATACATAATTTGCACCATATCCTTCAGGATCTATAAGTCTCGCTTCATGTCTTCATCAAAGTATATTCTAAAGGAGGAGGATTTTGAAACCTCACTTGAAGAAGTTTTCATATTATGAAAATGAAATAAAACAGGTGTATGTTTTTGATCGCTTAGTCTTCACTTTTGCGGAATTTTATACTTGAAACATGTGTATGTTTTTTAAGTGTTTAAGTACTTTAAGACCATTTTTTTTTCTGATATTAAACATGTACAACAGCCATATAATGTATCAAATGAAAATCAATGCACAACAGAAAATTTAATATAGGATTTCACTCGAATATCGTGGGCTGCGTCTCCTTGAGCTCTTGTCAACTTAACTTGGCTCTTTGGAATTATGATGTGAGATTTCTTTTACAAGTAAATAACTCAAATATAATGGATTTTTGAACTGAACCATTGGAATTATAACATCATCATACCCATTATCATGTTTTTCATCACTTTTAAAATAGATCTAGGTCCCCTTAGACTGGTATCCTTCAGTCGGTGCTCTTGAGCTACACTGAGCTTCTCTATGGCACTAACTCTCTCAAAAATCCTTTTCTATCCCTGAAACCTTACCTAATATCTCTAGCACATATCAGACATCCAAAATAAACTGATCATTTTCTCAAAATAAGCATTGGTTTCCCGATCTAGGCCTCCTCCATCAACTAATGGTCGTCGACTGCCCAAAACTTCCCTGTGGCTTATCTATCTTTATAAGTATTAAAATAACTCTGAAAACCCTTAATTGGATTCATAATGTCAAAAATAGTCATAATATACTATTTTTTTGCTAAAATTAGCCTTCGACTACTCTGGTTACACCTCCAACACCTGGTGGCCCCCCTCGCTCTCAGACCACTGAAAAATTATATGAAGCATATTGACCTTCATAAGTCCTCAAAAGCTTCTAAAAACTACATCAATGGATTTATAAGTATCAAAACAGTCAGAAATGACTATTGGTTTGCTGACAATGGATATTGGCTATCCTGGATAAGCCTCATTCTCTTGTTGGCACTAGATGGCCCTAGTGGCCCCTGGAACTTCTCTGAAGAAAATAGGCCTTCAAAAGTCCTCTACAAGATTTGAAAACCATACCATTAGCTCCATAATGTCTGAAACAACAAAAATTCGCTATTGGATTCCTGAATAAGGCCTCTAGTTGCACTGGCTAGGCCTCAAACTGTTGTTGGCCCCTCGTGGCCCCTAGAAATTCTCTTAATAAAAACTCTTCTCAAAATTTCTCTTATGGCTCTGCAAACATCACCAATGAGTCTGGAATGTTTAAGATAGTCGAAATTGACTATTCACACCCTTAGAATGGTCGAATCTAGCTCAAGATAGATCTTATTCAATTTTTGTCCAGTGACACCTAAAAAACCTCCACTAAATATGGAGGAACTTCACTTAACTGAAGTTAAATTGGCCAAACTCTGAAATTTAGGAGCGCGCCATTTTATCTGCTAACCTAACTATTTAAATATATTTTAGCCGTTAAGGGGAGGGTTGGCCACATGCCAAACCCCAAAACCCTCGTTGTTGTATTGACCACCAAGCAGAACTTCAGGCGAACTGTGGTTGAGTCAAGGTTAAACCTAGAGTTTTATAATCACGCAGATATCACTATAACTACGGATCAAGGATTTCCATGTGACAAGGTTTTGCAATAGGAGTTTTAATGTTGCAGTGATCAACTCGTTGAAAGTTACGTTAACAATAACCATTGGTTGTTTGTGATATCATGTGAACACAAGGCTTTGACTGCCAGTGGGTTCATCTTAAGCTCCTAGTCTTGGAGTCATGATCATATGGGAGGGGCTAGCCCCTCTGCTCCCCATATGCGAATTCGTTAAAATTTAAATAGAACTCGCAATTATAAAGGTTAAGAATCATGTTGTAGCCTGAGCCGTGAGAGTTATGCGTGCATGTGTGGAGGTCTCGTGTTCGACTCCGGTGGAGTCCAAACAAAATTTTAAACCACTTTGAATGGGCCACATGGTGTCCTCTGGGCCTGCCATGTGACAGACTCTGATTGGCTGAAATCCACCCATTCAATTAAAACTATGACACGTGTCAAAAAATGACTGGTCCGGAAGGAATATTTCGAGGAATATTCCACAAAATATTATGAGGAATATTATAGGAATATTCCATGAATATTCCCTAGAATATTCTTTTTTTTTCATATTCAAAATCCAGTCAAACTTGGTCAAAGGCCAAACAATTACAGTTTATTGGACTTTTCAAATCGCGATAAATTCTTCATACGATATTGGTTTTTCGAACCGTTCATGGCACCGGAAGCAGGAAGACGAGATCTATCCGGTCGCTTAGGTTCAGCACACTTCCAAATACTTTTAATTTTAAGCCATCAATTATGTCCTTGATCCAAATCTAATCACACCTCATGACATACATTCTGTAAAAAACATGAAAAACATGAAATCTAAAGGTCTAGAATTTATATCTTAAAACTTATCTGACGATTACCAAGAAGGACTAATTCCTTCTCACAATAGCTTCCATAATACCAATTAGGTCATGCATCAATTAATTGGTCATTTATCAACCAAACATATCAATAATGGTAGACAAGGTCTGTCATAAACCATGCTTATAACCAACATATAACCAACATAATAACAATGATATAATACCATTAAAGCCACATAATAACAGGTATATTTACTCATCAAAATCAAGAGAAAATTATCTCTTATTAGACATAGGAAAAAGACAGCCAGGTTCGAGACTTCCACGTACCAACTAAACATACACTAGTAGATTCAAATGTTTATCTCAGCCAATAACCCCTATGCCATATTCCAAGCTTGAATGTGGGATATCATGGGATAAACTAATCCAAAAAAAACCAAGGGAAACTAGAGGTTAAACCACCTCCACCCTCCCCATACCATGATCTCACCTAAACTGGCCGTGAGATCACAAAACCAAACTGAGGTTGGATACCTTAGAATATATTCACTAATACCTTGAGGAATTTTCTCGTCTCCACCCTCAAGATTTACCGTGTATCTCACCATTACCGGGCAAGGGATTCCTAGGCCTTTGGAAATTTTCCTCAGACCACCTCACCGTGATCCAAAATATTCTAACAATCCAAAGCTCAAACCGATAAGAATCCCAACACACCATGGCTATCTATAAATGGCAAGGAAAGGACAAAATCCACCGTCAAACCTAGAAAAACCCATGAGAATGACAACAAGAGAACCTAATGCCAATATGCACATACCATGCATGTCAAAACCATATAGGAAATCATACATGGAACCTATTACCTGCAATTATTCCTACTAAATCTTTTTAATCCAACTTTTCCTTGCTTGATCCTTTATTTCCTTTGATTTCCTTGACTTTCCTTTACTTTCTTTCTTTCCTTCTCCTCTTGGTGCTCTTCTCCTATTTGAGACTAGTCTAGAAACTAAACTGAAAAAAGTATGTGAATTGATCCTTAGAATTATTTTTATCATTCGGGCCTCTATTTTATTCATTTTTCCTCTATTTTCCTTCCATTTCATCCTCACATGCAACCTTACCATCTTCTAGATAACTTCCTCGGAGTTTTCAAGCCATTACCAAGTGAAAAAAACAAAGTATATGCCCCTGAAATTAAGTGGAGTGCACACAGAACCTTAGAAACTTCACCTATAGGAAGTAATGCTCCTCTTTCATTTTGTAAATGAATTATACCACACCCTAGAGAAGCTCAACCTGTGTTACAATGCATTCTACATTCTTATTTACCTATGTTACCCCAACGTAACCCTTATCTTTGAAACCTTCTTCCATCATATTTCTAGCTCAACTTCAAGACATAACATGCAACCGTGAGACACTGTGACACTCATAGAAAAACACACATTGTACCAATACAAGATTTTGAAGCAATATTGCAAAGCTAAACACTGCTAAGAACTAGTTGACATCATGGAAACATTACAATGGCAACATGCTCCACTTTTGAAATTGAATGTGAGCATAAACCTCAACTTTGAAGCTAATCACAATACTCTCTCCCCCTTTGACATCAATTGAAAAGGGTAATAGCCACACTGAAAAACAACTCTAGTGATGTGAGCGTCAATATAGCATAAATAGAGTACAAATCAAAGCTCATATTTGGCGCATATCTTAGAGGATGATGGAGCTATTGTGGATCTATGTATCTAGTATGCTTGTGGCGTAGCTTCTTTAATGCAAATTACTATTGATATAAAGATTAAAGTGTTAATTTAATTTAATGAGATAATTTCTCATTAATTTAATTGCAATGTTATTTATGGTTTTAAACCAATAATATTTTAAATATTATAAACCGATAAATTATTTTTATGGCTAAAAGATTATATTTATTATAAAATAAATTAATATATTATTTTTAATATTTTTATAATCATCGTATACATATATTAATTTTGGATCTACATAATTGCGAGAGGAATGAAATCTACATTTTTGTATGGCCGCAAATTCCAGTTTTATAGAAGACGCTTATTGTATAAGCATGGGAGTTTTAAGACTATCCATTTATTTTTTCTAGAAAGCTAATTGAAAAGGTTTTTTTTGTGTTTGAAAAAATTAATCTAAATCCCAACCTACCACTTAATTTTTAATAATTCTGAAAAGCAACGCCTATCACCCCATTCATTTTATTAAATAACGTATCACGTCATCTTTAAGTTTTCTACTCATCCTTGCTGACACGGTGTTATGAGGATGTGACTTGAGCGAGCTTGGTCTTCTCCAGCCAGGATGGGGTCGTCGTAGTGTGTGAACCACATAGATTGCTATTTGCGCCCACTCCACTCATTCTCATGATGGAGCAACGATCTAGTCAGGACAGGTGGCTACAATGAATGAGTCATCCGTTTTGGGCCCATCTACCGCATTATTCATAATCACGCACATGTTATCCATAATCCTACCCACAGCCAGGCCTATAAATGGAGGCTACCTCCACTCATTCCTAACAAAATTTCTCAGTGTAGGAGTTTATTAGAGGTTATATATCATTTCATTTCCCATTTTCCATGTAGATGATGAGGTACTCATTTTGGTTTGCATTGGCAGTAATGGTAGTATTAGCCCTCGTGGTGGGAAGTGCTGTAGGTGCGTTTTACTTTAATTATTGTACTCGAGAATATTGATCAGACACCGTCTATGCCAGTAATGCCTGACAAGGACCCTCAATACTTCTCATATTCTATATAAGTGTGTGTGTGTGTGTGCTTGTCTTAGGAGATTGATTGTCTCGTGTTTGAGTGTGATTTTGAGTGTTTGTATTCATGCTCTAAGAGATCAGAGACAATAAGGCTCTACTTTGAAGCTTAACGTGGTATGTAACATATTATTTGAATTAATACTGAAGCCTATTGGGCCGCCTGTCTGAGGACAGTTTGTTCCAAGATCAATGTAAGTCGGGATTTTAAGGCGAGTCGAAGACCGGAGGAGCCGAGTGTGTTCTCGTATTTCCTGTGCCCGTTGTGGAAGAGTGTGAGGAAGCTCTGCAATATTTCAGTTATTCGAGTAAGTTACTGAGTCCATCATCTGTAAGTTACTGAGTCATTTGGTATCAGAGCCCTGTTCTCGATTCTGTTATGGAAAATCTGTTATGCTCTTTCTCATCCATAGATCGTAAGATTATTAATGAAGTTGCATCATGAACTGTTGAGTCTGAAGATCCGAATGAAACTCATGAGTCTGTAGATAATCCTGAAAATTGGAATCCTCCGTCGCTTCATGCGACTGACGTCTATAAACTTCCCTTGTCTTATGTTTTTAAGAAACAATCTTTTTTGAAAGAAGTAGAAGTCACTATTAAGATTTCTGGTTCGTCTGTCCAAATAGTAGCTTTGAATCTATTTTTTGACAACAAGATTAAGAAATTTAAATAGTATGCCAAAGATAAGAAGTATAACTATCTTCATTTTGGGGGTATTCGTATTGGTCTTGCTCCTTTATTCCGTCATGGGTTAAACACTCCCTGTATTGTTGAAGTATTTGATACCTGACACCAGAGCTATGACCATGCTCGAATAGGAACTATCATGGGTAATCTATCCACAGGTTGTCAATATGGCACTATCTATCCTGATTACTCTATAAGCCTGACAGATATTCATTTGAAAGACTGTTGGAAATTAATGACTGGGGTTCAAGGTCTCCAATTGGCAGAAGACAGTGAGTATCTCTTTGTATTAGTTCAAACTTCTTTCCAGTTAACTAATACTACTCATCCTAAGTTAAAAAAACCTGTCTTGAAATAATGTGTGAATGTTGGTCTTTCAAATGCCCAAGTTGAAGGTGTCCTTTATGATCCTACTGAACTTCCTAACAATTGGTACTTCCAATATAAGTCTATTGCTGATGACAAGAAGCCAGAGTCTAAACTCAAACGCATTGCTATCTCTGATGGAAGAGTCAAGCTTATTCCTCCTAAACCAGAGATTCCTAGACCTCTTTTCAGACCACGTAAATATGTTGTTCCTGTTTCTACTTTTGAAGCCTCTTCTTCCCGAAGAGTTGATATGCCTCCTATTGCAGAAGTATTTCAATCTGAACCTGTTCTAGACTCCAATGAATTGTATATACCCGAGTCTAAACCGTTTCTTGCTGTAAATAAAATGCACCGTATTTCTCATGTTCTTTTTGCTCCTGTTGAAGAATGGAAATATCCCAATCATCGTTTTGTGAAAGGTGGTAGATGGCCTCCCAAGACAAAATTTTGTACCACCTCTTCTATGTCTAAAGAGCCAACTACTAGAGCCGACTGTGCTCCCCTGATAGAACATAATGCCACCAACCCTAATGATTTAGACCAGACCTACCAGTTAGGTAATTATCTTACTACTTGGTGCGCACATGAAGAAGATGTTCTAGATGATCTTGGTTCCCAGACTGAGCAAATCCTTGAAAATATTAAGCTTCTCCATGATGAACAACAAGAAGAAAGACAGAGAAGAGAAGCAAAAGAGAAGAAGAAGAAAGAAAGGAAATGTAGAGAACATAAAGCTCCCACATTTTCTATTTCAATGGATACTCCCAATTATTGGGATATAGATGAAAAACAAGAAGAAAGTGGAGTAGAATCTAGTGCACAAGCATCTGAAAGAAAAACTTCTGAAAGAAAAATAGAGCCAGCACAATCCCTAAACTTTCAGAAACCTAAGAGTGAGATTGCTACTCTAGAAAATGCTGCCACTAATTTTCCCTCTTTCATTTTTCCTTCTCTTCAAAAAGGTCATGTCTTTAAATAAATTCTGAAATATCCACGGATAGAAGAAGATTTGTTTGCAACCAATGCCACTGGATATGTTCTAGATTTAGATAAATCTTCAAATCCAGCTGAGTCTATAAGAATCTGGATTGGTGCCCTTTATCAGATGCAAGTTGTTTATAAGTTAGATAATATTTCTAATTTTCCCTTGTTGAAAAACGGATGGCCGACATTGTTTATGACTGGTGGATGGGACCATCAGAAGAAGAACGAATGAATGTTGCTACTTCAGGCCTAGCTACTTTAGAATTGCTACTAAAAACTCAGTTTGTTCCAGAACCAGGAGATGAAAAGAAACAGATTATCACAGACCTAGCAAGAATGGAACTCAAGGATATTAAGTTCCTGGATCAGTTTGGCAATGACTACATGGAAAAAATTTATAAAGCCAATCTGACTAATGATTCTGTTCAGAAAATTTCATTTTTGTATAAGCTACCTGGTAGTCTAGGAGATTTAATTATGAAATATCTTGAATTCCAAGGAAAGAATATTGAACAAACCTACTGGATAGATCTTTTGTTTAGATGTCAAGAAAAGGTCAAATACCTCTGCTGGAAAAATAATGCTCAAGAGTTTTCTCCGGTATTTG
Source organism: Pinus albicaulis (assembly GCA_034641835.2). Lineage (NCBI taxonomy): Eukaryota > Viridiplantae > Streptophyta > Pinopsida > Pinales > Pinaceae > Pinus > Pinus albicaulis. The sequence goes on along the minus strand of CM076579.1, from coordinate 348,120,411 downwards.
ATGTTTGTCGTTCTGTCCTTCCATGGACGCCATTCAAGAAAATAAAATCTAAAAGGTTTGGAAAATTCAGGCCTAAAAGAGTAGCCAATCCCAGAAGGCCTTTTCGAAAGTTTAAATATTTTAAAAAACGCAGGCAACCAAGAAAAGACAATGCATGTTTTATTTGCAAACAAGAAGGTCACTTTGCTCGCAAGTGTCCCAAAAGTTCTTCTAATAAGTTAAAAGCCTATATTTAGATTGATGATTTTGTTGATAATTGGTCCATAGTTGATTCCCAGGATGAAGTATCAGATGTATATATTCTGACTGATGCTTCTCTATCAGACACTGAAACAGTTCTAGATACCTGTCAAAAAATGAATAGATGCTCTGATGACACTGAATGCTATGAAGACAATGAATTGCATTACAGTGATGAATTTAGCTCATATGATTATACGGATGAGACATCTAAATACCTTTCAGATGATACGGTCTCTGTGGCTCCCTCACTTTCTATTCCTCCTGATAGTGGTATTAAGAATTCAACCCCCATTTTAAATTCCTTGCCTCCACAACCCACTCTGAATTCTTTTTGCCCTTATACGAAGACATTCTCTCATTCCTCATCTTTTCCTGCTCCAGCATATATTAATACTGATGAAAGCTCTTTTCTCAAAAAGATTGTTAAAATTAACAATATTCTGTATATTCCTGTTGAAGTTCAAGTCAAAGGTGAGTGGATTAATGTCGATGCCTTCATTGACACGGGTGGGTCAAATAATTTAGCTCGCCCTTATCTTTTCAAAGGTTTATGGAAACCTCTGCAAAATATTCTTATTTCTGAGACCATTGGTGGATCGGTAAATCTCACCCATTATGTCGACAATGTTTCTTTAGAAATTGGCGGGAGTATAGTAAAGTTTTCTGCTGTCCAATATTATGATACATCTGCTAGTTTATTTCTTGGCATGCCTTTTATCAATTCTTTTTTACCAGTTACTATCAGTGAAGATAAAGTTATCTTCAATATAAAGAAAAAGGAAACTGCAGTCCCAAGATTAACTTTGGCTAATTCAGAAGCCCGAAGAGAAAATAGGCAAAAGAAAGCAGGTGACAGAAGACCAAAAAATGACTCTAACAATTGGCAAGAAGTTTTACAGATTTATGAAGAAAGGAGTTAGAACAAAACTAAGCAGAAAGCGAACACAAATTCTGATTGGTCTCTAGCACAAGTTGCTATTTTTGATGAATTGTTAAAAATTTGTTCTGAAAATCCTCAAGCATTCTGGAGTATAGAGAGTCCTCAACAGACGATTGTCACCCTTCATGACAATGGGGTCCAAGGAAAATTGATTCCCTGTACTCCCAGTGATGAAAAAGAAATTAGAAAGCATATTGAAGAACTCTTGAATATTCAATTGATTGAACCAAGCTCTTCTCATTACTCATGCTCTGCTTTCCTGGTAATAAATCATTCTGAAATAGTAAAAGGTAAAGCCAGAATGGTGATAAATTATAAACCCTTGAATTCCATCACCAAGAGCTTCAATTATCCTTTACCTCGCGAGGAAATGATTATGCAGAAGATTCAGCACAGTCAGATCTTTAGTAAATTTGACATGAAGTCTAGTTATTACCAGATACAAATTAGAGAAGAAGATCATCATAAGACTACTTTCACTTGTCCCGCAGGATTTTTTCAGTGGAAAGTTGTTCCTTTTGGTTTAAAGAATGTGTCTGCCTTATTTCAAAGGCGTATGGATTTTATTTTTGGTAAATATGATTTTAGTGTTGTCTATATTGATGATATATTGATTCATAGTCAAAATCTTGAACACCATATGAAGCATTTGCAAATATTCCTCGATGAAGTCAAAAAGCACAGTATTGTTCTCTCTGAAAAGAAAATGGTCCTTTTTCATGATAGTATTGATTTTTTGGGAATTCATGTCATTAATGGCAAGATCCAGATGCAACTGCATGCACTCACAAAACTCTCCGAGTTTCCAAATGAACTGCAAGATACAAAAATGATTCAAAGATTTCTGGGTGTGCTCAACTATGTGCATAAGTATATTCATAGACTTTCTGAGAATACTGCTCCAATTCGAAAGCATTTGAACTCTGGTTTGTCACCAGAAGCTACGACAGTAGTCAAATTATTAAAATCCGAATGCAAGCAGCTGCCAGAACTCTAGCCTCCAGGTAATGGATTTTTAATCTTGCAGAACAATGCCTCTGATTCTTTTTGGGCTGTCATCCTTTTTGAAAAAAAGGAGGATACCAACGAAGAAATTTTATGTGCATATGCATCAGGTGAATTTCAGCCTCACCAGAAAAATTATTTCACGGCTGAAAAAGAGACTCTCGCCATTTTTAATGGTATTAAAAAATTTGAGTTATATTTAGCCCCTGCCAAATTTCTGATAAGAACCGATTCTATGAATTTTAAGTATTTCTTATTAGAAAATATATCAAAACAACTCGCAAGAGGAAGATTATTGGCATGGAAGATTTGGTTTCAGATGTATGATTTTGATGTTGAATGGGTTCCAGGTATTTCTAACTATTTGGCTGATGCTCTTACTAGAGACATGAACAAAGCTTATAGTGGAGTAAGAAGAACTAAATTGCTTATTCTTCCAGGTAAGACTGCTGCAGATGATGATTTTGAAACTTTTGTCAAAAGGTTTCAGATTCTTGAATTAGTTCTTGATGATGTGGCTGAAGAAATTAAGAAAATTATTGGACTTCAAATACGAAGAAATCAGTGGATACAAAGATGTCAAGCCTGGCAGTCTAAGAATGTTGGAATTTTATTAGGTTTAGATTAAGAACTGGTAAATTCCCAATATGAAAGTAAAAATTTATTTTAAAACTTTGGATGACTACTGGTCAAGGACATACACCGCGGATATGATCAAAGTCTTACAGACTTTGAACTATTACCAAATTATTGGTGGTGTATATTTCTCTTTTGCAGTTTCTACTTCAGCCAAGATGTTGGATTTAGATGAAATAAACATGACTGAAGGAGTTCAAAGATTTTTGAAGTCTTTAAGAATTCATGATCTGTTTGAAGAAAATGATGCTGCCTTCCTACAAAGAAATGATATAAATTTTTCAGGTACAGATTCTTTCCCTCGGTATGAATTGTTTGAACCTTTTGCTGACTGGGAAATCAGAGATGGTTGTTGTAAGAAGAAACCACAGATTAGAGCACCTCAATGTGTTATGAGAACATTGCAGTATTTGAGAACCTTCTCTACTCCATGGGATTATCAGAGTATAGAATTTATAAATCCTATTGTTCCAAATCCTTTCGCACAAATTTATGGACCAGAAAGGATTGATGAATCTGTGTTAGCTGACAATGCTAAAGAAATAAACAAGTTGACCCTTTGGTTGAAAGAGTTTCATAAACTCAAACTGCCCGACAAATTGTCCCTGATTAAAAAACTTGAAGACTGTCAAGGAAGGATAAAAATAATTAAATTTCTTATTAATCAGAAGGCATTGGTTACTATTACTGTTATGGCCGGAAATTGGACTGATGATGTAGTATGTTTGATAAGTTTATTGTTGTCAACTATAAGTATGTTCTTCCATGATTTTTGAGTTAGGATGGCAACAAAATACAGATATCAATCATACATGCAAACACTAGATCCAATGTGCAATAGAACGCTCTGTCAGCATGTTTCAAATTTTCAAATGGGAATTATTGGACGGAGTGGAGATGCCAATCCTATCAATGCCTGAATTCCGTAGAAGCAAGAAAGATTCTTTCCTCGACATAGAGATAGACCCAATGGCGTATGTCAACAAGTGGTAGAAATCTGATGATAAATATATCTTTCCACATAAGAATATCTATGTTACGATAGATATGATAAAGTTTGATATAGGAAAATCATCAAAGGATTTACGAAAAGGTGAATCTTCTACAGTCTCCACCAAAGGAAAAGTAGCTACAGAAAAAGGAAAAGTGAAGGTCTCCGAGGATAAAGCAACCATTTTCGTGGACCTGTATCAAGATGCTCAAGACCAACCAGATAATCAATGGGAATTTGAGTACTTGGAATGGATAAATCATATCTCTTGGGAAAACCAAAAGGATCCCTCATCTTCATCCGAAATCAGTGAACCTGACCATGATAATGATTTTGACAGTGACCGAGAACCGAAAGGTCCTTGGTAGTGCGTTTTACTTTAATTATTGTACTCGAGAATATTGAGTACACACCGTATGGGCTACTAATGCCTGAGAAGGACCCTCAATACTTCTCATATTCTATATAAGTGTGTGTGTGCTTGTGTTAGGAGATCAATTGTCTTGTGTTTGAGTGTTTGTGTGAAAGAGTGTTTGTATTCATGCTCTAAGAGATCAGAGACAATAAGGCTCTACTCTGAAGCATAACGTGGTATGTAACATATTATCTGAATTAATATTGAAGCCTTTTGGGCCGCCTGTCTGAGGACAGTTTGTTCCAAGATCATTATAAGTTGGGATTTTAAGGCGAGTCGAAGACCGAAGGAGTCGAGTGTGTTCTCGTATTTCCCGTGCCCATTGTGGAAGAGTGTGAGGAAGCTCTGCAATATTTCAGTTATTCAAGTAAGTTACTGAGTCCATCATCTGTAAGTTACTGAGTCATTTGGTATCAGAGCCCTGTTCTCGATTCTGTTATGGAAAATCTGTTACGCTCTTTCTCATCCATAGCTCGTAAGATTATTAATGAAGTTGCATCTCTAAATGTTGAGTCTGAATATCTGAATGAAACTCGTGAGTCTGTAGATAATCTTGAAAATTGGAATCCTCCGTCGCTTCATGCGACTGATGTCTATAAAATTCCCTTGTCTTATGTTTTTAAGAAAAAAAAAATTTGAAAGAAGTAGAAGTCACTATTAAGATTTCTCGTCCGTCTGTCAGAATAGTAGCTTTCAATCTATTTTCTGACAACGAGACTAAGAAATTTAAACAGTATTCCAAAGATAAGAAGTATAACTATCTTCATTTTGGGGGTATTCGTATTGGTCTTGCTCCTTTATTCCGTCATGGGTTAAGCACTCCCTGTATTGTTGAAGTCTTTGATACCCGACACCAGAGATATGACCATGCTCGAATAGGAACTATCATGGGTATTCTATCGACAGGTTGTCAATATGGCACTATATATCCTGATTACTCTATAAGCCTGACAGATATTCATTTGAAAGATTGTTGGAAATTAATGACTGGGGTTCAAGGTCTCCAATTGGCAGAAGACAGTGAGTATCTCTTTGTATTAGTTCAAACTTCTTTCCAGTTAACTAATACTGATCATCCTAAGTTAAAAAAATATATCTTGAAATATTGTGAGACTGTTGGTCTTTACAATGCCCAAGTCGAAGGTGTCCTTTATGATCCTACTGAACTTCCTAACAATTGGTATTTCCAATATAAGTCTATTGCTGATGACAAGAAGCCAGAGTCTAAACTCAAACGCATTTATATCTCTGATGGTAGAGTCAAGCTTATTCCTCCTGAACCAGAGATTCCTAGACCTCTTGTCAGACCACGTAGATATTTTGTTCATGTTTCTACTTCTGAAGCCTTTTCTTCCCGAATAGTTGATATGCCTCCTATTGCAGAAGTATTTCAATCTGAACCTGTTATAGACTCCAATGAATTGTATATACCTGAGTCTAAAACATTTCTTGTTGTAAATAAAATGCACCGTATTTGTCATGTTCCTTTTGCTCCTGTTGAAGAATGGAAATATGCCAATCGTCATTTTGTGAAAGGTGGGAAATGGCCTCCCAAGACAAAATTTTGTACCACCTCTTCTATGTCTAAACAGCCAACTACTAGAGCCGACTGTGCTCCCCTGATAGAACATAATGCCACCAACCCTAATGATTTAGACCAGACCTACCAGGTAGGTAATTATCTTACTACTTGGTGCGCACATGCAGAATATGTTCTAGATGATCTTGGTTCCTAGACTGAGCAAATCCTTCAAAATCTTAAGCTTCTCCATGATGAACAACAAGAAGAAAGACAGAGAAGAGAAGCAAAAGAGAATAAGAATAAAGAAAGGAAACGTAGAGAACATAAAGCTCCCACATTTTCTATTTCAATGGATACTCCCAATTATTGGGATATAGATGAAAAATAAGAAGAAAGTGGAGTAGAATCTAGTGCACAAGCATCTGAAAGAAAAACTTCTGAAAGAAAACTAGAGCTAGCACAATCCCTAAAATTTCAGAAACCTAAGAGTGAGATTGCTACTCTAGAAAATGTTGCCACTAATTTTCCCTCTTTCATTTTTCCTTCTCTTCAAAGAGCTCATGTATTTAAAGAAATTCCGAAATATCCACGGATAGAAGAAGATCTGTTTGCAACCAATGCCACTGGATATTTTCTTGATTTAGATAAATCTTCAAATCCAGCTGAATCTATAAGAATCTCGATTGCTGCCCTTTATTAGATTCAAGTTGTTTCTAATTTAGATAATATTTCTATTTTTTCCCTTGCTGAAAAATGGATGGCCGACATTGTTTATGACTGGTGGATGGGACCATCAGAAGAAGAACGAATGAATGTTTCTGCTTCAGGCCTAGCTACTTTAGAATTGCTACTAAAAACTCAATTTGTTCAACAACCAGCAGATGAAAAGAAATAGATTATCATAGACCTAGCAAGAATGGAACTCAAGGATATTAAGTTCCTGGATCAGTTTGGCAATGACTACGTGCCAAAAATTTATGAAGCCAATCTGACTAATGATTATGTTCAGAAAATTTCATTTTTGTCTAAGCTACCTGGTAATCTAGGAGATTTAATTATGAAAGATCTTGAAGTCCAAGGAAAGAATATTGAACAAACCTACTAGATAGATCTTTTGTTTAGATGTCAAGAAAAGGTCAAATACCTCTGCTGGCAAAAGAAAGCTCAAGAGTTTTCTCCGGGACTTGATTTTTACCATTCTGTCCTTCCATGGACGCCATTCAAGAAAAGAAAATCTAAAAGGTATGGAAAATTCAAGCCTAAAAGAGTAGCCAATCCCAGAAGGCCTTTTCGAAAGTTTAAATATTTGAAAAAACGCAGGCAACCAAGAAAAGACAATGCATGTTTTATTTGCAAACAAGAAGGTCACTTTGCTTGCAAGTGTCCCAAAAGTTCTTCTAATAAGTTAAAATCCTGTATTGAGATTGATGATTTTGTTGATAATTGGTCCATAGTTGATTCCCAGGATGAAGTATCAGATGTATATATTCTGACTGATGTTTCTCTATCAGACACTGAAACAGTTCCTGATACCTGTCAAAAAATGAATAGATGCTCTGATGACACTGGATGCTATGAAGACAATGAATTTCATTACAGTGATGAATTTAGTTAAGATGATTATACTGATGAGACATTTGAATACCTTTCAGATGATACTGTCTCTGTGGCTCCCTCACTTTCTATTCCTCCCGATAGTGGTATTAAGAATTCAACCCCCATTTTAAATTCCTTGCCTCCACAACCCACTCTGAATTATTTTTGCCCTTATCCGAAGACAGTTTCTCAGTCCTCATCTTTGCTGACTCTAGCATCTATTAATACTAATGAAAGCTCTTTTCTCAAAAAGATTGTTAAAACTAACAATCTTCGGTATATTCTTGTTGAAGTTCAAGTCAAAGGTGAGTGGATTAATGTCGATGCCTTCATTGACACAGGCGGGTCAAATAATTTAGCTCACCCTTCTCTTTTCAAAGGTTTATGGAAACCTCTGCAAAATATTCTTATTTCTCAGACCATTGGTGGATCGGTAAATCTCACCAATTATGTCGATAATGTTTCTTTAAAAATTGGGGGGAGTATAGTAAATTTTTCTGCTATCCAACATTATGATATATCTGCTAGTTTATTTCTTGGCATGCCTTTTATCAATTCTGTATTACCAGTTACTATCAGTGAAGATAAAGTTATCTTCAATATAAATAAAAAGGCAACTGTAGCCCCCATATTAACTTTGGCTAATTCACAAGCCCGAAGAGAAAAAAACCAAAAGAAAGCAGGTGATAGAAGACCAAAAAATGAATCTAACAATTGGCAAGAAGTTTTATAGATTTATGAAGAAAGGAATCAGAACAAAACAAAGCAGAAAGCGAACAGAAATTCTGATTGGTCTCTAGCACAAGTTGTTATTTTTGATGAATTGTTAAAAAATTGTTCTGAAAATCCTCAAGCATTATGGAGTATAGAGAGTCCTCAATAGGAGATTGTCACCCTTCATGACAATGGGGTCCAAGGAAAACTGATTCCCTGTACTCCCAGTGATGAAAAAGAAATTAGAAAGCAGATTGAAGAACTCTTGAATCAAGCTCTTCTCCAAGCTCTTATCATTACTCATGCTCTGCTTTCCTGGTAAGAAATCATTCTAAAATAGTAAGAGGTAAAGCCAGAATGGTGATAAATTATAAACCTTTGAATGCCATCACCAAGAGCTTCAATTATCCTTTACCTCGCCAGGAAACGATTATGCAGAAGATTCAACATAGTAAGATCTTTAGTAAATTTGGCATGAAGTCTGGTTATTACCAGATACAAATTAGAGAAGAAGATCGTCATAAGACTGCTTTCACTTGTCCCGCGGGATTTTTTCAGTGGAAAGTTGTTCCTTTTGGTTTAAAGAATGCACCTGCCTTCTTTCAAAGGCGTATGGATTTTATTTTTGGTAAATATGATTTTATTATTGTCTAGATTGATGATATATTGATTCATAGTCAAAATATTGAAGACCATATGAAGCATTTGCAGATATTCCTCGATGAAGTCAAAAAGCACGGTATTTTTCTCTCTGAAAAGAAAATTGTCCTTTTTCAAGATAGTATTGATTTTTTGGGAATTCATGTCATTAATGGCAAGATCCAGATGCAGCAGCATGTACTCACAAAACTCTCCGAGTTTCCAAATGAACTGCAAGATACAAAATTGATTCAAATATTTCTGGGTGTGCTCAACTATGTGCATAAGTATATTCCTAGACTTTCTGAGAAGACTGCTCCAAGTCGAAAGCATTTGAACTCTGTTTGGTCACCAAAAGCTACGACAGCAGTCAAATTATTAAAAGCCGAAGGCAAGCAGCTGCCAGAACTCAAGCCTCCACGTAATGGATTTTTAATCTTGCAGACTGATGTCTCTGATTCTTTTTCGGCTGCAATCCTTTTTGAAAAAAAGGAAGATACCGACGAAGAAATTTTATGTGCATATGCATCAGGTGTGTTTTAGCCTCGCCAGAAAAATTATTTCACAGCTGAAAAAGAGACTCTTGCCATTTTTAATGGTATTCAAAAATTTGAGTTATATTTATCCCCTGCCAAATTTCTAATAAGAACCGATTCTATGAATTTTAAGTATTTCATATCATCAAAGATATCAAAACAACTCGCAAGAGGAAGATCATTGCCATGGTAGATTTGGTTTCAGATGTATGATTTTGATGTTGAATGGTTTCCAGGTATTTCTAACTATTTGGCTGATGCTCTTACCAGAGACATGAACAAATCTTATAGTGGAGTAAGAAGAACTAAATTGCTTATTCTTCCAGGTAAGACTGCTGCAGATGATAATTTTGAAACTTTTGTCAAAAGGTTTCAGATTCTTGAATTAGTTCTTGATGATGTGGCCGAAGAAATTAAGAAAATTGTTGGACTTCGAATACGAAGAAATCAGTGGATACAAAGATGTCAAGCCTCGCAGTCTAAGAATGTTGGAATTTTATTGGGTTTAGATGAAGAACTAGTAAAAGTTTCTCCTTTACCCAATATGAAAGTAAAACTTTATTTTAAAACTTTGGATGACTACTGGTCAAGGACATACACCGTGGATATGATCAAAGTCGTACAGAATTGGAGCATTTACCAAATTATTGGTGGTGTAGATTTCTCTTTTGCAGTTTATACTTCAGCCAAGATGTTGGATTTAGATGAAATAAATATGACTAAAGGAGTTCAGAGATTTTTGAAGTCTTTAAGAATTCCTGATCTGTTTGAAGAAATTGATGCTGCCTTCCTACAAAGAAATGATGAAAATTTTGCAGGTACAGATTCTCTCCCTCAGTATGAATTGTTTGAACCTTTTGCTGACTGGGAAATCAGAGATGGTTGTTGCAAGAAGAAACCACAGATTAGAGCATCTCAATGTGTTATGAGAACATTGCAGTATTTGAGAACCTTCTCTACTCCATGGGATTATCAGAGTATAGAATTTAGAAATCCTATTGTTCCAAACGATTTCGCAGAAATTTATGGACCAGAAAGGATTGATGAATCTGTGTTAGCTGACAATGATGAAGAAATAAAGAAGTTTACCCTTTGGTTGAAAGAGTTTCATAAACTCAAGCTGCCCGACAAATTGTCCCTGATTAAAAAACTTGAAGACTGTCAAGGAAGGATAAAAATAATTAAATTTCTGATTAATCAGAAGGCATTGGTTACTATTACTGTTATGGCCAGAAATTGGACTGATGATGTAGTATGTTTGATAAGTTTATTGTTGTCAACTAAAGTATGTTCTTCCATGATTTTTGAGTTAGGATGGCAACAAAAGACAGATATCAATCATACATGCAAACACTGGATCCAATGTGCAATAGAACGCTCTGTCAGCATGTTTCAAATTTTCAAATGGGAATTATTGGACGGAGTGGAGATGCCACTCCTATCAATTCCTGAATTCTGTAGAATCAAGAAATATTCTTTCCTCAACATAGAGATAGACCGAATGGCATATGTCAACAGGAGGCAGAAATCTGATGATAAATATATCTTTCCACAGAAGAATCTCTATGTTACGATAGATACGATAAAGTTTGATATAGGACAATCATCAAAGGCATTACAAAAAGGTGAATCTTCTACAGTCTCCACCAAAGGAAAAGAAGCTACAGAAAAAGGAAAAGAGAAGGTATCTGAGGATAAAGAACCCATTTTCGTGGACCTGTATCAAGATGCTCAAGACCAGCCAGATTATCAATGGGAATCTGAGTACTTGGAATGGATAAATCATATCTCTTGGGCAAACCAAAAGGATCCCTCATCTTCATCCAAAATCAGTGAACCTGACCATGATAATTATTTTGACAGTGACTGAGAATCGAAATATCCTTGGTAGTGTGTTTTACTTTAATTATTGTACTCGAGAATATTGAGCAGACACTGTCTAGGCCAGTAATACTTGACAAGGACCCTCAATACTTCTCATATTCTATATAAGTGTGTGTGTGCTTGTGTTAGGAGATCGACTGTCTTGTGTTTGAGTGTGCTTTTGAGTGTTTGTGTGAAAGAGTGTTTGTATTCATGCTCTAAGAGATTAGAGACAATAAGGCTCTACTATGAAGCATAATGTGGTATGTAACATATTATTTGAATTAATACTGAAGCCTGCTGGGCCACCTTTCTGATGACAGTTTGTTCCAAGAAGACCGGAGGAGTCGAGTGTGTTCTCGTATTTCATGTGCCCATTGTGGAAGAGTGTGAGGAAGCTATGCAATATTTCAGTTATTCAAGTAAGTTACTGAGTCCATCATCTGTAAGTTACTGAGTCATTTGGTATCAGAGCCCTGTTCTCGATTCTGTTATGGAAAATATGTTACGCTCTTTCTCATCCATAGATCGTAAGATTATTAATGAAGTTGCTTCTCGAACTGTTGAGTCTGAAGATCCGAATGAAACTCATGAGTCTGTAGATAATCCTGAAAATTGGAATCCTCCGTCGCTTCCTGCAACTGATGTCTATAAACTTCCCTTGTCTTATGTTTTTAAGAAAAAATATTTTTTGAAAGAAGTAGAAGTCACTATTGAGATTTCTATTCTGTTTGTCCAAATAGTAGCTTTGAATTTATTTTCTGACAACGAGATTAAGAAATTTAAACAGTATGCAAAAGATAAGAAGTATAACTATCTTCATTTTGGGGGTATTCGTATTGGTCTTGCTCCTTTATTCCGTCATGGGTTAAACACTCCCTGTATTGCTGAAGTCTTTGATACCCGACACCAGAGATATGACCATGCTCGAATAGGAACTATCATGGGTATTCTATCGACAAGTTGTCAATATGGCACTATCTATCCTAATTACTATATAAGCCTGACATATATTCATTTGAAAGATTGTTGGAAATTAATGACTGGAGTTCAAGGTCTCCAATTGGCAGAAGACAGTGAGTATCTCTCTGTATTAGTTCAAACTTCTTTCCAGTTAACTAATACTGCTCATCCTAAGTTAAAAAAACTTGTCTTGAAAGACTGTGTGACTGTTGGTCTTTCCAATGCCCAAGTCGAAGGTGTCCTTTATGATCCTACTGAACTTCCTAACAATTGGTATTTCCAATATAAGTCTATTGCTGATGACAAGAAGCCAGAGTCTAAACTCAAACGCATTTATATCTCTGATGGTAGAGTCAAGCTTATTCCTCCTAAACCAGAGATTCCTAGACCTCTTGTCAGACCACGTAGATATTTTGTTCCTATTTCTACTTCTGAAGCCTCTTCTTCCCGAAGAGTTGATATGCCTCCTATTGCAGAAGTATTTCAATCTGAACCTATTCTAGACTCCAATGAATTGTATATACCCGACTCTAAACTATTTCCTTCTGTAAATAAAATGCACCGTATTTCTCATGTTCCTTTTGCTCCTGTTGAAGAATGGCAATATGCCAATCGTCGTTTTGTGAAAGGTGGGAAATGGCCTCCCAAGACAAATTTTTTTACCACCTCTTCTAAGTCTAAACAGCCAACTACTAGAGCCGAATGTTCTCCCCTGATAGAACATAATGCCACCAACCCTAATGATTTAGACCAGACCTATCAGTTAGGTAATTATCTTACTACTTTGTGCACACATGCAGAAGATGTTCTAGATGATCTTGGTTCCTAGACTGAGCAAATCCTTCAAAATCTTAAGCTTCTCCATGATGAACAACAAGAAGAAAGACAGAGAAGAGAAGCTAAAGAGAAGAAGAAGAAAGAAAGGAAACGTAGAGAACATAAAGCTCCCACATTTTCTATCTCAATAGATACTCCCAATTATTGGGATATAGATGAAAAACAAGAAGAAAGTGGAGTAGAATCTAGTGCACAAGCGTCTGAAAGAAAAACTTCTGAAAGAAAACTAGAGCCAACACAATCCATAAACTTTCAGAAACCTAAGAGTGAGATTGCTACTCTAGAAAATGTTGCCACTAAGTTTCCCTCTTTCATTTTGCCTTCTCTTCAAAAATCTCATGTCTTTAAAGAAATTCTTAAATATCCACGGATAGAAGAAGATCTGTTTGCAACCAATGCCACTGGATATGTTCTGGATTTAGATAAATCTTCAAATCCAGCTAAATCTATAAGAATCTGGATTGGTGCCCTTTATCAGATGCAAGTTGTTTCTAAGTTAGATAATATTTCTATTTTTTCCCTTGCTGAAAAACGAATGACCGGCATTGTTTATGACTGGTGGATGGGACCATCAGAAGAAGAACGAATGAATGTTGCTGCTTTAGACCTAGCTGCTTTAGAATTTCTACTAAAAACTCAGTTTGTTCCAGAACCAGCAGATGGAAAGAAACATATTATCACAAACCTAGCAAGAATGGAACTCAAGGATATTAAGTTCCTGGATCAGTTTGGCAATGACTACATGGAAAAAATTTATAAAGCCAATCTGACTAATGATTCTGTTCAGAAAATTTCATTTTCTTCTAGGCTACCTGGTAATCTAGGAGATTTAATTATGAAAGATCTTGAAGTCCAAGGAAAGAATATTGAACAAACCTACTGGATAGATCTTTTGTTTAGATGTCAAGAAAAGGTCAAATACCTCTGCTGGATAAAGAACGCTCAAGAGTTTTCTCCGGGACTTGATGTTTGCCATTCTATCCTTCCATTAACGTCATTCAAGAAAAGAAAATCTAAAAGGTATGGAAAATTCAAGCCTAAAAGAATAGCCAATCCCAGAAGGCCTTTTCAAAAGTTTAAATATTTTAAAAAACACAGGAAACCAAGAAAATACAATGCATGTTTTATTTGCAAACAAGAAGGTCACTTTGCTCGCAAGTGTCCCAAAAGTTCTTCTAATAAGTTAAACGCCTGTATTGAGATTGATGATTTTGTTGATAATTGGTCCATAGTTGATTCCCAGGATGAATTATCAGATGTATATATTATGACTGATGCTTCTCTATCAGACACTGAAACAGTTCCAAATACCTGTCAAAAAATGAATAGATGCTCTAATGACACTGAATGCTATGAAGACAATGAATTGCATTACAGTGATGAATTTAGTTAAGATGATTATACTGATGAGACATATGAATACCTTTAAGATGATACTGTCTCTGTGGCTCCCTCACATTCTATTCCTCCCGATAGTGGTATTAAGAATTCAACCCCCGTTTTAAATTCCTTGCCTCCAAAACCCACTCTGAATTCTTTTTTCCATTATCCGAAGACAGTTTCTCAGTCCTCATCTTTGCCCGCTCCAGCATCTATTAATACTGATGAAAGCTCTTTTCTCAATAAGATTGTTAAAACTAACAATCTTCTGTATATTCCTATTGAAGTTCAAGTCAAAGGTGAGTGGATTAATGTCGATGCCTTCCTTGACACGGGCGGGTCAAATAATTTAGCTCACCCTTCTCTTTTCAAAGGTTTATGGAATCCTCTGAAAAATATTCTTATTTCTGAGACCATTGGTGGATCGGTAAATCTCACCCATTATGTCGATAATGTTTCTTTAAAAATTGGGGGGAGTATAGTAAAGTTTTCTGCTGTCCAACATTATGATACATCTGCTAGTTTATTTCTTGAAATTCCTTTTATAAATTATGTATTACCAATTACTATCAGTGAAGATAAAGTTATCTTAAATATAAAGAAAAAGGCAACTGCAGTCCCAAGATTAAATTTGGCTAATTTAGAAGCCCGAAGAGAAAATAGCCAAAAGAAAGAAGCTGACAAAAGACCAAAAAATGACTCTAACAATTGGCAAGAAGTTTTACAGATTTATGAAGAAAGAATTCAGAACAAAACTAAGCAGAAAGCGAACAGAAATTATGATTGGTCTCAAGCACAAGTTGCTATTTTTGATGAATTGTTAAAAAATTTCTCTAAAAATCCTCAAGCATTCTGGAGTATAGAGAGTCCTCAACAGGAGATTGTCACCCTTCATGACAATGGGGTCCAACGAAAACTGATTCCCTGTACTCCCAGTGATTAAAAAGAAATTAAAAAGCAGATTGAAGAACTCTTGAATCTTCAATTGATTGAACCAAGCTCTTCTCATTACTCATGCTCTGCTTTCCTGGTAAGAAATCATTCTGAAATAGTAAGAGGTAAAGCCAGAATGGTGATAAATTATAAACCTTTGAATGCCATCACCAAGAGCTTCAATTATCCTTTACCTCACCAGGAAACGATTATGTAGAAGATTCAGCATAGTAAGATATTTAGTAAATTTGACATGATGTCTGGTTATTACCAGATACAAATTAGAGAAGACGATCATCATAAGACTGCTTTCACTTGTCCCGCAGGATTTTTTTAGTGGAAAGTTGTTCCTTTTGGTTTAAAGAATGCGCCTGCCTTCTTTTAAAGGCATATGGATTTTATTTTTGGTAAATATGATTTTATTTTTTTCTATATTGATGATATATTGATTCATAGTCAAAATCTTGAAGACCATATGAAGCATTTGCAGATATTCCTCGATGAAGTCAAAAAGCACGGTATTGTTCTCTCTGAAAAGAAAATGGTCCTTTTTCAAGATAGTATTGATTTTTTGGGAATTCATGTCATTAATGGAAAGATCCAGATGCAGGCGCATGTACTCACAAAACTCTCCGAGTTTCCAAATGAACTGCAAGATACAAAAATGATTCAAAGATTTCTGGGTGTGCTCAACTATGTGCATAAGTATATTCCTAGACTTTTTGAGAAGACTGCTCCAATTCGAAATCATTTTAACTCTCGTTGGTCACCAAAAGCTACGACAACAGTAAAATTATTAAAATCCGAATGCAAGCAGCTACCAGAACTCAAGCCTCCATGTAATGGATTTTTAATCTTGCAGACTGATGCCTCTGATTATTTTTGGACTGCCATCCTTTTTGAAAAAAAGGAGGATATTGACGAAGAAATTTTATGTGCATATGTATCAAGTGAGTTTCAGCCTCACCAGAAAAATTATTTCACGGCTGAAAAAGAGACTCTCGCCATTTTTAATGGTATTCAAAAATTTGAGTTATATTTAGCCCCTGCCAAATTTCTGATAAGAACCAATTCTATGAATTTTAAGTATTTCTTATCAGCAAAGATAGCAAAACAACTCGCAAGAGAAAGATTATTGGCATGGAAGATTTGGTTTCAGATGTATGATTTTGATGTTGAATGGGTTCCAGGTATTTCTACCTATTTGGCTAATGCTCTTACCAGAGACATGAACAAAGCTTATAGTGGAGTAAGAAGAACTAAATTGTTTATTCTTCCAGGTAAGACTATTGCAGATGATAATTTTGAAACTTTTGTCAATACGTTTCAGATTCTTGAATTAGTTCTTGATGATGTGGCCGAAGCAATTAAGAAAATTGTTGGACTTCGAATACGAAGAAATCAGTGGATTCAAAGATGTCAAGCCTGGCAATGTAAGAATGTTGGAATTTTATTGGGTTTAGATGAAGAACTGGCAAAATTTTATCCTTTGCCCAATATGAAAGTAAAAATTTATTTTAAAACTTTGGATGACTACTGGTCAAGGACATACACCGCGGATATGATCAAAGTCTTACAGACTTTGAACTATTACCAAATTATTGGTGGTGTAGATTTCTCTTTTGCATTTTATACTTCAGCCAAGATGTTGGATTTAGATGAAATAAACATGAATAAAGGAGTTCAGAGATTTTTGAAGTCTTTTAGAAATCCTGATCTGTTTGAAGAAATTGATGCTGCCTTCCTACAAATAAATGATGAAAATTTTGCAGGTACAAATTCTTTCCCTCAGTATGAAGTGTTTGAACCTTTTGCTCACTGGGAAATCAGAGATGGTTGTTGCAAGAAGAAACCACAGATTAGAGCATCTCAACTTGTTATGAGAACATTGCAGTATTTGAGAACCTTCTCTACTCCATGGGATTATCAGAGTATATAATTTAGAAATACTATTGTTCCAAATCCTTTCGCACAAATTTCTGGACCAGAAAGGATTGATGAATCTGTGGTAGCTGACAATCCTGAAGAAATAAAGAATTCAACCCTTTGGTTGAAAGAGTTTCATAAACTCAAGCTCCCCGACAAATTGTCCCTGATTAAAAAACTTGAAGACTGTCAAGGAAGGATAAAAATAATTAAATTGTTGATTAATCGTAAGGCATTGGTTACTATTACTGTTATGGCCAGAAATTGGACTGATGATGTAGTATGTTTCATAAGTTTATTGTTGTCAGCTAAAGTATGTTCTTCCATGATTTTTGAGTTAGGATGGCAACAAAAGATAGATATCAATCATACATGCAAACACTGGATCCAATGTGCAATAGAACGCTCTATCAGCATGTTTCAAATTTTCAAATGGGAATTAATGGACGGAGTGGAGATGCCACTCCTATCAATGCTTAAATTCCGTAGAATCAAGAAAGATTCTTTCCTCGACATAGAGATAGACCCAATGGCGTATGTCAATAGGTGGCAGAAATCTGATGATCAATATATCTTTCCACAGAAGAATATCTATGTTACGACATATACGATAAAGTTTGATATAGGACAATCATCAAAGGCTTTACGAAAAGGCGAATCTTCTACAGTCTCCACCAAAGGAAAAGCAGCTACAAAAAAAGGAAAAGAGAAGGTATCCGAGGATAAAGCAACCATTTTCGTGGACCTGTATCAAGATGCTCAAGACAAGCTAGATCATCAATGGGAATCTGAGTACTTGGAATGAATAAATCATATCTCTTGGGAAAACCAAAAGGATCCCTCATCTTCATCCGAAATTAGTGAACCTAACGATGATAATGACTTTGACAGTGACCGACAACCGAAAGGTCCTTGGTAGTGCATTTTACTTTACTTATTGTACGCGAGAATATTGAGCAGCACCGTCTGGGCCAGTAATGCCTGACAAGGACCCTCAATACTTCTCATATTCTATATAAGTGTGTGTGTGCTTGTGTTAGGAGATCGATTGTCTTGTGTTTGAGTGTGATTTTGAGTGTTTGTGTGAAAGAGTGTTTGTATTCATGCTCTAAGAGATCAGAGACAATAAATCTCTACACTGAAGCATAACATGGTATGTAACATATTATTTGAATTAATACTGAAGCCTCTTGGGCCGCCTGTCTGAGGACAGTTTGTTCCAATATCACTGTAAGTCGGGATTTTAAGGCGAGTCGAAGACCGGAGGAGTCGAGTGTGTTCTCGTATTTCCTGTGCCCGTTGTGCAAGAGTGTGAGGAAGATCTGCAATATTTCAGTTATTCAAGTAAGTTACTGAGTCCATCATCTGTTCTTGATTCTGTTATGGCAAATCTGTTATGCTCTTTCTCATCCATAGATCGTAAGATTATTAATGAAGTTGCATCTCGAACTATTGAGTCTGAAGATCCGAATGAAACTCATGAGTCTGTAGATAATCCTAAAAATTGGAATCCTCCGTCGCTTCATGCGACTGATGTCTATAAACTTCCCTTGTCTTATGCTTTTAAGAAAAAATCTTTTTTGAAAGAAGTAGAAGTCACTATTAAGATTTCTGGTCCGTCTGTCCAAATATTAGCTTTGAATCTATTTTCTGACAATGAGATTAAGAAATTTAAACAGTACGCCAAAGATAAGAAGTATAACTATCTTCATTTTTGGTAGATTGGTCTTGCCCTTATTCCGCCTGCGGGCCAGCATCCTCAGATTAGTCTGATACTGACACCAGAGTTAGTGACTCATGCCAACATGAATTATCATGTAATTCCATTCCACAGTTAATATGGCACTATCTATCCTGATTACTTATAAGCTCGACAGATATTCATTTGAAAGATTGTTGAAATTAATGATCAAGTTTAAGGTCTCCAATTGCGAAGACAAGTTGAGTATCCTTCAGATATTCAAACTTTTCCTAGCTAACTATATCGAAGTATCCTAGTTAAAAACATGTCTTGAAAGACCGTGTGACTAAGGTTGGATCTTTCCAAGTCGAAGGTGTTCTTTTATGATCCTATCAATTCTAATAATTGGGTATTTCCACATGTCTATTTGCCGATGATTAAGAAGCTAGATTCTAAATCTCAACGCATTGCTATCTCTGATGGCCATGTCAAACTGATCTCAGCCAAACCAGAGATCCCCTGACCTCTTGTCAAGCCAAGAAGATATGTTGTTCCTGTTTCCAATTCTGAAGCATCCTCTTCTCAAAGAGTTGATGTGCCTCCAATTGCAGAAGTCTTTCAGTCCGAACCTGTTTTGGCCTCTAATGAATTGTATATACCAGAGTCCAAACCATTTCTAGCTGTAAATAAAATGCATCGTATCTCTCATATTTCTTTTTCCCCTGTTGAAGAATGGAAATATGCCAATCGACGTTATGTAAAGGGTGGAAAATGGCCTCCAAAGACAAAGTTTTGTACCACCTCTTCTATGTCTAAATGTTCAACTACTATTGCCGACAAAATTTCATTGTGAACATAATACACACCCTAATGACAGACCAGACCTACCAGCTAGGCAATTATCTTACTGAGCTTGGTGGGCACATGTAGAAGATGTTCTAGATGATCTTGGTTCCCGTATCGAAAACTCAAAATATTAAGCTTCTCCATGATGAACAACAAAGAAGAAAGTGATAGAGAAGAGAAGAAAGAGAAGAAGAAGAAGAAAGGAAACGTAGAGAACATAGCCTCACATTTTCTTATTTCAACGTATTACCTAAATTTATTGGGATAGATAAAATAAAGACAGTGGAGAGAATTTAGCATGTTACCGAAAGAAAACTTAAAGAAAACTAGAGTCAAAGACAATCCCCAAGGTGAACCTAAGAGTGAGATTGCTACTCTAGAAAATGCTGCCACTAAGTTTCCCTCTTTCATTTTTCCTTCTCTTCAAAAAACTCATGTCTTTAATGAAATTCCAAAATATCCACGGATAGAAGAAGATCTGTTTGCAACCAATGCCACTGGATATGTTCTGGATTTAGATAAATCTTCAAATCCAACTGAATCTATAAGAATCTGGATTGCTGCCCTTTATC
>CM076579.1:347924083-348100073 GCA_034641835.2 Pinus albicaulis | reverse complement strand
AGGGGTGTTACACGAAATGTGATAGACCCCATTAAAATGGGAGATATATCAAAATTATTCCTATGGTGTAATAAAATAGTTTCAAGTAGTTTAAAGATATAGATGCATAAATTCAATGAGCATATTTTTGAGATATAAAATTCCAAAATGGAATAGATGTTTGTGATGAAATATCAGTGGATCACTATGGATATATTTTTTTCATTAAAAGGGATTTTTCTAGAAGGATGTCCACTAAGTTGGAAATAAGGGAAAATATCACAATTATATGTTAATGCATGTGTTTTACATTGAATATTTTTCATTTTATTAAGAATATATTTGAAACAATTAATTATATAAGGTTAAAACCTATGTTTTGTATCAAAACAGTTTTGGTTTCAATGGGAAACTTTTATGGCTAATGCATTATTCTTGAAATGTCATAGACCCCATTAAAATGGGAGATATATCGAAATGATTCCTATGGTGTAATAAAATAGTTGAGTAGTTTAAAGATATAGATGCATAGATTCAATGAGCATAGTTTTCAGATATATATGTCCAAAATGGAATAGTTGTTGGTGAAAAAATATGAGTGGATCACTATGGATATATCTGCTTCACTAAAAGGGATTTTTCTAGAAGGATGGACTAAGTCGGAAAGAAGGGAAAATATCACAATTATATGTTAATGTGCATGTGTTTTACATTGAATATTTTTCATTTTATTAAGAATCTATTTGAAACAATTTACTATATAAGGTTAAAACTTATGTTTTGTATCAAATTACTTTTTGTTTCAATGAGAAACTTTTATGGCTAATGTGTTTTCCTCGAAATGTGATAGACCCCATTAAAATGGGAGATATATCTAAATGATTCCTATGGTGTAATAAAATACTTTCAAGTAGTTTAAAGATATAGATGCATAAATTCAATGAGCATAGTTTTGAGATATATAAGTCCAAAATGGAATAGTTGTTGGTGAAAAAATATCAGTGGATCACTATGGATATATCTGCTTCATTAAAAGGAAATTTTCTAGAAGGCTGGACTAAGTTGGAAAGAAGGGAAAATATCACAATTATATGTTAATGTGCATGTGTTTGACATTGAATATTTTTCATTTTATTAAGAATCTATTTGAAACAATTAACTATAAAAGGTTAGAACTTATGTTTTGTATCAAATTACTTTTTGTTTCAATGGGAAACTTTTATGGCTAATGTGTTTTTATCGAAATGTGATAGACCCCATTAAAATGGGAGATATATCGAAATGATTCCTATGGTGTAGTAAAATAATTTGAAGTAGTTTAAAGATATACATGCATAAATTCAATGAGCATAGTTTTGAGATATATAAGTCCAAAATAGAGCTCGATGGAAAGACTTGCAATTCAAAAAATTCCGTGAAGTTTTTCCACCAAGGACCATTTTGTCTGTAATTGATTTTGCAGAAAAGTACACATTTGTTCCACAAAAATAAATTCAGAGTGAATACTATAATTCTGCCCAAGTCTCCATGCTCGTTCATATTCTATATAGACATGTTGAACAAAACGTTGATCATATAGAAAACACCAGTGAAAATCGACATATTATTAAAGAATATCACTTTTATATCAGTGACGATCATACAAATGATACATATTTTGTACAACACTGTTTTGGAAAGATTTGGGACTCCTTGAAAAGTCATGGAATAAAAATCAATAAAAATTGGATTTTGTTAGACGGATACGCAAGTCAATTCAAATCTGCACAATCATTCTTTTGGTTGTGTTGTCTTCATAAGAAAACTTGCATTAAACATTGTTGGAATTTCTTTGAGTCTGGCCATGGAAAAGGAGAACATGACAATGCAGGGGCATGCATAAAATGAGCACTTCGAAGATATCAAATGAACCCCTCTGCAAACCAAATTTTGAATGCTAAAGAAGTTGTTTAATGGTGCATTGCTGCTCTAAGCCATGAGACTAACCAATCAAGGGAAGTGCGAAGGTACATTCAATTTAATTTTTATTGGATATCTAATTTTAGAAATTATACATTTATCACAATGATTATATTTGATGGTATTTTGATATCATATTTACATTTTTCTTTGAATTTTCCATATATAGGTTTTTTTTGCATATCGGGAACGAAGATGTAGATAGATCAACTAGAAATGAAGTTGAAACAATAAAAGGGACTCGAAAATTGCATTCAATTAAAAAAAATTTGTCCACAAATGTGTTTGCATTGGATAAAGGAAATTATTCTTGTTTTTGTCATGTTTGCATAGACAACACAAAATCCAATGACGTTTGTGAAAACAATATGTATGTAAAATATTGGAAACATACAGAGCTAATTACAAAGGGGAAAATGTCTGTTGCAATGTTTGAATAAATGAAATCAGAGGAGACTACAATATCATCTGATGGTGATGGAGTTTATGATCTTGTTAGAGAAGGTAACATTTGAATTGCTTTGAACTGATAGAGATCTAGAAATAAATTTAAATACATAAGTTTGTTAAGTTTTTTTTATTGTGCAGGAGATGTTTTTGCTGTAATTGCACAAACTGACAACGATGAAAATGTGATGTATTATTTGATGCGTTGCACTGAAAAAAAAAATGAAATTATTACAAAACTAAAATTATCACTGGTTTCCATATGAAAGAGGATCTATTATACCGAAAGGTTAGTTTTTTAGACAAACTAATGAAAGTGGGGATTTTGTTTACTTTGAAGACTATGAAACTGATGTCATAAGTTGTCAATATAGTAACTTGGTGTGTGCAACACACATAAACTTGATAGAGGTTCAATCAAAGAAAAAAAAGGAAAATTAAGAAATGGAAAATGTCAAAATCTGATCATGAACGGATCATTGAAGATGGCATTCCATTGGAATTTTTTTTATGAACTGCCCAACAATTTCTTTTCTTTGGATTCATGTTTTAGAAATTCCAAAACCCAACTAAAAATTGAGCTGCCTTGTTATGTTATTTGTGCAAGTGTTTGCACATGTACATTTTTTTGGTACATGCACACTTTAGTATCAACTGAAAGTAGCTTTTCTATACACCCATTGATTAAAAATGTTGCATATCTATATATATATATATATATATATATATATATATATATATATGTATGTATGTATATATATATGTATATATATGTATATGTATATATATATGTATATATGTATATGTATATATGTATGTATATATGTATATATGTATATATATATGTATATATATATGTATATATATATATATATATATATATATATATATATATATATATATATATATATATATATATATATATATATATATATATGTTCTAAAATGGAATTCACTGAAAGTAGCTTGTCTATGTGCATTGATGAAAAATGTTGCACATATTGGATATATATATATGTGTGTGTGTGTGTGTGTGTGTTCTAGAATGAAATTAAATATTTAAGTAGTTTTACTAAGTGCATTTATGAAAAATGTTTCACGTATTGAATATATATGTTCTAGAATGCAATTAACTGAAAGTAGCTAAATTCTATTGGCATAGATGAAAAATGTTGAATTATTGGATATATATGTTCTAGAAAGCAATTAACTATTCAAGTAGCTTTTCTATGTGCATTGATGAAAAATGTTGCACGTACTGGATATGTATGTTCTAGAATGGAATTAACTGAAAGTAGCTTTTCTATACATACATTGGTGAAAAATGTTGCACGTACTGGAGATATATACATTATAGAATGTATTTTTAAAATTTTATGATTGTTTTCAACACATTTAACAAGACCTAAAATCTTATGATTGTTTATATATATGTGTGTGTGTGTGTGTGTGTGTGTGTGTGTGTGTTGTACTTCAATATTTTTAACATATATATTGAAGCATGTGTAAAATCATTTCTACATGTACATATATTCATGTGATTTTTTTGTTTGTTTGGAAAACGACAACTTGAATTTTAAAAACAAAACATAATATCATAATCACATGCCAAATGTAGTTCAACCACCCAAAACTTGAGGTTTAAAAACATTTTGATTATATCACAACATTACTTCACATGGCATGCCAATTGTAGTTCAACTATCCAATAAAAACATTTAATATTATATCACATGCCAAATGTAGATCAACCATCCAAAACTTAACTTTTAATTTAACAAAAAATTATAGATCACAACATTACTTCACATGCCAAATGTAGTTTAAAAGAAAAACATTAATATAGATCACACCATTACTTCACATGCCGAATGTATTTCAACCATCCAAAACTTAATTTTAAAAAAAAAACAAATTATAACACAACATTAATTCACATGCCAAATGTAGTTCAAAAGAAAAACATTAATATAGATCACAACATTACTTCACATGCCAAATGTAGTTCAACCATCCAAAACTTAAGTTTTAAAAACAAAACAAATTATAACACAACATTACTTCACATGCCAAATATAGTTCAACCATCCAAAACTTGAGTTTTTCAAAAGCAAAACATTAACTTAGATCACAAAATTGCTTCACATGCCAAATTTATTTCTTGACCATCCAAAACTTAAGTTTCAAAAACAAAACAAATTATAACACAAAATTACTTCACATGCAAAATGTAGTTCAACTATCCAAAACTTGAGATATAAAAACAAAACATTATAGATCACAAGTATCAAAACTTTTTAAAAACAAAACATTATATATCACAAGTATAAAAACTTGAGTTTAAAAAACAAAACATTATAGATCACAAGCATCAAGTATCAAGTAACATTACTTCGCATGCCAAATGTAGTTCAACCATAATACATTACAAACAAAACAAATTATATATAACACTGTAACATTACTTCACATGACAAATGTAGTTCAACCATCCAAAACTTAAGTTTTAAAAACATTATATATCACATTCACATGTACCAAATGTAGTTCACATAAAATATGTCCAAAATTTCTAGATCTCACAAGTATCAAGTATCAAGTTATATATGATGACATCTAGATAAGAATATATATAAAAAATTAAATCTAAGACTAAATCTATTGAAAATATAATGTTGCATCTGTGCATGTGCATCATCCATCAAATACAGATGGATGTAGTGTCTTTGCAAGAAAAGTCTCAATCCGCGAGTTATCCTGCGAAGCATGGGGAACCTGTACACAATGTGTACAAACATTAAAATTTGATGTTTTAAAATTGAGTGAGAATATATAGAACTTCATGTAATATATATATATATATATATATATATATATATATATATATCATGCAATACCTTTTGAGGTTCCCTCTCCATTTGTTATTCGTTCGCTACAACTTCCCCCACGGGAACATCTCCAACAGTAAACTGTACAATATACATGTACAATTATATATATATTAAAAAATTTCAAATGAAAATGCATATATATAAACTTATTTTCAATAATATTAAAAAAAAATGTTAGACAACTTGTTCAAATGGAAGTTCAAAATCCTATGAGTGTTCAACCACTTTAGTTTCAATTTTTAGGCCTTAAAGTTTGCCTTGAATTAGTGAGAGAAAACCTTTAGTTTGTGGGAGAAATGACATTTACATGGTTTGCAAAATTATTTTATGCACTTACAAAAAACATGCTTGAAAGTTAATGGGAGAAATCCAACATGACATGCATGCTTTAAAAACTTTTCCTAAGAATTTATGGGAGAAATGACACATGTACACAGTTTCTTTAAAGTGGTTGTGGTTTATGGATAATAAAATGAAGAACTTCTATTTAGATCTATTCCAGAGATTGACTGTAGGGGCATTTACTGGATATGTAACCTTTTAGAAAATATGAGATACAGAGGCTACTTGGCCATTTATAGAGTTTGCCTATAAAACTTGTAGAAGTTAACACTACCTGTCGCAATTATACCCTATGAAGTGTGTAGAGCACCCGTGGAATCATTCACACTACTTTACGTAGGCATAAGTGTGTATAAGAGTGGACTAAGTTCAAAAATATGGTAATATTATTGGATATCTTTCCCAAGAGCCCAAATGTACTCCTTAAGTATATGTGGGGTCTATATAACCATCTACAAAAAGAAGTGATTCTTTCCAAGAGAAGGATAATGTATGAGCCATGTGTATACGCACATTATATAGAAATCATAGGCCAAAATAAATGGTACTTAAGTGGTTTGAAGAAAAAATAGCACCAACAATATTTGAAGGAGAGGAATAATAACTGGAAATAGGAGGATAAGAATAAAATAGCCACTACACATCCATGCAAGGGTAGTAGACATAATTCTAACCATTGCAACATTGATGGTCACATTAAGGAGAATTATTGGATGTTAGGTATGTGTTATATTTTTTATGTGAATACCCCCATGGACTATATATTTTCCTAAGCATAGTGGTGGGAAAAATGGGTGAAAATGACCCCCACTTTAGGGTTTCATATAGACAAAAAATTCCCCACACAGAGGTGTTCAGGGGTAGTGCCCCAAAAAAACGTTTTTGGGAAAAAATGAGCATGGTTTTGAGATATACAAGTATAAAATAGAATATTTGTTGGTGAACAAATATCAGTGGATCACTATGGATATATCTGCTTCATTAAAATGGATTTTTCTAGAAGGATGTACTAAGTTGGAAAGAAGGGAAAATATCACAATTATATGTTAATGTACATGTATTTTACATTGAATATTTTTCATTTTATTAAAAATATATTTGAAACAATTAACTATATCAGGTTAAAACCCATGTTTTGTATCAAATTACTTTTGGTTTCAATGGGAAAATTTTATGGCTAATGTGTTTTTCTCGAAATGTGATAGAGCCCATTAAAATGGGAGATATATCGAAATGATTCCTATGGTGTAATAAAATAGTTTCAAGTAGTTTAAAAATATAGATGCATAAATTCAATGAGCATAATTTTAAAAGTCCAAAATGGAATAGTTGTTTGTGAACAAATATCAGTGGATAACTATGGATATATCTGCTTCATTAAAAGGGATTTTTCTAGAAAGATGTTCACTAAGTTGGAAAGAAGGGAAAATATCACAATTATATGTTAATGCATGTGTTTTACATTGAATATTTTTCATTTTATTAAGAATCTATTTGAAACAATTAACTATAAAAGGTTAAAACCTATGTTTTGTAGAAAATCACTTTGGTTTCAATGGGAAATTTTTATGGCTAATGTGTTTTTCTCGAAATTTGATAGACCCCATTAAAATCGGAGATATATCGAAATGATTCCTATGGTGTAATAAAATAGTTGAGTAGTTTAAAGATATAGATTCATAAATTCAATGAGCATAGTTTTCAGATATATAAGTCCAAAATGGAATAGTTGGTTGTGAACAAATATCAGTGGATCACTATGGATATATCTGCTTCATTAAAAGGGATTTTTCTATAAGGATTGACTAAGTTCGAAAGAAGGGAAAATATCACAATTATATGTTAATGTGCATGTGTTTTACATTGAATATTTTTCATTTTATTAAGAATCTATTTCAAACAATTAACTATATAAGGTTAAAACCTATGTTTTGTATCAAATTACTTTTGGTTTCAAATGTAAACTTTTATGGCTAATTTTTGTTTTTCTAGAAATGTGATAGACCCCATTAAAATGGGAGATATATCGAAATGATTCCTATGGTGTAATAAAATAGTTTCAAGTAGTTTAAAGATACAGATGCATAATTTCAATGATCATAGTTTTGAGATATAAAAGTCCAAAATGGAATAGTTGTTTGTGATCAAATATCAGTGGATCACTATGGATATATTTTCTTCATTAAAAGAGATTTTTCTAGAAGGATGTCCACTGAGTTGGAAATAAGGGAAAATGTCACAATTATATGTTAATGCATGTGTTTTACATTGAATATTTTTCATCTTATTAAGAATCTATTTGAAACAATTAACTATATAAGGATAAAACCTATGTTTTGTATCAAATCACTTTTGGTTTCAATGGGAAACTTTTATGGCTAATGTGTTTTTCTCAAAATGTGATAGAACC
This sequence comes from Pinus albicaulis, assembly GCA_034641835.2. Taxonomy (NCBI): domain Eukaryota; kingdom Viridiplantae; phylum Streptophyta; class Pinopsida; order Pinales; family Pinaceae; genus Pinus; species Pinus albicaulis. The sequence goes on along the minus strand of CM076579.1, from coordinate 348,092,045 downwards.
CATTAAAATGGGAGATATATCAAAATGATTCCTATGGTGTAATAAAATAGTTTAGTAGTCTAAAGATATAGATGCATAAATTCAATGAGCATAGTTTTCAGATATATAAGTCCAAAATGGAATAGTTGTTGGTGAACAAATATCAGTGGATCACTATGGATATATATGCTTCATTAAAGGCCATTTTTCTAGAAGGATGGACTAAGTTGGAAAGAAGGGAAAATATCACAATTAAATGTTAACGTGCATGTGTTTTACATTGAATATTTTTCATTTTATTAAGAATCTATTTGAAACAATTAACTATATAAGGTTAAAACTTATGTTTTGTATCAAATTACTTTTTGTTTTAATGGGAAACGTTGATGGCTAATGTGTTTTTCTTGAAATGTGATAGACCCCATTAAAATGGGAGATATATCGAAATGATTCCTATGGTGTAATAAAATAGTTTCAAGTAGTTTAAAGATATAGATTTATAAATTCAATGAGCATAGTTTTGAGATATATAAGTCCAAAATGGAATAGTTGTTGGTGAAAAAATATTATTGGATCACTAGGTATATATTTTCTTTATTAAAATGGATTTTTCTAAAAATATGGACTAAGTTGGAGAGAAGGGAAAATATCACAATTATATGTAAATGCATGTGTTTTACATTGAATATAAAAGGTTTTTTCTCTCTCTCATTGTTTGAGTCCTGATCTTATAAAAGGTTTCCACTAAATCCATTCTCTATTACTTTTCATGTGAACCACATTCCCAAACCCACCCATCTATGTACCTAAGAGCCAAGCCAAGTGTAAAAAGGGCTTATTTCATATTCTAATTTATTACATATGTGATTAATTATTGTTAGAATTTATATGGTAGAAATACGTATAAATATTAATCCTTAGTATAGATCTATTTTTACTTTAAGGAAAAAAGGGAAGTTTTTTAGAAGCTTTATCTTAGGATGTGGAACTAAGTCGTCTATTACCCACAAAAGAAGCCATGGCCCATGAGCATCACATGCAAACAAAAGTTACTCCCATGTTTGAAACACCACCTCACATCATCATAAGGGTTGGAAACCACTAAGAAACCCATACTAAGTTCCCCAGAAGGGATGACTATCATATTTAATGATTGGGTTTATCTCCAAGGTCAAAATGAAAATAAAAGTTAGGAAATGGAATTAGAATAGAAATTATGGTAAGACCATGACCTTTTACCCAATATTGAACGAAGGTGAGCAACCATAGATATCATGAAGGAAGTTCAAGAAATATTATATTTTTTACAGAGGCTTAAATTCTGATATGATAGGAAATATTATCTTTTTTGAAGGAAGTTCTAATATGATAAGAAATATTATCTTTTTTTGTAGAGGCTTAAATTCATGAAAAGATCATGAAAAGGTGGAATATTTATTCTGTGCAAAACAGTCGGAGATCATGACAGCCACTATGAATTTTCTAGGGATGATCAACTCATGAAGATCACATGATGTTGTTGATGAATCATGGATGATGATCTCTGTCATAATTTGTCAATTCCCTGTTCTCTTATTTTCCATTGATTTCTCATCCTTTTAGAGTGGGTGGTCTTCTTTCTCGTATATTAATCTCAAAAACCATATGAAATTCTTGCAAAGAAGTTTCATATGGTTGCCAAACGTATATCCAGATAGCTGCTATTGTTGTGATCGGATGCCTAGGATTTTTAAGAACAAAAGTACTAATATGCCGATGCAATCATTCATTTGCATGTATTTATTTAATATTTTGGAACGTTTTTTTCTAGGGTTATTGGTGGACTTCCTATAGATTTAAATGGGTAGAGGAGTTAGAAGATGAAAAAATGATTGATGAGAAGGTTTGATAGTGGAGAATGGATATTATGGAATTGTGCTTATCATATTCTCATTCAAGTTTGTGCTTCCAACACAGACCTATTGTAGAGTTTTTGTATCTCAAGGGTTGATGGCTCTAATCCCAAGTGAGCATGTGGGTCCATAAAACTGCTAATGGCTCAAATCCTCTATGATTTTGTGGGTTATTGGCCCACGTTAATGGTTTTTCTTGTGTTTTTAATCACATAAATTAATTTTTTTCTTTTTTTCTAATATGTTGGAAAAAATAATTCTAATCACTTGTTGGGTGTCATAACAGTGAATCCAAATGTCATAGTCAGTTTCAATTTATATGAGAGTTTCACTTCTAGTTATCAATTATTACTATCCCCTATATAATCATATTTAACAACTAATGTGACCAGTCCATTTTTGATACTATATATTCGCTACAAAAATATTGCAGGAGACTGTAATGATTTTAGATTGGTTAATGGTTTTGGAACTGTAACAACATATCTACTGGGGAAAGATGGCAACTTAGGATGTAAACCAATGTAACTTTTTGCGACATGGATTGAAAATTATGTAAGGAAGGTATGGTATACCTGGAAAGTTTTACTCAAGCGAGTTTTGTGAGGATTATAAGTAATGAATTGAAAAAGGAACATTATATATACTAGTGTTTTTATTCTTGAAAAAAACTAACGTTTAACAGAGGATTTCAATGACAGGATTTCAGAGGATTTCATGCCTAGAAATTCGCAGAAATTTGCAGACAAAGCTGCAATGAGGATGAAGCCGGGAGATCCTTGAAGACGTCGCGGAAGACACAGACCAAATTCCCTACTAACAAAAAAAATTAAATTAAATTCAAACAAAAAAAAATAAAAAAAATAAAATTACAAAAAGAGAGAAACTACAACCGCAAAATCAACTGCAAATCAACAAAAATCACCTTGTCATCGTGATGCAACTGTAAATAAAAAAAAATCACCTCGTCGTCATGATGCAGCTTCAAATCAATAAAAATCACCTCGTCACAGAGTGCAACAGAGAAACAACAACACCTAGACAGAAAGACGCGTGAGATAGATGTGAATAAGAAACCTATAAAAGTTTGCGGGCAGATATATTTATAAAATACAAGTTCGTACGAACTATTTTAAGAGTTCAGCCGAACTATTTTAAAAGTTTGGCCGAAATTTTGTTGCCAGTTTTCCCATCTCCAGCCAAAACTCTGTTTTCCCACGCCGTCAGTACGTCATCAATGTAAACGGAAAAATTATTTAGACCGAACTAATTTCGAAAGTTTAGCCGAACTGTTGAATAGTTCGGCCAAAATTTTACAAAAGTTCAGTCGAATTATTGAGAAATTTTTTTTTTTTCCCCCGATTCTCACAAACGTGTAACCAAACATCATGGGTTTACCCATGGATCAACCTCTTTACTCTATGCCTTTAATGCTACATTTATATTCCTCATACTTAAATCATCCTCTTCCTTTTCTCATCCTAACTATCTTTATATTTCCCTTCGCAATGTCATTTATCAAAATCATTTTGAAAACCATTTCTAATAGACATAAGATCCTCCTACCTACTTTAATCTCTCCATAGAAAATTGGCTATGTTTAGGTTTGGAAAATCATTGACAATATCATCTTAGCCCAAGAGAATATTGATTCACTACATTCCTCAAGGTCACCTAGAATGATTCTAAACTTAGGCATGTGTAAACCCTTTGACAAAGTTAGGTAGAAATACATCAATCTCACTTTGCTAGCCTTTATATTTCATGAAAAATTGATTGCATAGTTAATGGCACTAATTCCCAAAGATTATTCTCTATTATGGTCAATGGATTCCCCTCTCCCACATTTTCTCTGTCAAGAGGTATAAGGCAAGGAGACCCTCTGTAACATCTCCCAATTTTTTTTTTAATACTCTTAAGGATACTTCTAGTTTATCCCTTAGCATTTTATTTCTTATCCCAATAACCTTTCTGTTATCTTTAGTTTCAATTCCGCATCTTCATTTAGCGACAACCCGAGTATTATCCTACCATTCTCCCCATTGTCAATATCATGACCTTCCACATAATAATCACCTCTATTTCCTATTCCTATAGTCCAGGTTACCTTTACTATATATATTCAAGAGATATATTATCTCCTTACCTTTAATACATAAAATAAACACACACACATACACACACACACACACAAATGTGTGTGTGTGTATATATATAGATTCATACATATAAATGTGGTCCATTTTATGCATATGGTACCCCATTATAATTATTAACATATACATCTATCCTCCCATACCTTATCGTGCATATCAACTGGATGTAGTTGCTTCATATTTCAATAAATTTATGGGAATATAGTTTACAAGATAAGTAAGAAGGGTATATAGTTTCATTCAAATATTAAATTACCCTACCCCACAGGTGTGTTGAACCCATTCGTTGATTTCTAGGTGGCCATTCACAGGGCTTTCACATGGCCTTCTCTCCTCTTTCAAGGTTCCACATGTACGCACCTAATCACTTGTCTTCATGTTAAGCTGGATAGGTGACACTCCTATTGAGTATTGAATATTTTCTGGGATGGACCTTTGTCAGCTTGGATGTCTCCATGTAGCTAGTTGTTCTTCAACATGCTTTTCAAACCTTCAAAATCCATTAAAAACACTTCGCTGTAAAAATAGAGTGACAAGATCATATACATTTGGTTTTCCATCTCCTTAACCTGCACTTTGAGCCTTTTTCTCTAAGACTGCAACCATAGATTTATTTTACTAGTGTTATTCACCACTTTCCTCCCATGAAGACTTCTTTTCAGGATTTTCTTTGCATTTGACAGAGTTTTGTCATATTTGTCCAGCTGATCTTTCATTTCATTTTCAAAGTCTTCCATTAGTTTTATGTCTACCTTGGCCTCTTGTAGTTCCAGTTTGACTTCAATTACTTCTTCCCTAGCCTCTCTTAATTATTCTTGCAATATTTGTACTTCGGTATTTTCCTCAACTTGTTCCTTTCCTTTCCTTTACAAAAAGACCCCTTCTGCTGCTAGAGATAGGTCTATAATGTTCTCTGGCTTCTTGCTTTCATTAATATTTTCTTCTCTCTTGCTCTCCATGGAACCTTTTTCAAGTTGTGCCCTGGTCATTTCTTTCCTTGGCTGGAAAATGAAACCAACATCTTCTCCTGCAAAATCCAATTTTTTGACATACTTACCTTTCTGCTTCCTCCTTCTATCCCCTTCAATGTCTTCTACCTGGATAATTAGATATTCTTCAATGTCTATTTCCTTGAGGATTTCTTCAAGATTTCTTTTGGCAAGGGTTTGGCTCCTAGTTATCCTCTTGATACTATGTTTACTATTTTTTTGTTTTTGACTTGCAGGTGATGGTTATGGGATATTTGTCTCTGGTATCAGTTCAGATTCAATATCCATTGGTTCCATAACAGGTTGTCCTCCTTCTCATTAACTTCTTCTATAACAGCTGGAGATGAAGTGATATTTGTCTTTGAAATATTTTTATGTGTCATTGAATCTACTTCATATCCATTAAGAAAGAGAAAATATGCCCAAGCTCTATTTAGCTTATTTAATTCCCCCAAAATTAGTAATTTGATCAAGCCATGGTGAAAAAATGATGTTTAACTACCCTTAACCTTATCTTCGACCTTATCTGACATCTTCCCCAAAATTATAAATAAAAATAAAGGAAAATCAAGGGTTTCTTACAAATGAAATGCAAAAAGAGCCTTAAGTGATATAAGTAGATCATGTGAAACCTCCCTTCACAGGTAAAATAATTTTTTACCACACAAAGTAACTTTAAATAATTTTCTTTCATATAACTCCTAGGGATGCCACTTGACATGTCATCTCCGATGTGCTCCCGTTTGACAAATTCTTCACAGCTTTTCATTTTAAATTTTTTACCTTTAAACCATTCTTCACCTCCTCTGAGTATTTATGTAGCTTGAGAGATAACATCAGGTGATACTATGAAATTCAATACCCAAACCTTTGAGGTTTTCCCTGTGAAATTGGCTCTGAATTCTTTGGATATATGAGCACGAAAACCCTGCAGCTTCTGATAGAACTGTAGACAACCAACAGTCCTGAAGGAATCCATGAAACTAGGATCTTCATTCAATAGTTTCAAATCCATAGGCTCGTATTTCACATAGTAACCTCCTTTATTCACTTTATTCTTCGTTGCCATTGCTCCATTATACCCTTGATGCTTCTTAGCTATGACACCAGCAAATGAATAAACCTAGACAACAAGTTGTTTTCGTTGTGAATCATCTCTTCAAGGATGACACTGTGATGCTTTACATGCAAGACTTTGAACAATGATTAAAATAAAGAAGCTTAGGGGGAGAATTTAAAATTTAATTCGACAACTTGAGGGAAAATGATGACACTTGTGATGACAAAAAGAAATGATGAGTGAAATCACGATCTTTCATTCTTGGTGATCATGGTAACTAATTTGTTGACCTCACCTTTACCCTTGGCCATCCAAAACTTGACACCTCACACTGATCTGTATTTTCTGCAGAAAAACACAGTTTCATAGTGAAAATAGTTAAAATTATGACAGATCTGCTACGAAATTGTCAGATAATTCCATAGAAAAATTTGATGTTCTCCCATTGTATTCGCTACAAAATGGTGAAAAAATAGACAAGTGGCTTATTTTTTGATTTGAAGGCATGGGTACGAAAACTAAATGACATGGAATGGATTAGACTGACATGACATGACTCATGGTGGGTTTAGACTTAGGATAAAACTTGCTACATGTGTTTTTTCATAAATTTCATGAATCTAACTATGAAAACAACATGGAACATAGGTGAATGATATGCAAGTCCCTATCAATGAAAATTTTAAAACTTATGAGTGATAACAATTCGCACCATCCACATTACAGTGGATTTCTAGAGCATTGATATGCTCTTGCTTCGCTTCACATACATAGGATTCAACTTCTCTCTTTCAAATAATTTTTGCATCTTCTTCATCCATATGCATTATTCCATAATGGGTTTCAATTTTATAGTCTTCATGACGATCTTCCACTTTTGAGTGGGATTCTCCAAGCTCTATTGTCCTCTCTAAGTCTTTCTCATCTACTATCATATCTTCGGCTAATTGAATAGACTCAGACACATCTTGCTACTGCATGTCACTTCCCCTTGCATGAAATTCTTCTTTCAAGATCTTCCAAGCTTCCTTCGAAGTTGTAGCTTTTTCTACCTTGCACATAACGGTTTCATTCATTGCTTACTTAATGAATCTCTAAGTTATGGAATAATTAACCTTAATAGGTGGTAGCAGATCCACGCTACACCAATCAACCTCGATTTATTCTTTGTCTTCTGCTAGACTTCTCAGTTCCTTGGCTGCGACCTAAACCTCTCTAAAGACAACAACAATCTTTGCCTCTCTTTTTTTATCCCTTTTCTTAGTCTTATTCAGTCGCACTTTGTGACCCATGAGTACTATCCTAGATGCTTGCATCATTGCATGAGGCTATCTTCCATATCACCTCTGAAAAAAATATTATTTTTAATATTTTTTTGAAGACTTTAATATCATACTAAAAGTCTCCCCGATCAGGGTGCTAGGTGTACCGAGGAAGGATTGAGGTGGTAGGAGGCTATATGGGCCAAACAGTGAGTTCATGATGACATGTGGTGAGAGTTATGGGTGGCTTCATCCAGACCATATAATGACGGCATTAAATTTAGACGGAAAACAGCTCATGATGTCAGACATGTTTTGGGGAAATTTTCAACTCGGAAGGAAGAAAATACAAGGTAAGAATTGTAATTTATTCCCTCCGCGAATATCTGTTAAGCAAGTAAAGAAGGTAGTCGGGAAGAAGGCAAGTGAGTAGGCGAAGGAGTTGGTAGTAGTTGCATGTTTCTTTCCCAGGTATGTTTTTAGTTTCCTTCTCAGTAGGATTATCCCTACGGTGAAAGAGGGACTTGGTCTGTTTGTTGCATTTCTTTTCTCCACGTTTCAAATGGAAGCGATTCATAATGGTTTTTATTACATGTTTGAGTCACGGGATGCTCAACTAAATTATGCATGGTATGTTATGGTTGTTAGCCCATGGACGCCTGGTTGTTATGGGTGCTAGGTTTTAAGTTTGCATGAAAATTGTGTTCTCATCTTTCTCCATGATTTCGTTACGGACTACCATGTCTTTGGTCGTGTTAATTCCCAAATTTTGGGAACGAACAATGCAGGAGAGGTGGCAGGCGAAAGCATGGGGGAAACCCTAAATCTCGACTCATATTTTCATTTCAACTATTTGATTAACCTTCCATATTACTTAATTAGCTTTGCATGTCAATATTGTAGAGTCATATTTAAATTCCAAGCCTCTGCTTGCCAATTCTCATCTTTGTATGCCCAATTCATAATTCTAGAATTCAAATTATGAGTTTACCACCTCAATTCCACCACATGGGAATCAATTTGGAATTATACATGTCATGCCCATAGTGATGTTGGTCTATCTATTTATGATGTTTTTCAATTCAATAGTTCTACATGGAAATTTCTTAAAATTGTATGCATGACATACAATGATACTTTTGGGGTTACATTCGTATGGTAATGGTGATATGGTCAGGGGAAAATTGCATGGTAAGCTAAATTTTGGGTTGGTTTTTGGGGTGCCTAATTCTATTGCCACGCATAGTGAGGTTTCATTCTTGGGTCGCATGTGTGCAACTTATCAGGTTTTTTATTTGTGTATTAGTTATTTTCTAGTCTTTATATCGGTGTTAGTGGGGAGTGGGAACATATCGTTCCTACAAGTCTTTCTCCTGCATGTTAAGGACGTATCTCACACATATCATGTTAAGGGTATGTACAAAAAAATATGGAAGGTTGACGCTCCTTTCTGAGGCTGAGTTATAGAAACTGAAAGTAACGAGAGTTTTACAACTCTCTCAGGTCAACCCAAGAAACTTAAATTTTATAATTCTCAGGGATAAAAAAAGAGGGACATAGGAATCAAAGAAAATGAAAAAATGTTGGGATGGTTATCCTCAATAATAAATACATTATATTCTATAGATATTAGTCATATAATAAAGGTAGAAACATTTGAATTATGAAATACAATATGACTGATCATTGCTACCACCATTTTCTAAAATGATTACGATGACCTAACTTTGAAATTAACGAAAATATTTATGTCTTTTCAAATGAATCCATTATGAAGCCTTGATATAATTAAAACTCATTTCCTCCTCTTCATATATCATTCCACTTCATGCAAAGTCCTTCCATCACACCTATTTTACTCAACCCTATTTTCATTGTCAAAACCGCCTGTTACCTAAACTCTATCTTTTTCAACTCACTACATAACCAAATTCCTTCTACAATAACCCTATAAAAAGAGAAATTGAGGGGTAAAATGTATCCAACATGGAATTCATTGTACGCTCAGAGCCGAATGGGGCTAAATTCCTTGAAGTATACCCACAGGTCTAAGAGTTGTTGTGGCAAGAAAAGTTGCTATAGTTCGTAAATAAAATTAATGGGCTTGAAAAATAAGTGAAAAAATCCTTTTATAGGGAATACAATATCATTGAATCAGATATTGGGGATGTGAAATTTATTTTGACAGAGTCATTTGCAGTAGAGGCTATATGATTTCCAAGGATCAGTGAGAGATGGTTCAAGAACCGAAAAGTTGAAGATAAAGAGTGGAATGTATTCCTCAAGAATCCAAGTATGGATAATTTTGTGTTTAAAAAGGGGATACCAGTCACATATTTAAAGAAAAAATGGAGGAATTTTATATTGATTAGTCAAAAATTTTAACTTTAGCTTCAGTGACATGTTATTTTATCATGCCCAATTAATCCTGAATTTTCTGGAAGGAAATGAAATTAACTTACCGTACTTCCTACTTCATAGCTGGAGAAAAATGTCTAGAAAGGTAGAGAGGAAAATAAAATCCATAGATAATTCCTTATAACACCACTTATTACTAAAAATTTTGATTGAAGCCCATCTGAAAAATGTAGGAGACAATTGGGAAGGTTTCTTAATTAGAAATCATTTTAAGGAGGTAGAATAAGGAGAACCTAGTAACACAAGGAAGAGTAGAAGGAATTTTCCTTTAATCCCTAAGGATAAATCACCTCCACAACAAGAGAAGTATTAAGAGGATGAAACTCCTCTTGCAAGTGAGTTGGAGACTCTTAAACAGAAAAATGTTAGAAGAAAGAAAGCTAGCAATAAATGATAAAGTTCATCCAAAAGTAAATCAGAGCAAGAGGAAATTAAGAAGCAATCCATTACTACTGAAAAACCATCCTCTACTGTAAGAAGAAGTGCAAGGCTCAACAACCCATTTCATGGAAATTCTTAACACTCCATACGATTCATCAACTTAGAAGAAAATGAGGAACTGAGAGTTCCATCACCTAAAATTGTATCACCAGTTTCGATTCAAACTAAGAGAACTCCAGAAATAGATCATGTTCAACAAGAGATATATGACTTCATAGAGTCTTTGGAGAAAAGAGCTATAGGGAAAATAGTGGAATTATCCATAAACCAAGAGAAAATTACTCATTGTGATCCTTTAGAAATATCTGAAATTAAGAACACTCTTAAAGAAGAAATCTATGAGTTGGAGGTAAGAAATAGACATTTGAAACAAGAAAATGAAATGCTGAAAGTGAAAAATGAAATCCAGAAAAAAAAAATGACATTGTTTTGCATCTTGGTGTACGGCATGAGAAGAACAAGAAATTCAAGGAAAAAACCAGATCTCTTAATAAAAGATGATGAGCTTGCATCACATAATCTTGATGAACAAACTGAGGATGGCAGTCACTACCAAGAAATAAAAAAGGAATAACTTGGATGTTCTTGCTCGGGACTCTGAAGAAGCTCAGTAACAAAGAAGGACCAAAATATTTTCAATTTTTCATGAGGACATGCAATGTCTTCTGTGTGGGGGAATTTTGAACCCAAAAATTTCTTATTTTTGACAACCCTCGTATACCCCATCCTCCATTTTTATCCTAATAACTCTAATTGGGTATCAATTTACAAGGTTTATGGCATAACAGGTACATATTCATCTTGTGTTTCATAAATTTCGATGTTCTTCATTCGTTAACTCAATATTTACATGCTCTACTGAATAACATTGATTCTGCAACTAATGTCTAATTCTGCAATGAATTTGACATTTTGATAGGTTTTGAAGCTCCAACCAAAGAACAAGGCATATAAGAAGATGGAAAATAGTTGGAAAAATAATTTTTACATATCTTCATAATCTGGATCGCTAAGGAAAGAACTGTAACAACTCAATCAAAGTGAAATTCAACCACCATGGAAGGTGAATTAAGCGAGCGAGAAATTAGTAGATGTAGATATTCAGCATCATGATTTTCCTCGCTGATAACAAATCATGAGAGAATCATGTTATCTTATCAATCTATGTTACTTTTATTCATTGTCGAGGAAGGAAAAATCATAATAATCTGAAATAGTTATGAACACAAGATTATGAATATGTCTCTAAGAATGACAATCATAGACTTGGATTTTATTTGAAAAACTGTTTTTTTGAAAATAAAAAACTATGTTTTCATTACATTCCTTTGGTGTTTGATTTATCAATGTGAATTTAGTCTTGTGAAGGCATGGTGCTGACACCTACTTCTCGTAGGAGGCCCCCCTTGAGTTGTAAGGTTCTCATTAAGTATAGATAGCATTTCAATTCTCTTGTTTCATGTCGTATTTCATTAGTTTTTTTAAATGCCTAAGTTTTGATTTTTGAATTAATACTTAGGATTGTTTTTAGAGTAAGATTGCTTAATTATTATGTTGTAGAATGAAACTGAGATATGTTAAGGACATGGAAAGAGTATAGATTGAAATATATTTGTAGTATAGTTGTGTGTATACGATTCCAATTTTGAGTTAATCTTTTTGTCTAAATAAATTTAAATCTAGTTACATTATCAAGTTTTCATTTCAAGCAACTGTGATTTCATTTCAAGCAAGTGTGATTTCATTTCAAGTAAGTGTGATTTAATTTCAAGCAAGAGTGAAACAAGTGTGATTTTATTTTAAACAAGAGTGATATTTATTTTTGCAAAGTGTGATCGTTATTTTGTGCAAGTGTGATAATTTTTGGTGATTTTAGTTTTCCTTTAATTTTTTTAAGCAAGTGTGATCATTTTCAAGTTTAGAGTAACATATTTATTTTCATAGTTAACATGTGCATCTCGATATCTCAATTTAGGAATTTTTTGAATAATAAAGACTCCTAGCACGCACAATGCACATACATTTCATTAGTTTTAACTCATGTAAGTAATTTAACTAGAATAACATAATATTTTTATATAAATAAAATTATTGTAATTCATATTATAATTTAAAAAAATATTTAACATTGTTATAATTATATTCAATGTGATTCAATTTGATCCAAGTAGTGTTACATTCAATTTGAGTCAATTTCAACCTAGGATATGGTTATTCGTAAATCATCATTTTGTTTCTCTCGTGCTCTAATTAAGTTTATTGCAATGCTATTTACTTTTAAAGCAAATATCATTTTAACTTTTATGGATCAATAATTTTTCGTGGCTAAAAGATTATATTTATTTTAGTTTTTATTTAGTATATTATTTTAAATATTTTATATTAATAGTATATATATATGTTAATTTTGGATCTACATAGTTTCTAGAGGAATGAAATCTTTTGAAATGCAAAAAGTCTATATTTTTAAAAGCCGTTTACAAATGGAGAGCTGTAATTCTATGTGATTTATAAATCCATGATTATATATATATATATATATATATATATATATATATATATATATACCTAGTCCATTCTAATCATGGAAAAAGTACGCCATTTCTTTCATCTTGAGCAACAAGCTAATAAAATATTGCATTTGTAATTATTTTTCATTCGCTTTATATAAAATATCTTTAGAAATATCTCTCGTACCAAAATTATTCTCTAGATATACCATATACTCTAAATCCCAACTAACCAATTAATTTTTTAATAATTATGAAAGTCATGAAATAAGGCATCTATCAACCCATTAGTTTTATTAAATAACATGTCACATTCTCTTTTTCCTACCTATATTTAATGAGAGGGTGTTAGGAGGATGTACATGTGAGCAAATTGAGGGAGTTTATATGTTGGTCTTCTCGAAAGACGATGGGGTGGTCGTCCTGTGTGACCAACATTGATTGCAATTTATGCCCACTCCACTGATGATGGGGGAAATGGTCTATTCAAGAAAGGTGGCCAATCGTCTAGAATGAATCATTAATTTTGGCTCTATGCAGTGTCATCCAACACATAAATTATCCATAAAACTACGCACAGTCATCCCCATGAGGCCTATAAATGGAGGCTGCAACCACACATCGATAAGCATCACAAGAACATTTACCATTGTAGGCATCTATTATTATTAGAGGCTATATGAAATTCCAACCATTATTTCCCAATTTAGGAGACATGTCGATGAGGTACTCTTTTGGCTTTGTTGTAAAAACTCCTCCCACATCTACCAAATTTCACCCGCTTGCCGAGTGTAAACATGAGCTGAGGGCTACTATGACATGAATCAATCTACTAGATAACCTTAAGGAAACAAACTCAAAAAAACAAGACCTTACATACCTCCCTCAGGTGCTACAAGACCACTAAGAGCTAATCCACCACTCCAGGTGCCAAACCCCTGAGTTAACCTAGCCTTTCATTGAACTAAATCCCAGTTTCCCCCATGAAAAGGCATCCATGTGACTATAGGCCTCTAGTCGCTCCCAGAATCCTGCAAGGGAGATACTACAGTTTTTTTCAACCAGTTTTATTTTAGAGACTGCAAGATTTAAGCCAATTTTTCAGGGTTAGTCTCCAAACCAATGCCCGATGAGATTCTCGAAGACAATAAATGACACCAACACAAAGGCTCTAACGCATAACTTGATCAAGGACTTGACCTAACCAAGCATAACCATTAAATAAATTACATCAAACACATCAATAATATGACATATACAGGTCATGAATGCATATATGAACAAATATATATAAAACTTATCTAGGGTTTACCAAGAAGGACTAATGTATTCCGAAAATATATTCCATAATACGAATTAGTTCATGCATCCATTAACCTGTCATTTATTAACCAAACGTGATAATAATCATAACCAAGGTCTATTATAAACCAGGTTTATAATTCGTATATAACGAACATAATAAAAATGAGAGGACAACCATAAAATCCACATAATAAAAAGTAAATTTACTCATCAAAAGTAAGAGAAACTTAGCTATTATTAGACAGGAAAAATCCAACTAGGTTTGGGACTTCCACATATCACCCGATCCTAGATTAATAGAACCAAATATTTCTTCATTTAATCACCCCCATGCCATATTCCAAGCATGGATGTGGGACCTCATGGGATAAACCAATCCAAAAAAAAAATCGAATCTAGAGGCTAAAACACATCCACCCTCACCATACTGTGATCTCACCTAGACTCGCGTAGAGATCTCAAAACCAAACTGAGCTAGGATGCCTCAAAATTTATTCGCCATTACCTTAAATATTTTTCCCGTCTCCACCGTAAGGATTTACCATGTGTCTCGCCATTACTAGTGAAGGGATTCCTAGGCCTTTGGGAATTTTCATAAGACCACCTCACCCTAATCCAAAATCTTCTAGAAATCCAATGCTCAATCCGAGAATAATCCCAACACACCATGTCTATCCGGAAATAGAAAGGAAGGGCTAAAATAAACTGTCAAACCCATAAAAACCCATGTCAATGATAATAACAGAGCCAAATACCAACATGCACATACCATGCATGTCAAAATCAACTAGGAAATCATACATATAGTGTATTACTTGCAAGTATTCCCCCCTGAAGCTACTTGATCCATTTTTTCCTTAATTCATCATCGCTTCTGTTTTCTTTCCTTTTCCTTCCTTTTCTTTCTTGTTTTCCTTCTCCTCTTGGTGCTCTTCTCCTCTATGAGACTACTCCCAAAAGAGAACTAACAAAAGGCTATGAACTGATCCTCATAATCCTTTTTATCATTTAGGCCTCTATTTTCTTCATTTTTCATCTATTTTCTTTCAATTTCCTCCTCCATGTGACCTTTCACCTTCCTTTTCTCCTAATTTCCAATATTTTCATAAATAAAATGCCGAAATGTCTTTTGGCCTTTTCAAAGCCTTTTCCATTTCCTTTTCCATTTTCCTTAGCCATAATAATCCAAATGAACACCCACTTGGATGATTTTCCCAACATTAAGCTTGGAATAACTGTCCCTTTAACTTCTTCTTATTTTTCCTTTATTAACTTTATTACATGAAATTTTAATCTGACTCTGTTACAAACCCCTATCCCTTAGGGGAACACTGTCCTCAATGTTATATGTGTTAGGTCCCTATATTACTAAAGTATTCCCTTATTGTTGTTAGTGTAGCCCCGTTATTGTTATTGTTGTACCCATTTGTGTCCCCATATTGTTATTATTGTGCCCCATAAAAGCCCACTATTGTTATTGTTTTGCCCTTACATAATTATTGTTAGGTCACCTAGGATTATATTGTGACCCCACTGACTCATATATATAGAAAGGAGGTTTTTTCATTTGTATATCCAATAATTATTCATTTATGTAATGTAAAGGAGGTTTCCCGCTCGAAGTGGCTGATTTTTAAGGCGTTGATCTATCTTTTATTCTATTTTGGGAGCTCATTTTATAGCATTTGGTATCAAAGATTTGAATTATAGGGTTTTTCTTCTTCAAACAATTCATTGTGGAATTTTTGCTATAATTTTTTTTATATGAAGGTTTAGAAGCTAAAAAAGGACCCATTTGCAAATAAATCCGAAGGAACGCTGTGTAAAAATTTCAGATATAGGTTCACAGTATTTTCAAAGATATGATCTATGGAAGTTAGGGTTTTTGCAGGCTCCCAAATTTCATCTCAAAGAGGTGACGTTAGGAAAATCGTCATAACTCTCTCTCTCATAGCACAAGGCTGGAATTCTGTAAAAAATAGCCAAAATAAAATGGAGTTTAGTTTCCTGTGTATCAATTTCACAACAAAAGGAGGCAACAGTGACACATGGAATAATGTACAAGTTAACTCTACTGAATCAGTCCATAATTAGGTCATTTCGGGAGATTGGGAATAAATTTTCCTTGAAGAATCCAAATCAAGACAAACTCGTGGCATTGGAAAGAAGATTCATAAGGCTACTAAAGGATGGAAGATAAAATCTCAGGGATACAAAATTACATAGATACAACAGTTTCAATATCGATTTCCTCAAAAGCAAGAAAAATGTGTGTATTTTTTTTTTCAAATTGCATAAGTTAATTTGAAAATTAGTTTGAAGTGATTCCAAGGGCATATTGAAGCATAGATATCAGTATTGGGTTCTAAAATGACCCCTATAAATAATTCAATACCCATTAAGCCCTCATAAGGCTCTACTATGACTCATGAAGAGGAAAAAGTGGAACATGATATATCAAAATTACAAGACCAAGTGCACAAAATTTCACTCTCGCAAAGAGTAAAAAAAAATGAAATAGAAGTTTTGAAGAAAGGTATGCAAGCTAAGATGGATGGTTTGAAGAAAGTCGTAGAAGCTACGATGGATGGTTTGAATAATGCAATGGAAGCTAAGATGAATGACATGGAAACTAATATTGATGAAAAAACGAAAGACAACATGGAAGACATGATGAATGATCTAAAAGCAGACATGGAAGCTTTGAAGGAAGGTTTGAAAAAGTTGATACAAGAACTTATTCCTAATGGAAAAAAGGTAGTAGAGGAAACTCATGATGAGAAAAAAATAAATGTTAATCGTGATTTCATAAACTTTAATATTGGATTGAATTCCCACCGTATTCCAAAGATCGATATGAGGAAGAAATGTGCCTAACATTGGTCTTAGCTACACCAGAATTCACAAAAACCTTTATTTTGGAATATGATGCCTTAGGAAATGAAATTGGTGTAGTTTTAATGCAAGAAAGAAGACCCATTACTTTTTAAACTCGTCCAATCAAAGGAAAGTATCTACAGAAAGCTATTTATGAGAAGGAAATGTTGGCAATAATACATGCACTAAATAAATGGCAACCTTACCTAATGGGAAGACACTTCAAGGTAAAAACTGATTATGATAGTCTTAAATACTTTTTGGAACAAAGACTATCTTCAGAAGAGCAGCAAAAATGGGTCACAAAGATGTTGTATTATGACTTTGAAATCATCTACAAAAAAGGGAAGCTAAATTTTGTTGCAGATGCACTCTCAAGAAAGGATGAGGAGGTGGAAGCATTACTTTGTGCCATTTCTATTATCCAATCATATTATATAACCGAACCAAGGGAGGAATGGAAGAATGACAAAGAAGTGTGGACACTCATTCAAAAGTTACAGCAAGACCCAGTACATACAATACATTTAGTTGTAAAAATGATTCCTTATGGTACAAATATCGCTTATATCTTTGTAAGAATTCAAAACTAAAAAAAAATATTCTTTTGGAATTACACATATCTCCCTTAGGAGGACACTCAGGATTTTTAAAAACTTACCACAAGGTGAAGAAAGTTTTTTTTTGGGATGGCCTTAAATCTTGTATTCAAAATTTTGTGGCAGAATGTTTGGTTTTCTAGAAAAATAAAATTGATACAATTAATAACTTGGGTATGCTACAACCTTTATCCATTCCAAGTCAACGTTGGGAGAAGGTTTCAATGGATTTCATCATAGGCTTACCTAAGTCTAAAGGAAAGAGTATCATATGGTGGTAATTGATAGACCTACCAGGTATGCACACTTTTGTGCATTATCTCATCCATTTAAAGAAAGTAGAGTTGCTACTGCATTTATGGAAACAATTCACGAGCTACATGGAGACCCAAATATTATTGTAAGAGACAGAGATCCCATTTTCACTGTAAATTTTTAGACGAAATTATTTTCTTGTTTGGGTACTCAACTAGATCATATCTCACCTTATCATCCTCAATCCGATGGGAAAACTGAGATAGTGAAAAAATGTTTAGAAGGATACCTTCATTGTTTCGTATCTGATAAACAAAAAAAAAATGGGTTAAGTGGTTACCTCGAGCTGAATGGTGGTATAACACTTCATTCCATACTACAGCAAATATGACCCCAATTATGGCACTTTATGGATATGATCCAATGTCCATCACATCATATTTAAGAGAAAATTCTAAGGTTCAAGCAGTGGAAGATCACATCGATCATCAACAACAAGTTCTCCAACTCTTAAAGGGTAACCTAAATTTGGCACAAAATTGAATGAAACAACAGGCATATCAACATCACAATGAGAGAATTTTTTATGTAGGAGACTTGGTAGTTTTGTGGCTACAACCATACAAATATATGTCCCTCAAGCAAGATAAGAAGGATAATAAATTATTTCCAAAGTACTATGGTCCTTACAAGGTGTTTCAAAAGATTGGTACAATGGCATACAAATTGGAGCTTCCTACTTCTTCTCGAGTGCACCCAGTTTTCCATGTTTCTTGCTTAAAAAAGGTTAGAGGTGACAAAATTCCAGTTCAAACAATATTTCTAGAACTTGATGAGGAAGGAAAAATAATATTGGAACTTGAAGCAGTCATGGAAGCAAGAACTCGACAGCTACTGAATCGATAAATTTCATAGTATCTCATTAAGTGGAAGAACTTACCCACTGAAGATTCCACATGGGAGGATGATAATTTTATACAGAAGCATCCAAAGCTACTCAAGCGTTGAGGACAACACTTTTTTGAAGGAGAGGGGCATGTTAGTTCCCTATATTAATATTGTAGTCCCTTATTGTTGCTAGTGTAGCCCCCTTATTGTTATTGTTGTACCCTTGTATTTCCCATAATATTATTATTGTGCCCCATAAAAGTCCAAAATTTTTATTGTTGTGCCCTTACATTATTATTGTTTGGTTGGTTAAGATAATGTTGTGACCCCATGGACTCCCATATATAGAAAGGAGGTTTTTTCATTTGTATCATCCAAGAATTTTTCATTTATGTAATGATCTGAAAATGGAACTATTTGTAATGCTATGCAAAGTATCCATTTTCATTTAATTTAGTGTGCAAAGTATTATCCATGTCTTGCAGGTTAAATACAGATTTTTTGGTAATTGTTTCTGAGTTTTTATGTGAGGAAATGCTAATTAAGTTTATTGTTTAACATATTATATCATAAATACACAGCAAGAGAAATTCACCATAGTATAACACAGCAAACTGATGAGGCAGTTTACCCCTCCTAGGCTACATTTGATGGGTCCAAGGCTCCCAATGGGCATGTCCTTTCTCTATGAAGTTGCTCAAAATGGTTATATAGTGAAATATATGCATAAACAGGAAAAAAAGCTGTGAATTTAACTTCAGAAGACAGAAATAAGCTAAAAATGGCTTTTGTTTCACCTCAAATAGTGAAGTACAACCCAATACAGCTCCATCTTCTTGATGGCCCTGGTGGCTCTTTCCTCTTCCCTAAATCAAAAATGGATGAATAACACCTATGTTT
The DNA here is from genome assembly GCA_034641835.2 of Pinus albicaulis. Classification (NCBI taxonomy): domain Eukaryota; kingdom Viridiplantae; phylum Streptophyta; class Pinopsida; order Pinales; family Pinaceae; genus Pinus; species Pinus albicaulis. Next base: position 348,072,514 of record CM076579.1, on the reverse strand, counting down.
GCTTAGAACCTATCCCAAACACTCCAGAATGCTCAAGAAACCCAAAATTGACTAAAATTTTGTCTTGTTTGGTCGAAAATTGAGAAAGTTATGACCCAAACAAATTTTTTCCAAGTGGCACTAAAAAATCTCTTCCAAAACTGGAGGAACTCCAGTTAGGTCCACTAGAATAGGCGGACAGGAAAAACAGGCAGAATCGCACGCCAATATAGAAATAACATAAGTTTAACTGCAAGTTCTAAAAGCGCGTTCACATGCTGAAAAGGCAGACGATTTGCGCTGGCAGATAAGGTTTTAGCCCCCGCCCAAGGTCACGGGTCGGAGGTCCGATAGAGAGGGATAACCCCAAAGGGGCTTAACTGTTTTATTCTGCCATTTGAAATGGGCTTAGCCCATGGTCTTAGAGTTGGGCCTTATCACCATAGCTCTGGCCCTTAAGGACTATACCCAAAGTTCTGCTCGTTCAACCTCCGCATGACCCGACTGGTCATTCAGCCTCTATACGAGGTGCTTAATACACGACCCCGCTAGTCATTTACCCTCTACACGAGTGTTCATACAGCTACCCGACTTGCCCTCGTTCACCTGCCCCCAACCTTCCGTTCAACAACAACTCCTCTCTCATGTTGGTCGGGTCGACCTCCGCCCGAGGAGTCAGGTCAAGAGTTCAAACCTCTTTCCCTCAAAGTTTTTGCAAAGAAATTTTAAACCAATGGCCTGGGGCCACGTGGTAGCCTTGTTTTGAAGGTTATTAGGCATTTTCAAACTTCAGTAACTTTCACATACGACTTCGGATTTGAGTCACATTTACGGCGCCAGAATCGCAATGATGAGGCCTTTTCAGTCGTTCAGATTGCAACCAATTCTGAGCAGTTCCATTTTTCAGCATTTTTTTCAACTTGGACATGATTACCTGATCACACCTCCCCAATGGGAAGATTTTAGACCCAAAAAGCTATATGAATTATAGAAATTGAAGATGAGACTGATTCTCCACTCTTCTGACCTTGAGCCACTAAAATTTTCCTGACTTCATCAAATTGAACTTCTCATAAAAAGATAAATTCTTTCTTGAATCTGTTGACTGACTGTTGCTAACCTTGACTGAGTTGTGCTACAAATTTTTGAAACTTGTAGAATAGCAACTAAAATTTGTAGAAATAATACTATTCCTACAATGGTCTACCTTCAAAGCAAACTGAAAATAAGATTCACCTTGCCAACTATCCTTATGGAGAATTTTTGCCAAATGAGCCATGTACTTGTGTCAATTCCCAGCCAAGTTTTCTCGCCATACCACCCTGCCATTCTGAAACCAGCAATGACCCTTGTTGAACTTTGTGCCCTCTTTTATTTCATGCTTTTCCTTCTCATGTATTCTTGCACCACTTTGCACAGACACTTTTTTCATTGCACCGATCGACACGAAAGGCACTTTCTGCAACATTTTGTCATCTTCTTCCAAAGACGACCTGCTTTCAGACTGAAACATATCATCATTTACATCAGGAATAACATGAAAACGATTATGTACAAAATATTTTTGTTTGATCATCAACAAAGTCAAATTTTGACTTGCATTGACAAGCCTTTTCAACTACCCTACATTCACTAAAGAAGATTCTATCTTCTTCTGATGTGCTCTCACAATAAACTCCTTGCTATCCTTGAATAGGTGACACTTATCGTCATGGCGATGGAAGATCGATTTTTTGTCATAAAAATATGGACTAACCAACACCACACCTGTAATGTCAAGTGATACCACATCTAATTCAACCAAGTCAACATAATGAGCTGTTATGGTGAAGCACAATATGCACTTCCTTGAAACTTGTAAATTAGCATCCTTGCAAATCCATCCAAGTGGATAAGGCTTTGGATGTGGAATGGTTTAGAATTTCAGCTTCTCGACTAAGTCTTCTGAGATGAGGTTTGCTTGAGACCCACTGTCAAATATTGTGTCTATCTTTGTGTCTTTGGAAATTATCCTCACATGAAACAGCTCTATCCTCCTCTCTTCATTTGGAGCTTCTATGTGACAATTTCAAGTGCTAGAACTGGGATTTGTTTCATTTACAATCTCTTTCCCCTTTATGTTCTTTAGTACCATGGCTATGATTTTAGTTTCTTCTCCTGATTCAGACCCTAAGTCTTGTTCAGTTATTGCAACCATTTTGTCCTTTTCTTTGGCCTTATCTTTGGTTTTAAAATTTTTGGGTTTCAGCTCCAGATGAAGTTTCTAGTAATGGTCTTCATCATGGCTTGTTTTGGAACAGTTTTTACAAAATAATTTTCCTTTTTCTTTCCTAGAGTTTGTATTTCTTTTTCTACCTTTTCCTTTAAATTCACTACCCTCATTCCCATCAAAAGATTGTTTACCTCTAGCCTCTAAATGCATAGCTTGTACACAAACTTCATCTAGACTAGTAGGATTGAACATAAGGATAATATGTGTAAGGTAATTGTGTAAACCACCTATATATTTTAGCAAAGTATCTTGGCTATGCAAATCAATTCCAAGTAATAAAGCCCTTCGTCTAAACTCTTGTGTAATGTTGAACATTTTGTCCCATAAGTTGTCTAAAACTTTGCCAATTCGTCATAGCCTTTTGTAAATGATCTAATGGATAAAATTGCTATTTAATTACAGAAATAAATTTAGTCCATGATAAAGTGATCTTACCATGTTTTTTAATTTCATCCTTGGTCTTAGCTTCCCACCATACCAATGCTGCTCCTTCCATTCTCAAAGAGGCTAACTGAATCTTGGTGCAGTCTTCATGAAGGTTTTGTATCCTCAAGTAAACTTCCAACTGTCTTATCCAATTGTCAATTTTCTCTACATTGACCTCACCATTAAACATAGGCAACTCAAATTTAACTTCAAGGTTTAAAATTGGACTTTTACCAGTGGTTTTATACTTGTGAGATTGATTCACCGAAGTAGAGGATGACGACGTAGAGGAAGAGGATGAAGATGGGGATGGTGGATCACCATTTCCTCCGTGTCCTTTATTTGACTTGTGATCAATTTTCTTTCCTCCTGAAGAACCCTATCCTTCCTTCTGGTGTCTATACCCTTATTCTACAAGCCTATAATTCCTTTCTTGGTAGAGTGTCGTTACCATCTCTGTCATGTCTAGGAAAGCCTTTCGGAACACCCATTCCTCTTCTTTGGGATCAATATCTTCAGGAGCTTCTCCTTCCCTTGAAGACATGCTTGAGGCTTCTTCAATGGCTCTTGGAGGTGGCTCTTTGGCCCTTCTTGGTTGAGGATTACATTGTGCTCTAACCAAGTGTCCTTCACCTCTCTTTATTTTAAGCCTAATAAGCATCAAAACTTGCAAAAAATCAACTATATCTTTGCACAAGAAGAAATGCAGAGTAAAAATATAGCTCCTAATGCTCAAATCCTGAGCTCCAATACCAACTGATCTGAAAATGGAACTACTTGTAATGTTATGAAAAGTATCCATTCTCATTTAACTAGTGTGCAAAGTATTCCACATGTCTTGTAGGTTAAAAAAAGTTTTTTTGGTAATTAATTCTAAGTTTTTGTGTGAGGAAATGTTAATTAAGTTTACTATTTAACATATTATATCAGAAATACACAGTAAGGGAAATTCACCATAGTATAACACAACAAACTGATGAGGCATTTCACCCCTCCTATGCTACATTTGTCGAGTCCAAGGCTCCCAATGGGAATGTCCTTAGTCTATTAAGTTGCTCAAAATTGTTATACAGTGAAATATATGCCTAAAAAGGAAAAAAAAGTTGTGAATTTCACTTCAGAAGATAGAAATAAGCTAAAAATGGCTTTTGTTTCACCTCAAACAGTGAAGTACAACCCAATACAGCTCCATCTTCCTGATGGCCCTGGTGGCTCTTTCCTCTTCCTTGAAGTAAAAATGGCTAAATAGCACCTCTTTTCACTCTGAAACCTATCATAAACACTCCATAATGCTCAAGAAACCCAAAATTGACTAAAATTTTGTCTTGTTTGGTCGAAAATTGAGAAAGTGATGACCCAAATAAGATTTTTCCCAGTGGCACTAAAAAATCTCCTCCAAAATTGGAGGAACTCCAGTTAGCTCCACCAGAATAGGCGGATAGGCCAAACAGGTGAAACCACGTGCCAATTTAGCGATAACATAAATTTTAACAGTCAGTTGTAAAAGTGCGTTGACATGCTGAAAAGGCAGACGGTTTGCACTGGTGGATAAGGTTTTAGCCCCTGCCAAAGGTCATGGGTCGGAGGTCCTATGGAGAGGGATAACCCCAAAGGGGCTTAACCCTTTTATTCCACCATTTAAAATGGGCTTAGCCTATGGTCTTAGAGCCGAGTCTTATCACCATAGCTCTGACCCTTAAGGGCTATACCCAAAGTTCTGCTCGTTCAGCCTCTGCACGAGGCGCTTACTACACGACCCGACTGGTCGTTTACCCTCTGCATGAGCGTTTATACATTTTCCCAACTCGCCTTCGTTCACCTACCACCCAACCTTCTGTTCAACAACAACTCCTCTTCCGTGTTGGTTGGGTCAACCTCCACCCGAGGAGTTGGGTCAAGAGTTCAAACCTCTTGCCCTCATTTTTTTTGCAAAGAAATTTTAAACCAATGGCCTGGGGCCATGTGGCAGCCTCCGGGCAGGCCACGTGGCACCCTCCAACACGCCTCTAAATACTTAAAAAAAATGAAATTTTCCATTTTAATTTTTTTTTTTTTAATTAACAAATTCATAGGCAAAAAGTCATGTTTTGAAGGTTATCGGGCATTTTCAAACATCAGTAACTTTCACATACGATGTCGGATTTGAGTCTCGTTCATGGTCCCAAAATCGTAGTGACGAGGCCTTTCCGGTCATTCATATTGCAACCAATTTTGATCAGTTCCATTTTGAGCATTTTTTTCAACTTGGACATGATCACCTGATCATGTAATGTAAAGGAGGTTTCCCCCTTGAAGTTGGTGATTTCTAGGGTGTTGATCTCTCTTTTATTCTATTTTGGGAGCTGGTTTCATAACACTATGACACATACAAAAATTAAAGCCACTGAAAATTGAACATACTTCACATGGATATTTATAACATAGCTCGTTGCAATATTTACAATGATAAACTTGCTAAAAAAGAAAACCATCATGAAAAAAATACCGCTAACTCGAGCTTACAACAAAACTCATTATGGTATTTACAATAACAATCGCATATACTTATTCACATTTTCTTCAACTAGAAAATAACCATACTCTCCATGGATCTTTATAAATCCATCCCAATACAATATTTACAATAAAATACACATATATACATATGCACATTTACTTTAACCAGCAAATAAAAGGATACAATGTCTGCATTCGTAATAAGGGAGTCCAGAGGCTCACACTTCCACCCTAAAAGAAATATTAGGATTCACCTCCTTCCCAGGAAGTCCATAATCCACTGCAATAGTCAAATCTACATCCAATTCCTTGTGTTACAATCCCGCACCACTGGTCCTCTCAGTGAAAAATTATCGGCTCATTGTTCCAGGGTAGACTCCCAATGTGCATCTAATTCCATCTGGAAATTCTAATGACAAAAAAAATTCCATTTCCATCCTTCCCTTCTATTCTACATAGTCCCTCGATAATTTTGTTCACACCATTCCTACGAAGTCACACACCTTCGAAGTTCTGCATAAATCCCCTTGTCTTCTACACAGTCCCTCGGATGGCCCTTCCCTTGACAAGGTTTCCTGACATCACAAGGTCTAGAAAGTAAGGCATATCCCTGCCTCAAAACCATCATACTGATCATAGTATGCTCATGGAAATCAATGGATACTTGGGTACGAGTGTGCCATAATGGCTCTACTTCTGAAGTGTTTTAACAACATATTATTACATGTTCCAATTCCTTTTGTTGATGCTATTAATTATCGTATCCTTTTCCAACCACCCCAAGCAGGCATTTCCATGCTTTCCTGTTCCAAGAACATAATTTCCATTAGACTAAAAGGAATTTAAATAAACTCAAAGCATAGCTCATTGATGAGCCATCAATAAGGTAGACTTGAAATCCTGTTAATATCGCAACAAGATAAACTAAATTTTTGATCAAACCATCATGTATAAGCATATCACATCTGGTTGGCTCAAAACATAACCATCATAATCAAAATAATACATCACATGTAACCATCATAAATCAGAATAATAGATCATATGCATAGTTAAAAAATGAAATAAAATATTAATACTTATATTTTCATGATTATTTTATTCTGCCTTTGTTCTTTATCATTTCTGTACAAGCATTGAATCAGTTTCCAAACCCAGTAAGCACCAAATTTCTTCTCTTCTCTTTAAGAAACAAGGGAATCCGGAGACTAAACTGCCTCCTCGCTCAATATCAATAAGAAAGGTATTCCAAGACTAAACCACCTCAGACCATAATAGCAACAACAAGGCCCAACCATTCCAACACTTGTTTTTGTCATCACACTGTACAAAACATACACATACACAATGTACAAAACAACACATACACCAACACTCCGTGTAGAATAAGACACATACACCTACACCTAGTGTATAACACGACATATACACCTACACCTAGTGTAAAACACAACACATAGACCTACACCTGGTGTATAACACCACACATACACCTACACCCAGTGTACAACATGACTCATAAACCAACACCCGGTGTATAACACAACAAATACACCTACTCCCAGTTTACAACACAATACATATAAATACACACCATAAAATACCATGAATACACATGTCATGATACAACAGCTGGACTATACCCGTAGAACCATATGAAATATACACAACACAACATGTACGACATGTACACAATACTACATATACATAACGTTACCTACACAATGTGTACACAAAACCCAATGTACACAACACCACCTGCACAGCATGTACACAACACCACATGCACATAGTGCCACATGTATAACATGCACACAACACCACATGTACAACATGCACAAAACACCATATGTATAACATGCACATAACACCACATGTACAACATGTACATAACACCATATCTACATAGCATTGCTTATCCATGTGCCCGCGACACCATATGTACACAACATTGCATATCCAACACTTACAAAACACCATATGTGCATAGCACCACATATACAAGACACACACAACACCATACATACATTTCACCGCATATACAATATATAAATTACACTATATGTACACAATACCATATATGCAACAGGAACACAACACCATCAGTACATCATGTACAAAAAATACATATCAGTAGTACTACACATCCAAAGACCACATTTTACCTACTAGGCAACCTTACTTCTAATGTCTTGTCCATACTTGTCTTAGCATGCCACATATCACAGTGCTTTCATTCCACTGATGTACATGGAAAATTTTAGGGGTTAATATTCGCAAGTGGGCTAACTTTCCATGTTTTTTCCAAAAAAAAATATTCGCCATAGTACAACATTATTTTTCCTTTCAAATTGCCAAAATATTATATGGACTAATATAAAAGCAATGGAAATATAAATATTTCTACAAAAAATATCACAAATAAATTTACAATTTTCATTTTAGGGACTAGTAAGATTCGCGAAGGTTTCTAAACTTTGATATAAACTTCCATCCTTAAAATTATCCCTGCTGATATATCCCTCAACATTACATGTCCATAACATAAACCTAGGCATAGTACAAGAAAATAATACAAAACCATATCCACATGATACTAAACTCATATATCTCCAAGGGCTACTCTTCCCGCTTGATTTATTATAAACAATGAACCTCTTCATGCCATTCACTTGCATAAAAAATCATTCCTCTATAAGAATGATCCTTGACGATCCTATCAAACAGCAACACACATACATATATATATGCACATATCAACATATGCATAAAACAATCATGATCTCTGATGACCCTGTCAGAAAACTCGCATACATACATACATACATATATATTAACATTAGCATATCATGATCCATTACGACCATGTGAGACAGCTGCATACATACATACATACATACATATATATACATATATAGAGATTAGCATAATCATGATCACCACACAAATACTAGATATCATAAGGTCCAGATTAAGAGAACTTCCTTTATTCATGCAATGCATGCACACCATTAATAACAATAGTTCCCAACATATCTAAGGCATTTGACACCTCAAATCCATTTACCTTACCTTTCTTGTTACCTTTATCATGATTTTCCTTCAACCATCCATTTACCCTAATGGACCCCATAAATCCAACAGGTTATCATACTCTTGCCTTCAGTTTCCATTATACATACAATGAGCTTCATATAGGTCTGATATTACATGTTGGACTTCATTAAGCTCTTACCCGACTCCACTAACTTTCCTCTTTCCCCAGCCAATCCCCAAGACCCTCAAAACATAAAAGGAAAGAACCAATAATAAACCCATGAAAACCAATAGAACTATGAAACCAAAAACAAATTTGTATGGCCATACATTATACATAAACAAAGCCACAATTAAGCACAACAAATCACAAAAGACCAAATATCAAGACTAGCAAGAAACACCATGACTCAGCCAACATGGCTTCCCAATACTTCCAAAGCGAAGCTAAACCTAATCCTTCTCCAAGATTTGATGGAAGTCTCTTTGCCATGAAATTCCCTATATCATAATGCCATAAACACATAATTGTAAACGTATAAATAAATATAACAATATACCAGTTATCTTACCTTGTTTTTCGAAGCACGTTTCATTGTAACTAAACACACATGTCGACCACATGTTCCAAATATCAAGAAATTATATCTATTAATTTGAAATAAACCTTTACCAAGTCTAACAACCATGTCATAATCAGAAATCAACTCACATTCATGAGTCATAATACATAATGATACAACTATCACCTACTTACACTCAAGTACATATGAGTTTTTCTCAGCACATATGACTTAGTGCAACCATTTCAAGCAAGATCATTCCTTCATGCAATCTTATAGATATAAAATCATATCATGAAACTATTCAAACATCCAAACAACATCTATATGGAATAATAGAAACCAAGCACTCAAACGCAAAGTAGATGACATAATCAAACACTCGAACATCGAGTAGATGACATATGAAAACTCATATCAAATAGGTGACATAATAAAACACTCAAACATGAAATATATGACATATTCAAACATTCAAACACCAATTATATGAAATAAACAAACTCATACCAATTAGGCAACATAATCAAACTCTCAAACACCAATTAAACGACATAATCAAACTCATACCTCAATGTATCTAAGGGGAGGCTATCTTGTCTACACAATCAATCTAGATTAGCACAATATAAATTTACAATGTATAAGCTAAAATATAAATAAGGTCATGATATCCATAACAATAAATAGCTAAATGTTCACACCATAAAATCATAAACAATTATCATTCATGCATAGAAATCACATAGGCATAGTCAGTCTAGATTAGTATGACACAATATCACAAGCATATCGACTCATACCTAAATTTAATAACCCTAACTAAGCCAATCAAAATTAGAAATATACATATATAATCAATATTCTAAGTATAATTATCACCATAACCATCATGCATACGACCACAATGCATATAAAAACAAGTTACTATCCTTCATGACTAACGGGCAAAGGTAAATATTATCGCATTGATTAACTAAAATCTATGATATATGTAATTGCAAAAACCATATACTAACATACATGTACACAACCCTAATTATTATAACAATAATTAACTAACATAATACATGCTAAACATACAATACTTTTATGACGATATGCACTTACCCAAAAGTATAATGATGCAACCTCGATCTGATGATCAGCATCTCCTACTCTATCTCGGCCAACAAATTAGCATAATAACATACCAATAACATCATATTGACATATCATTCATACTATAACCTCATGCATGACAACCTTAACCATGAAAATGCATGCATAAAAACATGCATTCAGCCCATGTGGTCCAAGTGTTGAACCATGATCTGATACCTATATGTAACACCTTGTCCCACATTTACCCAATTTCACCAACTTTCCTGGGGTAAACATGAGCTGAGGGCTACTATTACATGAATCAAACTCCTAGATAACCTTAAGGAAAATGATTCAACAAAACAAGACCTTACAGACCTCCCTAATGTGTTACAAGACTCCTAGGATCTAATCCACCACTCCAAGTGCCCAACCACTGCATTAACCTAGCCATTCACTGAACTAAACCCCAATTCACTCCAATTAAAAGGCCCCCATGCGACTATAGGCCTCTAATCTCTCCCACAATATTACGAGGGAGAGAGAACAATCTTTTTCAGCCATTATTGTGCCAGAGACTATGACATTTTGACCACTTTTTGAAGTCTAGTCTCCAGAACTTGATGAGACTCTCGAAGATAATAAATGAAATCAATAAAAAGCCTCTAACACAAAACTTGATCATGTTCTTTACCTAACCAAGCCTAACCATGACATACATTCTATAGAAAACATGAAAAACATGAAAACTACAACTCATGAATGCATATCTAAAAACTTATCTGAGGATTACCAAGAAGGACTAATTCCTTCTCACAATAGTTGCCATAATACCAATTAGGTCATGCATCCATTAATTGGTCATTTATCAACCAAACATATCAGGAACGGTAGCCAAGGTATGTCATAAACCATGCTCATAACCAACATACTAACAATGATATAATACCCATTAAAGCCAAATAATAACAAGTACAGTTACTCATCAAAATCAAGAGAAACTTATCTCTTATAAGACATAGGAAAAAGCCAACCAGGTTCGAGGCTTCCATGTAATAACTGAAAATATACTAGTAGATTCAAATGTTTGTCTCAGCCAATAACTCTTGTGCCATATTCCAAGCGTGAATGTGGGATCTCATGGGATAAACTAATCCAAAAAAAACCAAGGGAATCTAGAGGTTAAACCACCTCCACCCTCCCCATACCGTGATCTCACCTAAACCGGCTGTGAGATCACAAAACCAAACTGAGGTTGGATGCCTTAGAATATATTCACTAATACCTTGAGGAATTTTCTCATCTCCACCCTCAATATTTACCGTGTATATTGCCATTACCGGCCAAGGGATTCCTAGGACTTTGGAAATTTTCCTGAGACCACCTCACCCCGATCCAAAATCTTCTGACAATCCAAAGCTCAAACTGAGAAAAATCCCAACACACCATGGCTATCTGTAAATGGCAAGGAAGGATAAAATCCACCGTCAAACCCATAAAAACCCATGAGAATGACAACAAGAGAACCTAATGCCAACATGCACATATCATGCATGTCAAAACCATATAGGAAATCATACATGGAACTTATTACCTCCAATTATTCCTACTAAATCTTCTTGATCAAATTTTTCCTTGCTTGATCCTTTATTTCCTTTGCTTTCCTTGACTTTACTTTACTTTCTTTCTTTCCTTCTCCTCTTGGTGCTCTTCTCCTATTTGAGACTAATCTAGAAACTGAACTGACAAAAGTATGTGAATTGATCCTCATAATTATTTTTATCATTAGGGCCTCTATTTTATTCATTTTTCCTCTATTTTCCTTCGATTTCATCCTCACATGCAACCTTACCATCTTCTAGATAACTTCCTCGGACTTTTCAAGCCATTACCAAGTGGAAAAACAAAGTATATGCCCTTGAAATTAAGTGGAGTGCACACAAAATCTTAGAAACTTCACCTATAGGAAGTAATGCTCCTCTTTCATTTTGTAAATTAATTATACCACACCCTAGAGAAGCTCAACCTGTGTTACAATGCACTCTACATTCTTATTTACCTATGTTACCCCAACTTAACCCTTATCTTTGAAACCTTCTTCCATCATATTTCTAGCTCAACTTCAGGACATAACATGCAACCATGAGACACTGTGACACTCATAGAAAAATACACATTGTACCAATATAGGATTTTGAAACAATATTGCAAAGCTAAACACTGCTAAGAACTAGTTGACATCAATGGAAACATTACAATGGCAACATGCTCCACTTTTGCAATTGAATGTGAGCATAAACCTCAGCTTTGAAGCCAATCACAATACTCTCTCCCCCTTTGACATCAATTGCAAAGGGTAATAGCCACACTGAAAAACAACTCTGGCAATATGAGCGTCAATATAGCATAAATAGAGTACAAATCAAAGCTCATATTTGGCGCATATCTTAGAGGATGATGGAGATATTGTGCATCTATGTGCCTAGTATGCTTTTGGCGTAGGTTCTTTGATGCAAATTACTATTGTTATAGAGATTAAAGTGTTGTTGGAGCTGATGTAGTAGAGTTCGGATTGTCGACGTGTTTGTGATTACAAGGGTTCCATTGGGGAGTTTATTGTTGTACCTTCATTGGATGTGTCTTGTATGGTTAATAGAGTAATTTAACGATGGTTGAATGCGATGTTGAGATTGTTCTTGTCTCTTGTTGTGCGGTTTGTGAATTTTTATTTCAGTATTATTTATTTTCTGGATAAATTAAATTTGCATGCATACACAATTAGTAATAATATACAAATATAAAAATATAAAGAGAAATAAAACCCTGATAGTGTATATTTTGGATATTTAAATATATTTCATTACATCTATTTTTACGAATTATCCACTGGAATGAATTTGAAGGTTCATATGGAGATATTCCAACTCAATGATAGTAATATTAACTCATATTATAGTTGATAAAACAATCAATGATATTCTAAATTTTTTAATTATAAAAAATATTTCATTTAGGTTACTAAATATAAATAGATTCAATTGGTTTTGTTCTATTTCAAACAACTTATTTTTTTAGAAGAATACTCACCATATGAATATTATATTAAAAAGAATTAATGATAATTTATATTGATAACTTGATATTTTATAATGAACTATATATTTTCATATTTAAAAATATGAAATTTATAAATAATATTGTTAAGAATTAGCATAAATTTTATTAGATATTAGAATTATAAATATTACAACATCTTCACATCACCAAAGTACACCCCATCATAGTCAAATGATCTTATATAAATATATTTATTTTAATAAACGCTAATTCTCAATTAAAATATATTTATATAAATATAATTATTTTAGTTAATATTATAACTAGCATTTTCACCAGAGAGTGAAAAAGAATGCCGTAGGTTATGGCCATCAGATTGAGAACAGTCCCTGCGAGCCGCTTGCTGTGGTTGTGTGCGGAATCAAAATGTTGTGACGAGGGGAGCCTATGCCGGAGGTCAAAGACATCAGGAGCAAGTTTCAGGCAACACCCCACTTTGAGCGAACCCACGTCTACACAATCACATTTGATAACGGAAGAGGAAATTAAAAAACATTGAGTAACTTAATACATAACCAGATATTTGTCATCTACAAAGAATTCCTCACTCAATCATCCAGATTGCAACTTCACCCACTACCAAAAATGGCAGAGTGTCCAACTCTTATTCTCACCTTGATCAGATGTAATTTTAATGCCTAAGGCCTATCATTTAATTGTTGCAAATTTGAATCCCTAAAATAAACCAAATAAATAAATACACTGACGTGAATCTACCTAGGCTTGACAGTGACTGGCATGCATGCGAGTTACAATCAATATGGGGGGCTGAGTCCCCATTGACTCGACCATGATCCACCCTTCAGTATCAAGCATTAGTACTAGGTTTGAGACTAAGAAGTGCCCATCTTAATGTACTACAGGATGGTCTTTCCCTGCAAAATACTCCACACCATTTCTGAGTTCTTATCCAAGTTATTTTGTCAACTATCACTACTACATAAAGGGGGGTTTTAAGACAATATTTAAGACAATTTTTGGGTAAATTGTCTTAACTTAAGACAAAAGAAAACTTGTGTATCGTCTTAAATATTGTCTTTAAGCGGGTGTCTCAAATTAAATTGTCTTAAAATATTGTCTCTATAAAGACAATACATAACACAAGCATTTTTGTCTCTCTAGAGACAGTTTCATTTTTGTCTCTCTAGAGACAATAGTAGCACTACAACACAAAGGGGGGTTTTAAGACAATTTTTGAGTAAATTCTCTCAAATTATTGTCTTAAAATTTGTCTCTATAAAGACAATAGTTGGAATTAAAGACATATTGTATTTATGGAGACAATGTCTTTAATCCTATCTATTGTCTTTCGAGAGACAATATAAAACAATGAATCCAGAAAAATATCTCACCATTAAAATAAATCAATATAAAATTATTTAATTAAAAAAATCTACAATATCATTGAATAATTTATATTAGAGTATAGTGGAATCGAACCACCAACCTCCTGCATGGCAGGTGCTCTTCCATTGAGCTAGCACTCTTTAAAGAATTATGTGAGGATTTATGGCAGTCCTTGAAATTGTATAATAGGCATTGATTTTTAATAAACGTTCAACACATAATGGCATAATGGGATATGAGATTCTAGCAAGCTCAAACACAAAAATATTATATGGCCGCAATGTTTTTTCCCAATTGCTCAATTTGGTGACTCACCAAATATGTACAAAAGAATTCACATTTTTACAATATAAATACAAATGAAGAATTTTTGACATACAATACACGTGATATTTGTGGCTGAATGGGCTAATCATGTACATCATTATTTATTCTATTTACCCAGAAAACAGGTGCCAATCACCATGTTGTACCAGAGTAATATGATCCTGGCCTTGAGATTACCATAAACAACACTCCATTATGATAATAAAGTCACCTTTCTAGTTGTGTTTAGTTCTGACATAGCGCAGCCCACCAAACACACCACAATATTTGGAGGTAGACATTGTTTCTTTCTTTAGACCCATAAGAAGGTTATTTTCCTGTACAACTTTTTTTTCAAATTGATAAATGTGGGTAATTTACAACTACTATCTACTGCTATATAAATCCAGGCCACATGCAGCTTTACTGTTCAGTAGCCTTCTCATGAACAAGGCCTAAAAACAAAAATTGTGATATCGCAGGGCCTAAACTATTAGCCAACATTCTCCAAAATCTCCCAAAGGCAAAATTGTTGTTGGCTCTACTACTAAGCTTCAAAACATCACAAATATGTTCTTTGCGTGAATATCTATTATCTTGTAGCTTCTTAATAGCTTTATTCCTCTCGTCATGAAACTGTTGAATGCAAACATGTATCTATGATTAATTTGTTTAGTGATCAAAGTACATCTAACTTAGTTTGGCATGCTTCAATTTACCATCATGAGAACAAACAATTTACCCTCATGAAAACATGTATCTATGATTAATTTTTCTAGTGATCAAAGTACATCTAACTGAGTTTGGCATGCTTCAATTTACCCTCATGAGAAGAAGAATTATATCACAACAAAGGAAATAATATAGAACAAGAATCATGTTATAGAAGTCATTACCAAATTTTTGATATTGTGACAGATAATATTAAAATAATTTCAATAAGTTGTGCTCTTTATCTAATAACTCGTCCAAAACAGGTGGTATGTAAATAAAAGAAAGGAAAATGCTTTAGGTGGCTCAAACTCTATCCAAAATTGTGTAGGGGGTAAGGATAAAACAAGGGAAAATACATTGAAGTTTCAACAAGTCCCAACTTTAATTGAAAATTGCAATGAGGCAAACTTACAAATAATGTTCCCCTTAGTTTGGAGGTGTTCATTGATGCAAACAAAAAACAAAATTCTCAAGGAAAGTAGGGCTGGAAGAAAAAAGTTGCATTGTTTCACTCTTCTAGAAGAGATAAAGCTTTTTACAGCTTCTATTGAAAAAAGGCAGCATTAGAGGCATTCACATGCTAAATGGATTTTTAAAATACGTGCAAGTTAGTATACAATCCTAAAAATCCCTGAAATAGACATATCCTTAATGGCACCTAGCTTTCTTAGTGGAAAATCAGCATTAAAAATTCTACTTAATCTGTGGAAACTAGAATACACTAGACATCAACTGAATTACTCAAACCCAAAAGGATCATGATAAATCTAAAGTATAGAATCACCATAAAACTCACCTCACTAGAACCTGATGTACTCCTTTGATGCTTTGAATTTAATTGGAGAAAATCCATTTGTATGTACTCTAGCTTAGCTTGCAATTCTGATTCAATCTCAACCATTCCAGTGACCTGTTGTGCAGGTTTATCAGTGATAACACTTACAGCAGATTCATTAGCTTGAAAGGGGGTGCCCACAGAGTTGGGATATTATTTTTCTAACTTCCAATTTGCAGCTGCTCCTGGATGTTCTTGTTGATATGTGTAATTTTCAGCATGACAACCCTTGTGCATTTCACTGTCTTGCAGATAATCCTTTCTTTCATCAAGCTGTCTTTTTAATTCCTGAACCAAGCCTATTGTCTGATGTAATAATAAAGTTAACTTGTCAATTTCACATTTTCGGATTTTCCGGATGAAATCATGAACATAACACCAATCCCAACTCCATAACTGAACCATAACGCACCTGCCAAATTCAGCATAGAAAATAGCAAGCTACATCAAGGTTACATCATTTTATAAGCTCTTATAATCATGCAAGCCCTTATTTTTAACTTAATAAAAAAATAACTCAATGGAGTTAGCTCAGTGTGACACCCTTGTGGCTTGACTTGCACAAAAAGCTAATAATAAACAATAATCTACAAACAAATTAATCTAGCCATACAAAGAAAATTAACTAGAATTAGCACAAGCAATACAACCACTACCCAAAGAGCTACACCAACTTGCTAGTAGGAATTGATGACACATATATGTACACAACAAGCCATGACTGCATCGTCAACTCATTTCAAGACAAATTGGGCACTCTCCTCATTCACCATTACTAATTTCTTTGACCACTTCTTCAATGTAAACTTTTGAACGTATAGAACTAGAATCTCCATTAACACACATTCAGCTTCCTAGAAGAAAACACCTTGCCCGCTTATACATAGAAAGGAAACTATAAATAGTTAGCAACAATGGCTTTAGTAACATATAGAAAAGGGCTGTGAAATGGTTAACTTTAGCAAGAGAAAAAAAAAATGTTGTATTTGATGAAATTGTTTGTCTAATATAAAGAGAGTTCCGTAAAAATGTTGTGGTAAACACAAGTTTGGGTTTAAATTATAAATTTAGCTAATTCAAAATCAAAGAAGCTTTTGCATAATTAAAAAGTAGCTATTGGCTGGCTAGATGACCCTCCCTGAAATGGCCATTACCTCAGCTAAGTAAACCTTGTTGAAGAAAGGCCCTTTCCTTCTCTATATTTTAGGGCTCTTCCTTTCACCAAGGAAAAGGGGTTTCCTTCTCCTGGCTATTGTCTCATAGTGGTTTGGAGTTTTGATACCATAAAGGTGTACCCAAAAAAAGAATGATTTTTTTAGAGAAGTGGAAGATCATTACAAAATGTTTATAACATAATCCTTGTGAATGAGGACTTGTGGACGTCTTGTGATGGATGGAATCTCTATACAAAAGTTCAGTCTAGGGATATCTTTCCAACAGAGAGTTTTTGGCATCAGCTCTACTTGATTTCATATTACCTAGGACTTGAATTCCATAGAAAACAAAGAAGAAATCTTCAGTGAGATATAAAGGATTAGAAAGGAATGTATGAAAAGTATTAACCATCATAAAAAATAAATTGAATTATGTGCTCTAATGCATATACAAACAAGATGCTGAAGGGAGGATAATTACACTACAAGAAGTGCAGAGGGTGGGTGCTCTCAGTCAACTCTTTGACTATCGTTGTCATTGTAACACATGAGAGTGTGAATTCTATCAACTCTGTATATGTATGTCATTGTGAATTATATGTTCTGTTATATATACAGACAGGATGCCCGAGGATAATTGCACTACAAAAAGTGCTCAGGGTGGGTAATGTATCAACTCTTTGTATATGTGTCTGTCATTTTGAATTATGTGCTCTGTTATACATACAAACAAGATTCCCAAGGGAGGATAATTGCACTGGGTATTTATCATCTTTGTATATTGATTCCATTGTAATACATCAGGGTGAGAATTTTATCAATTCTTTGTATACGTGTGTGCCATTGTGAATTTATATGTGCTCTGCTACATACATACAAACAAGAATTTATCATCATTGTATATTGATGCCATTGTAATACGCCAGCGTGAGAATTCTATCAGCTCTTTGTATATGTGTGTCATTGTGAATTATGAGCTCTACTATATACATACAAACAAGATGCCCAAGGGAGGATAACTGCGCTGCAGGAAGTGCAGAAGGTGGGTATTTATCAACTTTGTGTGTCATTCTAATTCTGTACTATACAGAGGGTGTGTATTTATCAACTCTTTGTGTGTGTATTGTGTAATTGTAATGATGTACTAAATTTAGATGGTTAGCTGGGACTTGTTGAATATAAATTTTAACACAAACCCAATTAAATCACCATATGGATAGGAAATATTGAAACCTGAGATATGAAACTTCTAGGTACATATGGTACTAAGGTCAGATAGATAGGTTTAGTTGTGTAGTAGTGTTGAATGGGAGGTTTTCTTTTCCTTAATGAGTTAATGGTTAAGAACATGTGTTTCCTTCTAAAAGGCCACAAGTTCAAATGCAAAAGAGGGTAAGAACATGTGTTTCTTTCTAAAAGGTTACACAAGTTCAAATGAAAAGGAGGGTAAACAGTATTTACTCCTCCCTTGATTTTAACAGTAACTTAATTAAAAATTAAAAAATGATTCTGCGAAGATTTTCTAATGATGTTTCCCTAATGGATTTTTAGTGTTTAAAGTAAAAACAGCTGTTGTATTAGTGAGAAATTCCTTGTTTTATATCCAAGTATCCTATGCAGAGAACTGGTAGACTAGTAAAATTGAGTTTTCAGAAAAAGAATTAATGGCATGGAAAAGAGAATTTGACATGCATAATGGAAAAGAGATTTTGACAATCATACTTGGATCTTTGGAAGTAAGAGTTCCAGTCTGAGAAAAATCACAGTTCAAACTTTTCCGGCCTGCAGATTGATAGTATGCATTCATGGCATAAGCAGCATGAGACGCCATTGTATTTGGTAAATATCAAGGACCCCCTTGTTGAATAGGCCTACAGTCAATGCCCTGCCCACAAGCGCAGTCCAAATTTCCTTTCAAAGATTTTTCATCAACACCGGGCTTGGCAATGCACCAAGCTTTCCCTATAGGAGGAGCTGCAACAAGACCACCAGCGTGTGGAGCAGCAGGAGATTGACCTGCACTCTGCCACATTCACAGGTTCAATTAGAAATAACAGCTATAGTCTCAATGAAATTAATAACTATGTCAGAGTGTCTAGTCTTCAAAACAAACCACAATCAGGACCCACATAATAAGGCCTTTCTGTACAAACTCTATGAAGGGCTGAACTTTCAATGAATACCAACTGCACATATCATGAAAAAAAATAAGTAGAAAAAGCAGTAATTTCTTTACCTGAGATCGTAGCAATCCCACATCATAAGCCATTGTCAAATTAGTTTTAAAGAGCCCAAAATTGCACTCCGAGTTTGGTCCGGGCTTCAGGTCCTCGTTGAAGAGACCAAAAATATAAATATCAATGGCCCAATTAGGCATCATGGGGGTCCCTGTCATGGAGGTCACATGCTTGATCAAATTACCATTGTAAGCAATTGCATTCTGCAAGCTAGCACCTGTCTCTGAAGGATCCCCTGCAGATGGCCATCCCGTTTCTGCCACCACTATATCAATATTTGTGTAACCCAGATATTTCATGGCCGAGTACACTGCATCAAGCTGAGCATCAAACATGTTCGTATATTTGAGGCTAGTGTTTGTGTCATAAGACCCTTGTTTGGGCTCAAAGAGTGCATAAGCCAGGGTTCGATCTGTGGGGTCACTCTTATAAGCAAAGTAAGGATATGGGTTTATCATGAAAGGGGCTCCTATCTTCTGCAGGAATTCAAGCAGGGCTTTCATGTCAAAAATCTCACTGAAACATCCAGCAGATGGGGGTGCAGATGTAGAAAGTATGGCCATAGAATGAGGTTTAGAGACCTTAAATTTGTTGATCGAGTGAAACATCAACAAGGGTAGCGTGTAGGTTCTACAAAGCAGGAATAAGCTGAGAAATAAGAACCCTATCTCCACTGAACAGAACCTCATTCCCTACTGAGATCCCAATTATATCAGTAGCAGGGACAAAAGGAACAATGTTGTTCTTAACCCAATTCTTTGCTATAGCCAGCTGGTTCAGAGATGGGATTTGGTCATTACTAATACCTACAAGTAACCCAATTCCTGTTTTAGCAAAGGCTTGAAGAATTGCAGGATCTGCTCCATATATTCTCAGCTTTGAAATAGTTGTACTCTGAACCAGCTTTGCTACTGCAGATGGGGGAGGAATATTGTCTTCCGTCTTTCCATAGTTGACACCCAGAGCTGGTGAATGCTCCACCAACATCCTGCTTCTGCCTATTCTTTCTACACAATTCACACAACACAAAATAAAGTGAAAACAAAGATGAAAATAATAGAACCATGTGAATACCCGTATTAAAAACCAATAACCATGAGAATGCCATTATTAAAATTTTCATTTAAAAACATGGCCAGACCTAGCAATCCCAAACATACACAAATATAATGACACCAAAATTACATCACAACAAACATCCAAAAAAATTCGATGCTATTAGTTGAGCCACCACTGCAGGAAAAGCATATTAACATAACCATACCAGTAACCAGTATTAGAAATCCTATCAACAACACAACAGTATGAATACCTACTCATACAAACTTACAGACCCACAACAGAATTTGAAAATCTTGTCCATAGCACAATCATGTGAATACCAACATTTACAATCACATCAATATCCTTCAGATCTATATAAACACTAATAATCATACCAACAAAGAGCATGCACCAGAAAATGGCTGAAGAAGGGTTACAAGTTACAACTGCTGAATTACAGATAAATAAATCTTGAAGGCCATCCAGTATCCATTAGCATTCATATGCTGTAAATATCGAGTGACCTCTACCATTCTATGTCTGTAAATAAAAAGGAGGATTACCTCTGCATGGGATGCAATATATGAAGAGTGGAAGCAACATTGTAATTTCACATACTCTTACTATGGCCTCCATGCTATGAAATGTCAGTAATTCAACTCCTCTGCTCATCTATCCAATTCTGATCAACTCCTCCCCCTTCCAATAAACAACCTTATTGATAGCACAACATAATTCACGCCTCTTTCTTTCAGCGTTCCCTTGCACCTCCCGGTGCAATTGCTAGTTAATGTTGATAGAAGACAGCATATAAGACAACATGTGATGGAGGGGGAAAGAAAGATGCCTGATCCCGTGACTAGGTCCACATGTCACATTTTTTATTTCAATGTCTGAGCAACCAGAAACGATCGATACGCAATCATCTCCTGCGATATCATGACAGAAATCCTCCATGAAATCTTTATTATACACATACTATTCTTAAAAACTCTACAATACCATGTGTTAGAGAATAATTTCAATAAAATTTATTATGTTTATTGAAATTATTCAATTAAACATGTGTAAGGATCGAATTACAAAGATCGCCGTTTCTCAATACCAAGATATTCAAATTTTCTTGTAGGTTGGAGTCTATAGGAATTAGACATCAACACAATTTTCTTGTCCATTCCAATTTATAGAAATTACTCTTCACAATTTTAAACATGTTCAAACTTTCACCACAAATGTTAACATATCTCTAGAGCATAAAACCCAAATAAAAAAGAATTAAACCTTATGTGCCGCTTAGAAATTTGATTTCATGGACTACTATGATTAATGGGTATGCCCGGGAAGGAAGAGCCGATGATGCACGAGAACTGTTTGACAAGATGCCCAGGAGAGATGTCATCTCTTGGAATGGATTCAACTATGATAGGGTTCGGCTGACACAAAACTAAGACTGTAATGGAACTCAGGTGTAACAGAGCAGATTAATATCCTCGCTGCCTCAGGTACCTTCAATCCTTGAGAAGGGAAACCCTCACTAGTGGATATAGGAAGTAGATCGAGCACTTGTGCTTAAAACAATCTGGTCACTGTCACATAATTTGCATTGGAGCACCATGTTTTGCCTCTGCGTAGGGTCCACTCACCCTACCCTGGTTGAAACGAAGGGTTTCGTAGAAATAATGAAGTCTAAATACTCAGGAATGACATTTCAGCACTAAGGACAACTTCTGCGGCAGAGACATTTGACAAAATGCGATTTGGTTATGAAATCTGTAACACAGAGATGTATAAATTAATGGAAAGGCAACAGGGGGAAAAGGAATAATCCTTTTGTGTAAAAGAAGATATCGGTTGCAAGAGGTCGGTGGAGTAGCGAAAAGAAGAGAATCTGCTACTGTAAAGCTAAGAAATCAATGGCATCCTTGTAAAAACAAATTCAAAAGCAATGGTTATTCAAAAGCAATGGAATGCCAACAGTAGAAGAAATTTACTTTTTCCTAGAGGAATCCTCATACTGAAGTTTTGAGTATTATGATGTGACTACTTACAGTGGATGCTCTCTGGTGTTCAAACTGCTTGAGAGCAAGAGGATACCATAACATATTTGAGTTTTAGCTTCTTCCGGTCTAAGAAAAACTGAACACTCATACAGGTGTGACTGGACTGCTCATCTTTACAGGCCTGTGGGAAACTTGATGGCAGAGGTAATTTTTTATTGTTTGAAGAGAAGCTGCAAAAATTTGCAGAGGTACATGTAATAGGATGCTGTAGAAGATTTCCTTTTTACTTCCAACAGATCTCTCTGGAGCATTATCAATCTTAGGTCTGACATGTACAAAATCTAACTGGACTCTTGAAAATGAGTAACAGAGTAACATTCTCTGCCTTTTTAGAAAAGAATAAAAAAATTGAACACTTATTTCTGTAACGACATATTCATATTCTGAAATTTGGTAATCATTGTGAGTATTCAAAAAAACATCGCGAAACCTGATTTGTTCATACCTGAGAGTTAGAGAGCAAAACAGGGGAATCCAGCAAGGTAGTAGGGCTATTGATTTTATACATCTACTAATATTGAGATTCTGAATCACTAGTGTCATTAAGTATAAAATAGTAAGTTTCCTGGACTCCCTTGAAACATTGGATCGTTCTCTTGGGTGTTTTTTATGTACCGTATTCACAGTTCTTCCTCGATCTCACATTTCCAATAATGGAACGTGATAGAGGCCTTACTTCCTATGTGTGATACTTGCATCAAGAACATACTCATACAATAGATATATATCAGTTTTCCATAAGACAGGAGAAGCTAAACAGTTTAAACTTGTCCATAATAGGATCAACATTTACAGTAGAAAAAACGCAATACACTACACATCCCTTGCAAGTTGTTAGCATGAAAATTTTAGCATAGACTACTGCACCACATCAACTAGGTGCCCATTTGACCTCAATGTGAGTATGGAGATGATTTAATCCCTTTCTAATGCAAGTTACCATCCCAATTGTACATTTTTGAGAATCAGCATAATACTTACCTCCTTGAAATGGTGTGAAACTTCTTCTTCCCCACCATTAGCACTAGTTCCAAACCTAAACTTGTTAGGTTGTTTTTTCATTAAGCATTTCATTTATCAAAAGGCTATCCATAAATGTCCATGCTTGGGGTTTTATAAATTGGATATAAAATTATCACAAATTCTTAAGTAAATATTCAATCTTCATAGAATCTCTCTCTAGTGAGCCATCCAACTTGGTTGTCTAAGTTTGGAAATCATCGACTGTTTAAAATAATCTTTACACATATGAAAATGAAGGACACGGTGGCACCGTATGAATAGAGATGATATCCAAGTTATTCCACCTATTTTGGAAAATATGAAACCAATTGGAGATATAGAAATACAAAACCAGAGCTAAGGAAGTTGGCCCTAGAAACTAATAGATGCAGTCCTTGGTTTTGAGTGGGTAAAATAGTGACAGATTCCATGTACTAGCTGGATCAATGACAGATCATGTAGTGGACATTAAATCTAATTCTTATATGGTCGAGGGTTCTAAGATTAGAATGAATCTTCTTCCTTAAGGGCTATTGCATACATCATATATGTAAAGGTTGTGTCCAAAAAATGGTTGGATTGTTGATTTATTGGTATTCTACAAAACAAGGCATTTTTACAGAAGTCAAATAGTTTAAATAATCACTAACACAAATAGATCAAAGATTAATATACAAATTTATTATATGGTTAAAAATCTCAAGGATGGAAACAATCCAATTTAGGACAATTAATCTTTATATATGGACTCCATATGATCTTCGAAGAGTTTAGTAATGTTTTGTGCTAAGATGAAATTTGGTGTAAAATTGGCTTCAGTTTGGTGAGCAGCCTCAAATCGTACTCCTGGATGGGAAAGGAAATCTGAAGGTTTTTTTTATTTTGGGTTGTGTTTTGCACCAAGTGTCATATTTTATTAATACATTTAAATAGTCCCCAATTACTTAACGTTTAAAAATCATATTTTTTAGCTATGAAACCCTGGTCACCGATTGTAATTTGTAACAATAACTAAATTTTCAGAAAATACATTCTTATCAGAAGGGACATAAGCAGTATCAGTTGATATGAAACTGAGGCAATAAGTTAGATACAATTTTTTTGGCCCAAGCATACAAGTTGAGAAAGTAAATACCAAATGAGCTCAAATTTGTTATTGATCTTTAACTTAGCTGAGAAGGTAAACAAAAATAACAAACTTGATCCTTTCATGAAAACTCTCACTTGGCTCCCAAGTACAACAAATCCATGATAATATCACTTGTCTTCAAGTTTATTGAGAAGGTAAACACTTTCTAGTAACAAACTTGATTCTTTCATGGCACACTCACTTACCCGTAAGTCCAGCCAAACAAAGATACTTTGAATTTCTCCCAAGCCTAACCAAACCAAGATATATTAGGATAGTAAAAATTTAACAATCATCAATCCTTCTAGACTCATCTTCCAAAGACTCCCATGCATATAGCTACCAAATCCCAACTCCAAAAGCACAATGCATTGCAGAGCTACACACAACCGTGATTAGAAAGTGTTCACATGTTAAAGTGGCTCCATAAGGCAAAATCATGACCCTGAATGACGCTGAGATCCTAACAAATCTTTAGAGTATCATACTAGGACCAAATATCGCCAACATATTTGGTATGACTTTAATTCCTAACCCTGAATTTTCAAAACATCCTATTTCCTGAAATGTTGACCTTATTTAAAAGAATATTTATATCATTTTCAACACCATCCTCAAAAAAAATTATTTTTGCAATATCAACTACACGATCTTTCATTTCAGCGGCCATAGCCATATGGATTGAGTCAAAAGGGGATTTGCAGCTTCCATAGTACTATCTTCATTTTTATCTGGGATAAGATGTTGCTTCCTTAATGGTGGTGGTGCAACCCCTATCCAATTCATACATTCAACCCAATAAAATTGGTCTAGTATGAAAGGAAAAATTATCTGGGTACTCTAGCATGTGATGATGCTGCAGTTGTTCCACTGTCACTATGGGGTACTCCAGCATGTAATGTTGTTGCAGTTGTTCCATTGTTACCGTGATGTATTGCTACATAACATTTGGGTAACGGCCAACTATACAACATGGAACAAGAATAGAAAATTAGCCTATTTTTAAAGAGTTGTACTCCATCTTTAACAAGGTCAGGATTGCTTTCATAGTAATTAGCAGATGCATCATGAAGTTTGTTGGCACCCAAAAATTCTCTAGAAAAATATTTATGGCCCCTTGCACCATTTATGATCCCTTGCAAGATTTATGGACTTCCCCTTGCACCATGAGCAGAGAGTTACTTGTCAACTCTCCAACAATTCAACTCATCCCAAACAGGCTATACAATAATGAAAACAGTGTTTGTACAACAGGGCTCCACCATGCTAGAGTGATAAATATCCACATCCTCCTTTTGAAATATCTAGACAAAGAAACCTTTAGAAGAATCTAAGCAAGGAAATGATTGTTATGGCCTATGGACTAGTCATTCCAAATCCTGAACCAAATAATGATCAAGATGGTCTCACCCCTAAGGACCATAATCATCCCTCGCTAGATGGGGGGCTTATCCCAGCCCAATTTAAAATATAAAGCTCATTTGTAACCCAGACTATTATGAATTGGAATATGACAACAAACCACTGGAAAAGAACTTGCAGTTCATTAGCCTGCCTTTTTCTCAAAAGGATAAATAGAATGCTAAAGGACATTTATCCCCTGAGAGAACAAATTAAATTGAAAGGCCACAACTTAAGGAAGACTTTCACCTAAAACATTCAGTTAAGTTTAATTTTGAAAAATGACAAAAATCTTATTTCCAATATTGTCTCTTCCAAGATCAGTATCAATCCTCTACATAATTGGTATAAGTATAGGGTGTGAAATAGTAAAAAAATCCTTTGTCAGAAATTGATGGGTACAAAATGGTCCAATCAGAAACCAACTTTAGATGCAAAAATACAATTATAAATAAATTTTTGGGACTTTATAGAATTTATACTTGCTTATACAAGCCTTGAACAAAATCTGGAATGCCCCTCTAGATCCAAAGGTCATTTTTGTATGGTCTTTGTTGCATGGTAGCCTTTCTCTTGCCCAACACATGTGATATCTAATAATAGCCCTTGCACGTGGATTTCTATGGCCGGGTTGTAACTAATATCTTTTTTTATTTTCTAGGAAGGAAAAAGCTAAAAAGTGGCTTGGAATTGAGCCATGGATCTCTATGGTCACTTTTCAATAGGTCCACTTACTTGGAAGGCCACATTGTTGGGAAATAAAAGAATATGAACTATTAAGTGTGGACAATTATTTTAGTCACTGGAAATATTGTAACAATATTAAATTCAAGAGTTGAGATATTGATCAAATTTTTCTTGAGCTGATAACGAGGAAATCATGTATAATTTATGTCTGCAGAATGAGGAGTTGATATATTTACCAAATTTTTTCTTGGGCTGATAAAATGGTTGTCATGTATAATTTGTGTTCACAAACGGAGGCTCAAGTTCACTAGTTGACCATGGACTTAAACATCTTTGCCAAATGGATTCGACAAAAACTTGGGAAATACCCACAATTACAAAATACAAAGTTATAAATATAATTTGACACATGCCCAACAGAGGTCAAATGGAGTAAGTCTAACTTGATCAAACTTGGTCAAACCGAGTTTGACTCAAGAATATGATGAAAAAATCATTTAGGATCTTATCAGAGTCAAACTCAATAACTGACAAGTTTCACTCACAATCCTAGTAACTGTACTTCCATGCTCTTTAGTGGGTGGGATTCTCCTCATTCACCTCCCCCCCTCACTTTCAAGTACTCTTTAGATGCTCCAAATAAATTCCCACTATCTAAGTATGATATGAACAAGGTGATTGGACAGGATCTACAGGAAATACATCCAGCTCATTTGAATCACATCCCCTGAGTGTCTTATACCCAAGATGGCTTTCTATTTGAGCACTTCCTGCAACTAAAAGCAAAGAATGTAAAACCTAAATATACATTGAAAAACTTGTTGCAGACCTTCAAGATCCCTTTTGGAAATTTTTGAGTAGGCTCTCACTCAGTTTGGGTTGAAACCAATCACCAAATTCAATGCCTTGATGGGACTTTCGAGCTATAACACTTGGAAAGCACAAGGTCAAAGGAGAATATCCTATCTAAATGTCCTATTTGTGAGAACTAGAATTTTTAATACATTACAAAGAATCAGGTGGCTCCCTCTCTAATTTCTTCTATTATCCATACCAGCAAGCCATAACTACTATTCATGAGGAAAATTTTCAAGACTGGATCACCATCCCTACAGGGACCCCCAAACAGTCTCCTTTGATTGTGCTATAATTTAAAGATGCCATGGAAGTCCTGGAATAGTGATTCCTCAACTTCTTGGTGAGTAGTGTTCGGTCTTTGTACAAGCAGATGAAAGTTGCTACTGTTTTTCCCAATATTATCACATTGAATTTACCTATCAAAGCTACTCCATAGCTTTAGAAATAAAATAAGTTAAGTCTTTTTTGCAAAATGGGTTTGTAAGTATGTAGCTCAAATCCATATATCTTTAACTACATCATTCAAGGGCTGTGTGATAAAGGTAGGACAAAAGAAGCTTCAGATTTTTATAAAGATATGCTCTACAAATGATTGTTTCCTAATAAGCACATTTATAATGAGTTTGTCAACAATATTTCACTCGAAAGAAGACTATAGGATGCCAGTAAAGCTCCTGAAGACATGGTAGATCATGGCATGGTTCCTAATTACATCACTTATAGGATTGGTATGGATATGAATTGTAATAAAGGTAGGTGGTGGGAAGCCTCCAAACTTCTTTGTGACCTTCATGATAAGAGCCATTGCCTTGATGAGTTACCTTACAGGAGATTGGATAATGACTTCAATTTGTTGAGCATGCAAGGGTTGCACTTGATGAGATTTGAGAGTTGCCCTGTTGAATTTTGTAGCTTGGGAGGTACTCCACATCGCTGGGTACTTTTCTTGTGTGAGTTGGCAACACAAAAGCTCTTTAAGGACAAAATACCCAAGTGGGGGGGTCTTTCACCCAAAGCAAGCATGGTTACATGTGTGGCACCCTTAATTGAAAAAGCGGAAACTAATACAAGTTGAAACTATGGGAGCATTGTTAAAATGAAGGAAAAGACTTTTGTATTTATATGAGTGGGATAAATGACATAAAATTTCAGGTCGGCTTGGTTTGTAGACATTCCCTTTAAGGGATGATTTTTGCACCCAAGTAGTATATAAATAGAAGAGGGTTTTGACTTAATTTGGCACATCACAAGAGAAACACATCATAGGAGAATAATTTTTGAAGCAACCACAACCTTTAGGAGCCTTTTCAAAAGACGAAGGAGCTGAGTTTCTTATGTCTTTTTATGTGATTGGTACATGCCAAGTTTGGGCAGTTGGTGGTTGAGGTTGAGGGTAGTTTTGTCCTCACTTTTATAATGTAATTCTCTATGAATCAGGCTGAACATTTCTGTGCATGTTACAAGAGGGTCAAAACCCTATATCAGATATGGACAGAGGTAGATAACCTTGGAAAAACATGTATTAGGCCGAGTTACAGTGAAGTGAAGGGAGGCTTGAAGAGGAAGGGTTTCACGGGTTTTGATGGATATTTATAGGCCGAGATATGGGCTAGTGTATTTTTGAACAAGTGCCCTAACCAAAGGGGCGAAAACTAAAGATTTGGTGCATAGTACGAGTAGAATTAAGGCAGTATAAGTCATCCATTGCAGAGGTATGTTTATTTTTCTTCCATGTTGATGTGTTTCTAGGTGGTGAGGTCTTTTGGAAAGTTTGTCTGGGCAGCTTAAGCAGAGGTTGGAGGGCTATTCGAAGTTACCCTATTGTGCCTTAATTTCAGTCCTTGAGGACTACAAGGCTGATAGGAGAGGTGGAGTTATTGGAGCTTAAAGGTTGATCCTTTGAAGGAGAAAAGGGCAACCAAGAGGGCTTATTGTAAAGCCCCAGTTCACTATATTGCAAAGGTCATATTCAGTGGAAAGTAGGCAACTTCCATTGCCCTAAGACTTGTCTTTTGTGGAGAAACAGTGGAGAAAGTAGTGGGCACAAGGAAAACCCTATCTGTTGACATCCTTGATGAACTAAGGAGCAGCTAGAGCGTAGATTTGGTTGAACCTGTGTTGAGTGACCTAAAGAAGTTGTGTTGACTGATAGAGACAGATTTTTGAGCTGCAAATTGGGAAGCAAAAGGACTAGCATATGTGTTAGGAAGAAAAAAAACCAACGCTACATCAGTAAGTATGTCAGTTGTACTTTGCTCATGACAGATTGGTCATCATAGATTTTTTATTTTCTTGTATCAAGTTGATTGTAAAGGGTCGTGATCCTTGGTATGGGAGCCCTAGACTATTGTATTAAAGATTGTTTATATAACAAAGTTGGGTTTGAAAAATTTGTGTCTTGTGTATGTGTTGATTCACTGCTAATGTTTTCCACTGTGCAAAGGAGTATTGATGTGGCATTTGGGTGTGTTCGTGTCAGAGATTGTAAGACCCAAACCAGATTATTGAGTGCCATGGGAAATCAATAATTCAAAGTTGGAGATACCATCAATGGTATCATGCATAAGTTGGGAATGTTTCTGAGGTTCAAGAATAATTTTCCAAATTTGGGAATGTTTCTAAGTTTCAAACGATCTATCATGTAATGTATTTGTTTTACCTTTTAATATATGCATTTTTTTCTTGTAATGAACACATGCACATGTAAACGCATGCACCCACAAGTGTGTGTTGTGAGATAAAACTGATGGGCCAACTTGAATGGTTGGGTACTTTAAGTTTCATGAAAAATGTTGAGATTCATTTCTTGGGAGGTACTCCAAACCCTAGGGGATAGGGTTGTGGAGGAATTGACATCACAAAGTCACTTGTGAGCTAAGAACCCAAGCTTGGAGGTTTTACATCCAAAGGAGTGGGCCCAAAACCAAGAAGATATTTGATGGTTTGACCCTTGGAGATGGAATAGCACCATTAGAGGAGCAAGGGGAATCTTCAAGCACCAAGAAAGGAGCTCTAGAAGTTGAGATAATAATTATTTAACGTTTTTTTTTGGACTTGTAGCACAAAAAGAAAAATTTCCTTGACTTAGGACATGACCCTAAGGGAAAGATGTTTCCATGAGAAGATTCATATATATAAGAGTGAGAAGGAGCCTCATTCTCACCTAACCAAGTGTGAATCATCATAAGAGGAGAGCATTTGAAGTAGCCACAACTCAAGAGGACAAGGATGAAGCAACAAGGTGTTGGTTTTTGGATCTATTTGTGTCCATTGCAAGTCTGAGTTAGAGAAGAGGGCCAGCCGCTTGGGAAAATGTCTGATTTGTGCATGTTGGAAATTTGAACTCTTCAAGGAGCAGGGGTCGAGAGTTCTGTTGGATTGCAGGTAGGGCTGAAGCCCCGCAGTGGTTTGTTTGGAGGTCAAAATTTTTGCTTTGAGGGCACAAAACAACTTAGCAAAGTTTCATGGGAAGGCTGAGTATGATGGTAGATAAGGTAGTCTGTTAGGGAAGGTTCCAGCACAGTTTTAGAAGAGAATTGAGGCAAGATGGAGTGTTTTTTTAGTGCACTAACCAGGCCAAAAATTTCAGGTTTGATGAGTGCACAAGACTGTGAAAGAGAAGAAGAATAAGGTGTCTTCAAATCAAAGGTAAGTATTCTCCTAAGTTGGTGTTTTGCTAGATGGTTTATTGTCCTAGTTTAAGACAGATTTTGAGCAGTCAAAAGGAACATTTTTGGGAGGGTTGTAGTGGCTTGCTCCAAGCCCTAAGTACAACCTCTTGAAGGAAAAAGAGAAGTTGTTAGAATGGTAGAAGAAGAGAGGTCAGAAGTTGACTCTTTGAAGGGAAAAAGAATGAAGCCAAGTGGACCATTTGTTGAGCCCAAGTTTATTGAAGAGAAGGACATCTTGTAGTGATAGAGGGCAGCCCTCCATGCCCTAAGTTTTCCTCATTGGAGTGGCATAGGAAGACAATAGAGGGAATAAGTCCCTAAGAGTTAAGGAGCGACAATGGGTAGCCTAGTAGTTGTTCACAAGCGGAGTTGTGAACAAACCGAAAGAAGACCCTATGTGTTGATTCGTTGATGGACTAATGATCAAATAGAGGGAAACTTGGAGAGTTGTGTTCAGTGAAATAAAGGAGAAAGATCCATTAATAGAGGCAGATTTGCAGATTGGGAACAGAAGGACCAGAAAATGTGTTCTGGGTACACCGTACAACCAAAGGGAGTTGTGAAGCGCGCTACATCAGCTAGTCGATTAGTTGTATCTTGTTTAGAGTAGATTGGTTTTAATAGTTGTTGACACCAATTGTTGAAGATAACTAAGTACAATCCATCCAGCAATACATGAAATTTCTATGAAAGTGTGTACCTCTCCCATGAGAGTGTGGGTTTCTAATAAGCATAGAGTTTTAGTTAAGCCCTCGGCTTCACTAGCACAGAAAAAAATTATTTAAAATGAAACAAAAAAACACATCACGACAGAAAATAAAATATAAAATGTAGTCTATGACTGCTACTCGACACTAAGCCTGCTACTCGATACTCAACCAATCCTACATATTTTTATTATTTTTGGCTATTGTGCACAGATATAACTGGAAACAAAGGAGAAGAGCATTCTACTACTCCTCTTACTTTTCTCCATTTCTTCCATTTTTAAACTTGAGAACATTTAAGTGATGTCAAAGCAGGTTGAGCGCATTAATAGCAATGAAATAAAGATACCCAAGCATGGAAATATTGACCAATGAGGATTTCTTGATTAAATATTGAGATTATTACATTGGAAATAGATGGGGAATGCATCCAACAATGTCTTATTAGGCATTTCTTCCAGAAAATCAAGTGTAAGATATACTATGTTGTCTCTTGCCATTTCGTCCACAAAAATATATTGTAAGCTCTATTATGGTGTCTCTTGTTAGCATGCAACCAAAATCCGATTACAAGGAGGCTTCATATCACAAAATAAATAAACAAGAGCTGAAGGGAAAGTGAAAAATGACACGTTGGCATCTTACCAGTCAAGAAGCTTGACAGGAATCCTAGATCAAAAAGACGTTGGATGAGAGACAGAGTTCCTTCATACCCAGAATTATTTTGGGCCACCGTGACCAATTTCGCCCCCTCAGCCAAACTACGGTGTTGATGTTGTAATCACCTGCTCCTTCACCATATATCTCTTCTCTTCCCTTTGATGTTATTTCTCACCACATTTCTGCCAAAACCTAATAGACTCAATACCAGTTAATTGACAGAAATCTCGCAGAGAAAAAAAAATCAGGACTTCCTTGTTTCGATCCTCTCATGCAGGTATTTACTCGCTCTGCCCGTTTCTAACCTCCCACAAAAGTGAGTAGAAACCTACAATAACTCCACATAATCCAATCCTCCATAGCCAGAAATACCACATTCCTGTGTTGCATACTTGACAGAGCCAGCGATAACACATGCCCATGTTGAGTACTTGACGGAGCTATGTGAAGAAGGGTTTCATTCGCATATCGTCCACTCAATTCTAAAGCCGAAGATTATGGAATTCCATTCAATATCTAAATCTTTAGTTTCCGGGTTACATATCTTCCTAAGCCATTTCATTTTGCTGCATTTCATTTCGATTTCATTTCGATTGCAGTGAGTGCGTTGGCGCCATAGCGTGTAAATGAAATTTTTGTAGTGAAAAAAATTGAAGGTTGTATAAGTGTGTTTGCGCCATAGTGTTTAATGAATTTTTTGGAGTGAAAAAAAAAATTGGAAGTTCGGTTTTTATTAGGAATCAATTAAGACCTAAATTTTAGAGAAAAATATTATTTTAGAAATCAACTTGAATATTGGATTTTATTTTATATATATTAAGTCAAGATCAATCAATTTATTTGAATAATCTATATTAATCCAAAATCAATCAATTTATTTGAATAAATAAAAAATTAAAAAATTAGGATGAGATTTTAAAGTAGAATAACTGGATCGTTTTTTATTTCAACTCTTGCTCATTAATAATGGAAAAATATGTTCTTATACCATCTTCTCTTCCCTTTTGGATTACAAACCCATTGACCTAATCTTAACGCTGAATTGAAACCCAAGACCCCCTCCACTTTAGATGTAATCATTTCTAGTTCTCAAAGAGGCTAGAGAACTTGATCATATTTGAAATTAAAGAAGTAGTTGGCTCACTCTTTTCTATTTAGAAATCAATATTGGAACATGTAAACCTTACTTTAAAGAGTTAATCAAACAAAATTTTGTGGCTCCAATAATAAAGAGGGCAAAAGATGTTAGTGGAGATATATGGATAGTATGAAAAATAAAAATACCATTCTTCATGGCAATACAAGGCTTGGAAATGAATCAATTTGTCCTCACAACTCAAAAGGAAGAACAATCTCGGTGTCTCAAATCCATGAGTGTATGTATAAGCATAATAAATGATAATAATAAATTATTTAAATAATCAATCAATCGCTCTCTGCCCTTCGTCGCGCACAGGGTTTCTGCTTCTGCGTGGGGTGCTCGCCTGGCTAGGGCTCGGCCCAATGGTGGAATCTCAAGACCCTCCTCTGCCTCCACCTCCTCCTCCTCCTCCTCCTCCTCCTCCTGATGTCGAGGCGTTCAAGCTTCTAATCGCTTCCCAACCTAAGAAGAAGAAGCAGCTCACCTCCAAATTTGTCGAGCGACTAGATGAGATTCCCTTGGTGGCTCTCCCACCTGAGGATTTGATGGAAGTGGCCCTTTCCCTTGCAGACCGTGCTCTGGTTGAACAATTCATGGGCTTATGGCCCTCACCAAAAACTACGGAGGCCTAGATCACTCGAAACTGGAAGCCCCTTATTGCAAACAACGTTACCTCATACTTCCTGGGGAGAGGGTTTTTTCTGTTCGAATTCAACACCAAGGAGGATAAGGACCTAATCTTCAGAAACTAACCCTATTTCATGGGTCCTAAAGGGTTGTACCTAAATTTCCAGACTCTGGACTTCGACCCCTTGGAGGATGTCCCATCTGTCGTTCCAGCCTGGGTCAGGCTCCAAAACTTGCTGGTACACTGCTGGAACTAGGAATCATTTCCGCAAATCGGCAATGCCCTTGGGAAATTCATAGACAGAGCTAATAACAAAGACCAATATGAATGCGCCAGAATCTGCGTGGAGGTGGACCTTGAAGTTGGGCTGCCATAAGCCATCAAGATAATGGTGGGAAACTGGTCCCATCTGCAAAAATTAGATTATGAACAGCTATCGCTCAAATGTCGCAGATGTCATGAGTATGGCCACTTCGCCAAGAATTGTCCCAAAAATGCAGCCCCATAAAAGGAGAAAGAAGAAGGATGGCAGCAAGCCAAGAATCCCAAAACAAGCCTTAAGCCAGGGCCAATGGAGAAATCAAAGGGAAGTTCAGCACCCACAGAGAGTATTCCTAAAGCCAAACCCTCCCAGAAAGGCCAAGAGAATAGCTTTGCAGCCTTGAGTTCAGAGACAGAGGAAGTCCAAGAAATCGATCAACAAAACATGCAAAAGGACCTCCAAATGCAAGAAACCCTAGCAACATTGAAGATAGGCGAATATCCTGGAGGAACCCTGAAAGACAAAGATTCTGTCACTGAAGGGGAAGATCAGGATTCGGAGGAGTCGGTGGAAGAAGGAGAAATTGGGGACTCCCAAACTTCAGTCAGAAGATCTACCAAGGGACGAAAATCCTCCAGTGAAAAGAGAGAACAAGAAACCTACAACGAGAAGCTGCAGGGGACCCAGCTGACCCTAGAAAAGATGTTGGAAAAAAACCCTAAAGCACACAGAACTCAAAGCTAGGGCTCTAAAGGAGCCCTCTCATCTCAAAAAAGGAAGTAATGAAGATCATCTTCTGGAACTGTGGAGGGATGGGTAGCAACCTAAAAGAAGAAGCGATGAAAAGTCTAGTAAGGTTGGAAAGCCCTGACATTCTTCTCATCCAGGAGACCAAAATGGATGAAATGGACTTTCTCCATAAACGCAAACAATTTTGGGGAAAAGGGGGAGTTGTCGCAGTCTCCTCTAGAGGCACCTCGGGAGGGCTGGGAATGCTATGGGATAAGACATCCTTTGAGAAAATCCAGGTTAAACTTAACTCAAACTGGATTTTTGCTCCTCAAGAAGCAATAATTCTCTAGGGCCTCCACTTAGCGCCTAGCATGGTCTCCCCAGCTTCTTGGAAAGCTATCCCTGACATAGGGGACACCATCGGGATCTTCAAACCTCCTCTAGAGTTTTTCATCAAACTCAGCTTTGATGGAACCTCGAAAGGCAATCCGGAGCAAGCAGGGGTTGGAGGGATTTTTTGAGATCATCAAGGCACAACAATATTCATATATGCTGACTCCTGTGGCTTTGCCAGCAACAATGAAGCATAATTCATAGGAAAGAGCTTGGAGAATACCAAACATTTGTTCAAATAGGGGGATCTAATAATTGGAAAGAGCTTGGAGAGAATAATATGTGGGGATTTTGTGCATGAAAAACCAAAGAAAGAGCAACATTTTGGGCCAATGATTACGCTTCCAGAGAGTTTTCCATTTGTTGTTTGTGGGGATGTGAGTGGAGTTCGATAAGAGGCCATATGCTTCATTTATGTTGAAGTGGCCAGCCGCATTAGAGCCCCATCTTAGCTTGTCTGGCTCATCGTCCCTTTGAGCCTGCCTTTTCCTTAGCTCATCAGCTAGGTTAGTCCAATCTTTAGGGTGATTTTGTTGGACCCATTCCAGGGCCTCGAGTCATTCCCTCCATTCAGTGTTTTCTTTGTTTTTCCATAAATATTTGATAAGCCTTTTGTTGTGGCTATCCATATGAGTTTAGATTTGTTGGAATTAGTCTTGATTGAGATGAGGGCGTTGCTCCCATGCACCATCCCAAAACAGTGTTGTCCCTCCATTTCGAACTTCCCAAAAGCAATGGTTTTGGACCATTCCTCTGTTCTCCCAATCTTGGTCCCAGACCGAGGAACCTTTGAGGTTGCTAGAGAGCCTGATTAGAGACTTCAGATTGTGAGATGGGGCATATTTTTCCTTCCAGAGTGCTGCCCAAGATGTGTTGGGGCTGGTGATCCATCTCCACCAGGTTTTGGCACCTAGAACTTTTCCCAACATGTCTGGGTCTCTGATACCAAGCCCCCCATCATTTTTAGGTCTGCAGATTTTTCCCCGGGCTACTAGGGCCCATTTTCCCTTGTTCTCTTTGTCTTTCCATAAGAAGTCTCTTTGAATGGTTTTTATTTTGTTTGAAATCGAATTGGGAGCAGCAATGATCGAGTACTAGTATTGAGGAATGGCTTTGAGGACTGAGCGGACCAAGACTAATCTGCCCGGGAGATTTAAGGACTTGAAAGTCCAATTGGAAATCTTTTTTGTTTTCAATTTGGTGACCAGAGATTCCCAGTTGGCTTTGTCCAGGGGTTTATCAGTTAGGAGAGCTTTGAGGTACTTGGAGGGGAAGGAGCTGAGCTGAAAGCCTATAATGCGAGCTATGTTGAGTTGAATGGTCGAGGAGGTATTGAAGAAGAAGAGTTTTGATTTGGATTTATTGATGGAGGTGCCAAAGGCCTGGGAAAAATCAACAAGAATATTATGGAAGGAAAGGGCTTCTTTGACCGAGGGAGAGCCCATAAGAAGAGTGTCATCCACATATTGTTGGTGGGTTGAAGGGGGGTTAGAGGGGTAGAG
The DNA here is from genome assembly GCA_034641835.2 of Pinus albicaulis. NCBI lineage: Eukaryota > Viridiplantae > Streptophyta > Pinopsida > Pinales > Pinaceae > Pinus > Pinus albicaulis. Next base: position 348,035,072 of record CM076579.1, on the reverse strand, counting down.
GTTTAAACCAAAGATGCTTCCATAATAAGGTGTTTGCCTATAATGGATTTAATAAATTACAAGTAAAGCTTGTGCTAGTTGGAATATCCATTTACAATTACAAGCATACATAAATTAACTAGTTGATTGAGAGGCGACGAGTAAACTTCTTAGCCCGATATGTCAAACAAGTATGGATTTATTGTGAAGTGATCATCTTCCACGGTTTAGATTCTTGTTTGTATGGATGAAATACAAACATTTCCTAGAATGATCCTCCTTGAGCAGACCCTCTCCACGGGCTTAGGGCTAAGGGGATTTAGTAGTTAAGGATTTTAAGGGTTAGGGGTGAGGGGTTATTGGGTTATGGGTTAAGCATTAAAAGTTTAGGGGTTTATGGGTTAAGGGGTTAGGGGTTTAAGTGTTAGTGGTTTAGTGGTTTAGGCATGTAGAGGTTTAGGTTTAAGGGGTTTTAGGGGGTTAAATGGGTTAGGGGTTGGGAATTAGGGTTTAAGGGTTAGAGGTTTAGGGTTTATGGGTTAAATGGGTTTAGGGTATTAGAGGTTTAGGGGGTTGGGGGATTTAGTAGTTAAGGATTTTAGGGGTTAGGGGTTAGGGGTTGAGGGGTTAGATCAGGTTAAGGGGTTAGAGGTTTAGGGGGGTAAATGTGTTAGGGGTTTAGAGGTTTAGGGGTTAGGGGATTTAGCAGTTAATGATTTTATGGGTTACGGTTTTGGGGGTTAAATGGGTTAGGGTTTTATGGGTTTAGTGGGTTAAATGGGTTAGGGGTTGGGAATTAGGGTTTAAGGGGTTAGGGGTTAAGGGTTTAGAGGTTTAGGGTTTAGGGGGTTAAATGGGTTAAGGGTTTAGGGGTTTAGGGGGTTAAATGGGTTAGGGATTATAGTCATTTCTTAGGTGAACAAGGCACAATCTAGCTGCAGTAACTGTAACTTGGTCAAGTTGTTATAGTCAAGGCAAGACTTGGTTGGGTTTCCAAGTCCCAAAAAAAGTAAGGGTAATTGTGAGGGCATGATAACTAAAGGGTGTCGTTGTGCACCAAGGATTGAAAAGGCATGCTAACATATTCCAGAAAGTTTCAATGGATGTTGAGGAGTATCAGGGAGTTCCAGGACATCTCAAGGGAGAACTAGGTCAAAATGCATGGAAATGAACGAATAAGAGTGTGTGCCAAGTAGTGTCAACGAATTCCAAGTGTCTCAAGGATAAAGCATGTAAGGAGAAGGCCAAAATAAGACTTGTAAGAGGTAAGCCTAAGGTTACATAAAGGGTTGGAAAAATTAGTTTCAGACAAAGGGAAACTTTGGGTTGGGCACAACATTGATTTTCAAATGACTTGGTTGGGTTCCCAAGTCGCAAAAAAAGTAAGGCTATCTATGACGGCATGAAAGCTAAGGAATACCATGGTGTGGCAGGAAATGCCTAGAAGTACTAACACATGCTAGGCAGTTCCAAGGCATGATAGGCATTCCAAGATGTGCCAGGTGCCAAGGTGTGGCATGAACACATGCTAGGGAGTGTGAGGGCCAGGAGTCAGGGAAACATAAGGGAGCACTAGTTTCAAATGCATGGAAATGAAGTATCAACCAGTTCTAGGTGTGCTAAGAAGGGAGTGACATGGTATTCTAGGAATTTCCAAGGCATGTTAGAGTGCTAGGGAAGCATACAAAGATGTTCCAAGTGCCAAGGTGTGCCAATGTGTGCTAAGGAGTGGTAGGGAGTGTCAGGAAAACATAACAGAGAACTAGATCAAAATCCATAAATGAATGAATAAGAGTGTGTGACAGGGAGTGTTAGCGAGTTATAGGTGTCTCGATGAGGGAGTAACATGGTATGATAGCCAATGCTAAGTCATGTTATAGTGTCAGGGCGACATGCATCCAAGATGTGCCAGGTGCCAGGGTGTGCCAACATGTGCTAGGAAGTGTTAGGGACTGTCAAGGAAACACAAGGGAGCATTTACGTTGTAGCCATTGGAGAAGTATTTATGTTGTAGCCATTGCGGGACATCGAGAATTTTTGTCCATGGAGAATTATTTACATTGTATCCATTGCATTAAAACAAGAGGTCCGTCAATGATTTTTTGTATGTGTTTATAAATTAGAAGAGAGAAATCAGGAACAAGAAGGGCCTGAAAGAACTGAACAAAGAAATGGAGGTCACTAGGATAAAGTTTATGGCATTGGAGTTGGTAGTTTTAGACTGTCACAAGGGCATCCAAGACAACCATGACCTGATTGAAGAAGTGGAAAACAAGTTGGCAGTCCACATTGAGGAAGATATCAATCCATTTTCGACTAAACCAGATATTTAACTGTGGCTCTCTCTACTCACAGTATTTCTTTGAGATTGTGTTAGGTATCTGTTATTAACCTATGCTTGTGTCTATTTAAATGGATACTATATTGATAGCCCAAAAATGAGGCATTTTGGATTTTCTATAGTTTGTACTAGTTTTGAAAAATAAATAGCAACAATTAATCTCTTTGGCTGCAAAAATTATTCTACTTGTTGTGTTGGGGAGTTTCTCTCAGTAAATTTATGGATAACCCGACATATTTTTTATATACGTATTGTGCAGAACATTTATAAATCTACCTTTCAAATCAGGGTCAACCCAAATAAATCTGATTTGGGGGCTCCATTGCAACAACATTTTCCCCACAACAAGCACAAGATCAAGCCAACATGTGTGTTGTGTGCATTGAAAGAGATGGATAGGTTTACCCTTACGAGAACATGGCACATTAAAATCTGACCACAATTGGTGAGTGCAAGCATTTGCGAAATGTCATCATGAGTGGAGCCTTTTCCAAAAGAGATTATTCATTTACATTACAATATATGCAACATGTAGTTAGCGTTCCATCCATGTTAGCACACACATCTGATGGTATCAGTCCTTAAACTGGTAAAAAAAAAATGGTTTTATATATTCACATACGGGACAGTCACAAGATGTCAACAAAATCACATACTTATCGAAATCCTCAACTAGGAATATGCTAAATTGCTTTAAAATGTGCTTGCAACTAGGTAGGCATCAAAGACAATCATTGCAATGGGTTAAGAGGATCTAAGAGAGAATTATGTAAGGAGTTCCTTCTAGGTAAATGACATTGGTATTACTATTGTTAAAGGGGGTGGCCTACAAGGATACATTGGTAGCTATTGATGCAAGAGCATAATTTCAACAATTTATTTCAAAATTTGTATTTGTCCTCTAGAAGGTCTTAGAGATTTATAGAAGAGGAAATTGGTTTCCTTCTTGCCCTATAATTTTTTAGAATTTCTAATTTCATATTTGGGATAGGAAATTTTAGTAATTTTAGGCATAAGTTAAGATGTTGTTTGATTTTTAAGGCCTCCTAGTCATTAGGAAAGTTGAGTCTTATGATTAGGATTACTTGTGGCATCCTATGTATTTTTCAAACCCAAATACACCAAGGCAAATATGTGGAGGACATTTGGGGGAAGTGTGATTATCCATAAAATGTAGATCGGATTTGGGGAACTTGTAGCTCTTTTCCTTGGACCCTACTAGTTCTTATAGGTTGTATTTGGAGTAGTTCGCAGGAAAAGGCATAATATGCCCAAGAATATTAGTGTTGGAGTACCTGTAGTTTGGGAGAAAGGATAAGGGGTTCTAGGAGTTAAGGGGTTTAAGGTTTTAGGAGCAAGGGGTTAAGGTTAAAGGGTAAAGCGTTAGGGCTTATGGGATTTAGAGGTTAGGGTGTTGAGGTATAGGGGGTTTAAGGGTTAGAGGTTAATGGCTTAGTGGTTAAGGGATTCGGGGTTTAAAGATTAACCATCAAGGGCTTACATGTCAGGGGATTTAGGGGTTAAATGCCTAAGGGTTATGGTCTTTCGGTGTCAGCGAGTTAAGGGGTTAGGGGTTAATGATTTTAGGGGTTAGAGGTTATGGGTTAAGGGTCAAGGTTTAAGAGGATATGGGATTAGGGTTTATGGGGTTCAAGGATTCTAAGTTAGGGGTTAAGGGTTAAAGGGTTAGTGGCTTTGGGTTTAATGGATCAAGGGGTTAATTTGTTATGAGTTATGGATGTAGGGGTTAAGGGATTGTGGGTTTGGGGTTAAATGGATAGGTATTTTAGTGGTTATGGGTTAAGTGCGTATGGGTCGTGATAATGTGGCCCCTAATCCCCTTGTCACAACTATTGGGGTTTCCCCTATCAATTTCTCTCATCGCCTTACCTATAGGTCCCCTAGCCCCTATGCCATAAGGCCCTAAGGTTCCTTCTCATCCTCTAATGTTAAGATTATAGATCTCAGTAAACCATGCTTGAACCTCTCACTTCTACCCATCCATGCTACCCTTATGTCCCCTTGCCCCGTTCAATACACCAAAAGATCCCTCTCCCCCAAATTCATGATAATTGAACATTTGGAGGCGATAATTTAACAACAAATTCACAACTAGGCCATTTATAATGGTGTTTTGGAGCTATTAGATGTCATTTCATTGAGCTACAGTAATAGGTGAGAGCTATGCATAGCTCACTAAAGGTGTATCAAGAGGCTATTAGTCTAATGGCTATAGAATTTTACTCTTTTTATTTTTTACTTAGCGAAATGGAAAATATGTGGAGATAATCTCCATTCTTCTTCTTTCACCGGGCCATGTAAAATAAATGAAGCAAATAGTCTCAACCCCTTGGATAAGGAAAGTTGAGAACAATAATTAGCATGAACAAACAAAGAATCCAATGAGTTAAGTTTAGAGGCGTCTCCCTTTGTAAACAAGCATCCATAAGCTTGTTAGAGTTAGTATGAATCTTTACTAGAGGTTGAGTAGTCTTCACATCACCAACCACATATAATTGAAAGGTACCAACCCATACAATAAAAATGATGTCTCCAAATAAGGTGTAGTTAATATCAATAGTATCACCTTATGAATCTATTACAATATGATTTGGAAAAAACGTTTCCATACATGTGTGAAAGAAACAATCCATTTGGTTAGCAAAAGGAAGTCTTTTTGAAGACCTCAAGAAACCCCCTTGAAGGAGACAAGAAGGGTTTGAAGAAATATAATACAAGTCGATCTATGAACCCTATTTCTGATTTTTTCTATGCATGTGTTTGTTCACTTGGTTTGACATGTGATAGACAATATATGAAGCCTTTTTTTCCATGTATCATCTTCATTAGATATCATGTTGCTAAGAATGAAGTGTTTGGATTAGAGTTAAAGTACCTATTTTAGTTTGTTGTCTTTTTTTGTCTTTTAGAGTACAAATCTTTCTGGTCTACTATGCTAAGGTAGTTTGGCTTTCAAATATTCAAGGAATATGTTTGCTAATATAAGACCATATTGTAATATTTGAAATAACATGATGAACTATTTAGCACAATTTATGGTGTTGGATTAATTGAGATGTTTATTTTTGGATGGATGGATGTACGTCTCTTTAGCTAATAGACAAAACTCATTAAGCATTGTTGCAAGTATGTTATTAACATGTTGAAGTGCCATTGAGACTTAGAGGTAGAAGATATAGACTTGTATGTTGTCACCTATCTAGGTGTGATGATACCTTGTGGAGGTAGGCAAAATTTCCATTTTTTTAACTCTTGGATATATTCTATACGCTCTTGAGAGAATTTAAACCTTTTAAATAAAATTAAAAACAAATGTACATTCATGCAATAGTTACTAATTGATTTGGGGGCGACTCAACAAATTGTAGCATGTTGGCTTGTTGAATTTGTTAGTAAGTTAATTAGGGCTTGATAAATTTGTAAGCTTCAGTGGGATTTATTGTGGTTGTATGTGTTTTAGAGAAGCAAGTTTGGAGTGGTAGTTGTGCTTCCTTTGTTGAATTTGATTTCTTTGGTTCTTCTTCTTGTGCATGCCCACTGTGGTTTCTTCTCGTTTGCAAATATTTTCTTATTATGTACAGAAAAAGTTCTCGTTGCATCCTTGAAAAAGTTGCACAATTGTCCTGATTTATCTCTATACTACCTTGAGTTTTCTCGCTTCTCTCAATTGGGCTGAAATTTTCCACCTCAAGAGGGTTGTTAGTTGTTTTCTAACTAAATTGTTAAAACATTTTTTGTTGTTTTATTTATCTATTTTTTCCTCAAGGAGGTTTTTCCTTTAAACTTTAGAAGAAGCATTGCAAGTGGCCTTATTATAGTTGTCATCAAAAGTTGTCTGTGATCATGGGCAAGACAACCCTCAGAGGGTGAAAATTGGGTATGTTACACCTATGGAAAGCTTTGGCTAACATCCAATTAGATATGTTATATGTAGTTCACAATTAGGAGATTGCAGACCATACAGTTGCACATAAAAATGCACTACTCCTCAAATATCAGGGTAAGTGCAAGGTTATTTATTGAATATATTTTAGTCACATTATACAGCTATCCCACAACTCTACAGTAGAGAGACCAACATGGAACAACAAACTTAAAATCGATCAATGCACTCACTTTCATGGGAATTTCATGAACATTTTTATTTTCTTATACAATGCACTTTTACCCACATCTTGAGATCACATGAGATTGATATTCATAATAAAGTTTTCTGGGTGAAGTAATTCATTTTTCCTGCAAGATCAAGTTACGTAGCTATAATGTCTCGTTTTTTTCGTACATCTGACCAAAAACATACCTTGCAGGAATTTTGAAGGAAATCCCACTCAAATTATCAGAGAATCTCTAGGTGGTCTCATTAAAAAAGTATGTTTCTCCTTATATGTTGATTATTCTTTCTCTTCACTGTGTTTTTTATATAAATTCATTTCAATTCATTCATATAAGATATACTCCGGCTCCCGGTTCCAATTTAAAGGTCGAGTTATCATCATTGTTTGTTGTTCTTTATTTGGAAAGTGCTTGTGGTAATTTGAAGAGTTTGCAAGAGACAGGAATCTCAAATAGTTTTTGACCGGCCTAATGCAAGTTTTATAAGTAAAATGTGCGGCTTCAATCCCTGATATCTCAAATTTGGCCGCACATTCAGGAGCTAGAATGGTCATCCTTCACCCACGTTTATCATGAGCTCAATTAACTAGCAGATAAGATCTCTGAGGAGGCATTCAATTAGTGGCCAATTGATGAATTATCAACAAGATCAAGGTTGTGGCACACCAAAAAAAGGGCAACTCACAAAATTTAAGCTAACAACAACCCCTACTCATGAAGCTAACAACTTGTCTCCCTCAAGGACCACTGCCTTCTCCTTCATCAGGAAATACTTCCTCAACAACTAACTCAACTGCATCATTTCTATACCCCCAACAACCTTTTTATGTTATTGTGCCCATAACATTTTTCGAATAATCTGATGTTTCATAAATGAATGTCAAATGCCAATTTACTATTTGAAAACCAATTTTTCATCCCTTGTACCTAATGAGCCTTCTTCATTGAATATTTTTTTCGAATGATGTTTTGTTTACTAATTTTTATCATTCAATGATTTCTTATATGTCAAAATTCTTCTCTATTTCATGCCTTACAGTGTTTCCTTTCCAACATGTGGTGCAATTACTAGTTTAAATTTTTGCACATATTTTAAAAAATAAACAATTTTAGTTCATGGAATGTAACTCAACTGACAATCACCTTGTTATGAAGTTATATTATGTTGAAACATGAGATTCAAAGTTCAAATCCCCTTGAGTGGCCAACCAAAAAGTAATATTTTTTATCTATTTATTTATTATATTTTTAGAATGTGGTTTTAATGAAAAAAGAAAAATATAATATAAATGAAATAAATATCATGACATGATCAAATTTCATGTCGTTTGAATATCTATTTAAAAAAATATATATATAATTATGCATTATCCACTCATGGATATTTCAATGCAAACTTGGGAATGCTAATGATTTTGTCTTAATTGCTAACTATCTTAAATGGGTTTCATCTTAAGTGTCATTGTCTTAAGTCGCCATTGTCTTAAATATAAAATTTTGTCTTAAATATTTTTGTCTCAAAGTGCTTTTGTCTTAAATAAAAAATTTTGTCTTAAAATATTTTTGTCTCAAATTACTTTTGTCTTAATTTTTTTTTGTCCCAAAGTGCTTTTGTCTTAAATATAAAGTTTTGTCTCAAAATATTTTTGTCTCAAACTGTTTTTGTCTTAAATATAAAGTTTTGTCTTAAATTTTTTTGTCTCAAATTGTTTTTGTCTTAAATATTTTTGTCTCAAATGATTTTTGTCTTAAATATAAAGTTTTGTCTCAAACTATTTTTGTCTTACACTATTTTTGTCTTCAATTTTATCTTTAAGACAATTCAATTGATATTAAATTTTAATATAAAATAACTAAAATAAAAAGTGACTTTTTAAGAAAAAAGATTTCTTTTGTCTTAAAAAAATGTCTTAAAACACCCCACATGTAGTAGTGTATAAACGCTCAATTCCAAAAAAAATCGGCAGGTACATAAAGCATTTTGTGAGCAATTCAATTGTAGTTCAATTACTGTCAAGAAAAATGGACACACCCAAAATATCTCCTTCCAGGAATGAGATTAAGATGAGCATTTCTAGCACCAATACCAAATTCTCTGTTTTTTCACAAGCATCCATAGACCGAATTCTGGCTGATTTGAACGCTGTTTGTGGTTCTTGAGGAATTTTTCAATTAATTAAGAAGATAGTTTTCCAATGATAATGCCAGCTCATGGTGCTTCTTTTCAGGGAACACCATGTATTGTTGGGGTTAGCACTGCATCAATTACACATTCGACACTTCAGCACACAAAAATATGCTAGTCAATTTCTCAAAGAAGATTATTTGACAATTATTTGACATATTTAGCAATGTTTGCATTTCGAATTCGTTGCATAGATTACTGAACATTGAATTCCCTCCTTGTTTGGATTGCTCAACCGTGGCTCGTTTTATACGATCAAATCAGTTGAATTGCTGCGAGCCCTGTTCCATGGAGGTCAGATGAATCACTACGAGTCCGGTTGAATGGAGCCATGCTGAGATGAATCGTTGCGAGCCCTCTTCAAATCAGTTGAATTGCTGCGAGCCCTACGCTGTTCTTTTGGTGCTCGAGGTCATGAAATGGAAAATTGAGGCGTCATGTTCTTATACGTAATGGGTCGCCACAACTAGACACTTGCAAAGAACCAACTGATCACAAAGTGCGAACACTGTGATGCCAACTTATGGTAATACCTTATCTCCATCGTAAATGAATCTAAACAAATCACCTTCAAATGCCCAAACCAAAATAAATATTTCATTTCAGAAATAGGTAAATTTTGTTTTCTGAAAGAACCCTGGGGACGGAAAGCAGAGGCACATTCAATATACCTTGCTTCTTTTTCGCGTACATTTATTGTTAGGACCCTCGCTTCCCGATATGTGCCTGCAGAAGTTTCATTGAGGCCTGGTTTCTTAGTTCTGAAATAAAGAGCGTAGCAGGGAGAGACAGATCGGCGCGAGCAGAGGACCAAGCATAATCAATACATGTAGCTTTCCAGACGAGGAAGAGAGTGGCTGAAATTTCATGAGCAACAAATACACACCCGTGACTATGGCGAATCCGTAAGACATTACAGGTATGAATTGCCTCTGCAGTGAAAATAGGCATACCATGGAAAGAACCCCAACGTTGAAGAGCAAGAAAATGGATTTGGTGGGGGGAGCTATTTGAATGCAGGTGTAAATGGCAGCGCTCAACCCCACATAACTGGTGGAGAGCCCCAAAGTGAAGCTTTCCACAAGTGAACTCGGCGGCTATTTTAACACGAGGTGAATTCCACGCGTCAAAATTTAACAGGAAGAAAACGACAAGATATAACAGGTGGCGGACGACGAATCTTCAAACAGTGTCGCGAAGTAAAACCCCACAATAAAACGCCTTCGGCGTAATTAGCAAAAATATCTAAAATTGTTAGTATTATATGCAATGTGAGCCAATTTAAGCCTAATAGTATTACATTCAATGTGAGTCAATTTAAGTTTAGGATATAGTTATTGCAGATCGTCTTCTTATTTCTCCAATGTTCTCATTAATTTAATTGCAATGTTATTTATGGTTTTAAACTAATAATATTTTAAATCTTATAAACCGATAAATTATTTTTATGGCTAAAAGATTATATTTATTATTAAAAAAATTAATATATTATTTTTAATATTTTTATAATCATCGTATACATATACTAATTTTGGATCTACATAATTGCGAGAGGAATGAAATCTACATTTTTGTATGGCCGCAAATTCCAGTTTTATAGAAGACTGTTATTGTATAAGCATGGAAGTTTTAAGACTATCCATTTACTTTTTCTAGAAAGTTAATTGAAAACGTTTTTTTTTTTTTTTTGTGTTCGAAAAAAAAAATCTAAATCCCAACCTACCACTTAATTTTTAATAATTCTGAAAAGCAACGCCTATCACCCCATTCGTTTTATTAAATAACGTGTCACGTCGTCTTTAAGTTTTCTACTCATCCTTACTGACACGGTGTTATGAGGATGTGACTTGAGAGAGTTTGGTCATCTCCAGTCAAGATGGGGTCGTCGGAGTGGTAAAGCCTTATTTCCAAGGAGTTGTCTACTCAGGAAACGAAATAGCTAGGATGGCAGTTTTTTTCCCAGAATTCGAGCAACTAAAATTCAAGAAATCAGGTAGTTGGAATGTTTGGAATCCATTTTTGATAGTGGAAATGGATTCAGCACTACCAAAAACCCTAGAGCACTCAAAATACTAAAGTTTAACAATTGTAAACATGATTCTCATAAAATCTTTGCCGGTTTTTTTAAAAATCTTTCCCAGATTCTGAGCCAAAACGTTGCCTGGAAAAACTACGGCTATTTCCAAGGCTATAAGCCCATTAATACTCCAGAAATCAATGCAATTTCCCATAGTCATCCCAACAATCAATAATATTTCCATGAGAAGGCATGCTACATATCCATGAGAACCATACATATCTATGGACTTTCCGGCAACTCGATCACTCTACCTCCGGCAAGCTGCACTCCAATGTAATTAATGCAGGTATTAGACAGCCCAACATCTAGCTATGAGGCTTGGCAACGTATTCAATGCCTCATCCGCTCCTACGTTTTCAAATATTGGCCTTCCAATTTTAAATTTAGATAACTGCTCAGCGAATGTATTTTAAAATCATATTAAGATATATATGAAAATCAAATTCAAAGCTTGATGAGCGGTTTTAGGTGGATCTTCGTTTCGGAGGAATGTATTTAAAAATCATATTAAGATATATATAATAAAATCATATTAAGATATATATGAAAATCAAATTGGATCTTCGTTATACTCTAGAAAATAAAGTAGCTATAATACATTGTGTTTTTCTTTTCTTTAGGGTTTCATGGATAAGTGTAAGTGTGACTATAAAAGTTTATTTTTAATGAAGTTGGCTCATATCTTTAAAGCTTTTATATACATTTTTATATTTTAAATTATTATTAAAATAATATTTAAAAATTTGTTTCATTTTTATATTATAATAATTTTATAATATAACTAAATTTATGGTACAGAAATAGAAACACCAAGTAATGATATAACTTTTTTAATAAGTTTGAAAAAATATAAATTAGGGGTTGAAATTTTGAAAAGAAATAGATATGCTATGTTTCAACTTAAAAATATTTTGTTATTGTGAACCATTATAGAACTCAGATTAAAATATATTCAAATATATCTACAAGATTAATTTACTAAAAACAATGTTCATGTTTAAAATATATTTTGAAGCTAATGTATGTAACATAAAAGTATGACATGGATGTTTTCAGTTAATAGTTGTTTGGTCAAAAATTAATCTACGTGAATCTACGTTGATAGTTGTGTTTCTATAATGTTTGGATTCCATGGAAAGTGTTATGTATTTTTGCTTTAAATATTTATTTAGATTTTATGGAAAGTGTAATGGATTTTTACCTTAAATATTCAGTGTTGTAAAAATCACTATTTTTTTAATTTTATGGAAAGTGTAATGGATTTTTGCCTTAAATATTCAGTGTTGTAAAAATTATTATTTTTTATTAAAAAAATTGTGTTTTATAATTTTATTTTTCTTAATAGCAGTAATTTAAATTTTCAGATAAATTAGATTGTAATTTTATTGCTTTTTGAAAAAAATAAATTGGAATATTTGTTAATTTATTTTGTAATAATTTAATGATTATATAACTTTTTGAATTATTTATTAATTTTTTATTAAATAATATTATATTAAAATTATAATTTTTTTAAATATTATTTAGATGAAAGATTAGTTTGTGGCAAGAGATTTAAATAGATAAAGAGTAGGATTAACTAGATTTTATGATATAACAACTAATTTAACTTAGAGTGCCCCACGTACAACCACATTAGAGCTCAATTTCATAATCTTTGTTGCAATACTGACCTTCCTAACCTTTTAAGATGTCAAAATTCTAGTGAGCTTGGGAGGCTTCTCCCCAAGCTTTTTGAGCATAAGAATAAAATCTTAAATCAAACTAAATAATTCTTTTCTTTAGGTCCGATAGTGGTCTCAGTGGACATTAACCACCACCACCACCACCACCACCATCATCATCATCATCATTTTAATTGTTTTAATTTTTAATTTTTATTTATTTTTATTTTATTATTTTCATGATTTAATTTTAATTTAATTCCAATTTGATATATATTCAATTAAAATTAATTAAATAACCATTCAAATTTTTGAAGGATACTTACTCAATAGTCAATTTAATTAATAATTGTGTATTTATTTATAATGTTTTTTTAATAAATCTATTATATTTATCTTTGTTTAAAAAGTATAATAATTTTAATTTTCATATTTGCTTTGTTTAATTTAATTATTTTGTTTTATTTTATTTTCTACTAAAATTTTCTCATAATATCTTTTTCAATTTTTAATATTACATTTTTAATATAATTAATATCTCTAACCTTTTTTGTTTATCTTTATTTTTAAATCCTTAATTATTACTCTAAAATATAACCATATAGAGAAGGTGTCGTTATTATATGGTAAATAAATAAATGGTAAACAAAGATATAATTTTGTAGTGAAACAATTATTGATCAAAGATGAGTCTATGTTTGTCATTTCAAGATTGAGAATGGTCATGTTTCTTGTAATCTATCCAATTTCATCTCATTGGAGCATGTATAAGTGTTATTGAAGTTTATAATAGGCTTCATATTGAAGCTTATAAGGAGGTTAAATAGCTTGCTTTTAAGTGTGAAAATAGAAATAAATAGTCCAGCCATTATGTTAGGGGGGATTTGCTTGCTGAGTTGAAGGTTCATCTTTCCCTTCATCACTGATTGATAATTTAAAATCTAATATCCTCTTGGCGAGGGTAGTCCCCTTGCGGTTTGGGATTCTCCCTTGTAGTTACAAAGCGTTTATACAGAGTAGTATCTCTTGTTTTGCTTCACTTTGTTGTACCATGACCTTTCCCATTATCATATTGGTATGCCAGTAGAGGTCAATAGTATACATATATTATATCTATCATGAATGAGTGTTTCCCAAGCTTGGAATCCAATGTGTAATGTTTTCCTTAACTATTATTTCTCAAAGGAAACATATTTCCACCCACCCTTCATATTAATATTCATATTCCCCTCATCTATGTCTCTCATGATAACCATGTGAGGTTCTTGGGTGCAACTTAATTCGAAGCAGAGTGAGGGTCAAATGTGAGGGTGTGATACATATAGCAAGAAGAAGCCACAAGGGAGTTGAACATAGTACATATCACTACCAAGGAAAGTACAAAAGGATGGTGAATAATAACTAGTCTTGACCATGCTCAAGTACACATAGATGTGAGACAATGGAGGTTGAGATACATGGGATTGGAATGAGGAAGACAAAGAGGGAAGGCCTTATGATAGAAAATTTCAAAGAATAGATCAAAAATAAATGCATGAAGGATTTAGGGGTCTGAGAGACAATCAAAAGATGCTTAAAATAAAATAAAAACATGATTTTGTGCCAAAATGTGTAAGTTTTGAAGTTTTCCCTTCAATGATCCACAACCAATGCAATCATGGAAATCCTCTAAAATAAGTCATAATGATAAACACATGCAGGAATTAACAATAATGAATGCCCTTTCAATCTAAAGTGATGGACCTTAACTCCTTACCACAAAGATGATGATATAAAAAATTTCTTACACATTAACATAAAATATGCTTTGAGACTAGAACTTATTACTTGAACTTTGGTAGAAGATGAATTGTTGAATTTTGGGTTGGCACAGAGAGGTCCCCAAGTCGCTAAGGTGAGCCTGGGGAAATTGGAGTATAAACAAAAGAAGAGACCGCATAAGAGATATGATGAGATGAAGTGGATCTCCGAGATCCGCTAAACTTATCATCATGTAAGAGGGCCACATTCTCATCCTTCAAAAATTTAAGAATAATTAATTGGAATAATTCTACTCATACTTTTATATGAAGGTGTGGATATAGCCAAACTTCACCACTAAGACTTCCCACTCCACCTACCATGTCCATAGCGTCCAACCTCTAATAAATTCCTACAATTTAGTTTTTTTTATTTCTTGTAGAGCTTCTTCATGTTGCCAAAGTTGTGTCCAAGTGTGTGCCATAGTTCCTTATATTTTGTTCTCTTTTAAAAACTAGTGCAATTGAGATAAAGGTGACAGCCGAAGGGAAATTAAATCCTGAATTCATATGGGATCGAGGGATGAAGCAACTTCCACCCTCTTAAGAGATTTCCTGAGAGGAGAACCATTAACCTGCATCACAACCAACCTCTTCTATGGAATGACACTAGGGGAAATCCCAACTTGGTTGCATGTGATGTGAATAGGGCGTTTATTCCCCATGGTGCAATAGAGGATTTCCATGTGAGAGTGGGGGTGGGAGCATGTTGTGACTTAAGCCTCTCATGCATACTTAATATGCATTACTTCTTCTTGATGGTTCCTTTGAGGGTGACACTTGGAGTTCTAAAAATGACATGAAATTGAAACATTGCCACGTATGTCATTAAAAAGAAAAATCCCTTTTTCACTAAGGTGAATGGCAACATGGGTTTGCCACACTAGTATTAAATATTTGGATATGAAACCAATCAATGGCACTCTATTGTAGCAATCATGTCACTTGATTTGGGAGAGGATGGTTTTCATTCTGAGATCCTTTGCATAAATCTTATTATTCATATTATGAATGAGGATTAGAAAGTATCCAAAGAAAATGATATGGTGAGGGTAAAGAGAGAAGGATGTGATTAAGCCTTGGTAGAGAACTAAAGATTCAACAATATTGTTAGAGATGACCCTTAAATTCCAAAACAAGATTTCCTTCTAGAATTCCTCCAAGGTGAAAAACTACCTCCTTGGCACCTACGTCCCCTGGGTTGCCATTCAAGGCACCATATAAAAAGAGAATAAAATAGTTATTTGGTTTCCACCATTTGGAAATTCTTCTTGAGAGATATGAAGCAATCGCCATTATTAGGGAGAAGGGGATATGTATAGATAAAGAGAGAGGATATGATCTAAAATACAAACTTGAAGGTGATAGGAAATATGCAAGTTAAGTTTTTATGTCTTTTAGGAAATGGATCAATTTGCAAAAGAACATACATGTAATGGTTATTAAACTCAGTTTGCAACATAAAAACAGAGACAAATATACCATACACAGCAACATAAGACAGAAAAATGATAGAGTTCGCCCCTCTTGGGATACATCTCTTGGTCCAACTTCCAATGTTGGGCCTTTTTCATTAAGTGCTCAAATATGTGATTTCATGGATTTAAAGTGCTGAGAATGAATAAATAATGTCTCCAATGGCTCCAAAACAGTGAGAACCCCCAATTTGGGCTCTTATTGGGCTCAATTTGGCCAAAAACTGAGAAATTTATGCTCCAAAGAAGTTTTTTTCCTAACTGCTCTACAAATTGGACTCCCATGCTAGCTATTATACAAATTATGCCTTTTTTGAAACCGTCAAGCGATATTTTCACCCGACACTGGTGAGATTCCTGCTGGTTTGGGTGTAATTTTTCAAATGCTTTAAAATCCCAATGACCCCTGTGGGCGGAAAATTAGGGCCACATGTGTCCATGCACCCAGGGGCTGGGGCTAACGGCCACCCCCATCGGCATAGGCCCCACTTCCTCTATGCCATGGTCATATTACTGCCACATAACCCTGGGTTGGCCCCGAATTTTTGCACATGTTAGTTTTTCCACACCCGTGGTTCCAACTGCTGCATAGGACCTTGGCTAGGGCTAAGGGTTAACCCCCTTCATCTTCCACCACTTCAGAGCCTCCACCCTTGATCTCGTGGTAACTTATGAGGCCAAAATTTGGGGCCTTACTTCAAGACTATTTTGGTAAGCACTAAAATCCCATTGCACTATGGTTATATGCCATACCTTGTGGCCTTGGGTTGGGACTAAGCCCTGAGCCCTCGACTCCTCCAGCTACGGTTCCATGGGTGTGAGGTGAACAGGGGCTAGGGGCTTAGCCCTGATCCCATTTCCCAATGCAAAATTGTCGAAATTTTAAATAACAATTGGCTACCATAGTAGTTAAGAACCACTTGCAATGTGTTGGTAAGGTACTTCTTTTTCTGGAAATATGTCTCATATTCAAACCCATGGAGGCTCATTTGGCCCTTAAGCAAAATTTTAGACAATGTCTGGGTGCCACGTGGCAGCCCGTGATTGGGTCATGTGGCGCTCTATAATTGGTCCAACATAACAAACAATAAAAAATCAAAAACTGATAACAAAAACCAATCTGGTGAGGCCACTTGGAAACCTGCCATTGGCCCAAAATACACAGTCAACCTTCCCAGACAACCTTCCTATTTAGTGTACAGACTGCCTAGTTAGCAGTCATGCTCGCCACCCTGCAAAAATTTTATATGTTTAGGAAAACAATCAGAATGCAATATATGTAGCATACATTATTGGTTTTGAGTGATTAAATTTGCGTTGGATTTAGGGCAACGAGATCTATGTTTTGGCACCAGTTTTAAGCACTTTTGAGCACTTTGATTTTTGAGCACTTTACTGATCCCCTAGATCATTCCTCCCCATTGGAAGCTCTTGGACCTCCAATAGATAATTTTCAATCAATAAACATATGAGAGCATAGTTCTCTCACCCTTCCAATCTCAATTTATTTGGATTTTCTTGGATTAGTACCTTTGAGCCCCACACAAAGGTACTCCACATTCCCTCGTTTTGAAGTTCTTAGTTGTAACTGAGTGATTCGAAGTTGTAACAGAGTTGGATGTGTATTTATGTGAGTTGTAAAGTAGTTTAACTTAGTTAAGTGAGTTAAACTCAGTTGTGCTAGTTGTAACTGAACATACACTAGTGAGAGATCATTGAATTAATTATTTAATTAATTCACAAGCAGTGGTCTCACATGCATCTAAAGACTTACTACTGTTAACTACATGCATGTCAGATCCAATGGAGACCTAGTTGAGAGATAAGTGAAAGAGACAGTTTGACTATCATTTGTGACATTAGTGGGTGCACACACGCAACCACACACACATTGGATGTGCCTATGAGGATTACACAGTACAGGAAGGCAAGAATAATTCATTCATAGGTTCTTGACCATCAGGGATTGCGTAGTGGAGGCAGGTTGCCTAGAGGCAGTAAATTGGCGGCATGTATTTGCCACTTTTTGTATGACAGTGTGAGACAATTATATATTGTATTGAGAGATATTGGATTAGAGTTTTGCATGAGATTGTTTCATGATCCATGATATATACATAATATATGATTGTGGGGTTTTTAGCTTTATGATTTCCTGGTAAAAACATCTGTGTTACATCTGTGTTTAAATTTCCGCAAGAATTTATGTAGAAGAGATTATGTATTTAATAGTGGAATATAATTGTTAGATCAGGATAATCCAGCTAATACATAATTGTATTAAAATTTCTACAGTTTTAAATATATATGTATATACCTCTCATATGAGGATAGTAAGCCTCTGTCTGAAAGAATAATTAAGAGGTGAGAAACAACAGTGAAATGATTGAAAATCGAATCAGATACAAGAATGGAACCTGTAACAACATTATAATGGACTTGCAATGAACATATAACAGTACTATATGAAATATTATTTAATTGAAATGAATCTAAAACCAATTAGAGAGAAACAAGTATAACAACTAAAAATTTGAAGACAGTAGGCCTGATCAAATTGAAATAAGTTATGACTTGATATTCATATTAACAAAATGAAGTATTATCCATTAATAAGATTACAAATCTTATAAAAGTGGTTGTTTCAGTTCCTCATATATTTGGTTTACGTGTATTGAAAGAGAGGAGGACGTGAAAAAAAAAATTGCATCAATGTTGGTGACAGAACATGTGCAAACAAAAGTGCAATATTTTGCATCCACTGCTATCAAAAAATTTCGATGGAACAAAGTTGACGGTGTTTTCTGCTTTTTACATTGGATTTTCAAGAGATCCCTTTCTCTTGGAAGGTCTTAGGAGGAGGTTTAAACAAACATTTAGGACAATTAATCTCAGTCAACTCGAGAACTGCAATTGTATTTACATCATTTTCATATCTAGAAGATATCACTTACAAATAATGTTATAGATATTGGAACTCGCTCCATTATCATATTAACTACATGAAGAAAAGTATTTTCTAAAAGAGTAATTAAATTTAGAGAATTACTTGCTAAATATTTTAGTTAAATTATCTTTAATTTGTTTTGAAAAATATTGAATCTAAATTTTATTTATAATTTATTTATAAAATATTAATTTTTTATTTAAATTCATGTTATTGACTAATCATATTAGAGAAGACTTAGATATTTTCAAAGGTAAGAGAGTGATTATTTCGATGATTAATTCAATTCCATGGAAAACGTTGTGCAAGCAATTGCAAAAAATAAATTTAAAAATTGTCAAATAATATTCAAAGACAACATTATAATAATATTAAGTTTCAGAGACAACATTCTATAAACATTAAATGCTAGGCTTATAGTAGATCACAGTCAAATATTATGTATTATGTCAACATTGTAATAATATTAAATTTTAGAGACAACATTCTATTAACATTAAATGTTAGGCTTATAATAGATCACAGTCAAGTATTATGTCTTATGTTTGTGCAAATATTATGTTCACAATCAAATCTTATCTTAGAAATAATGCAAATCATTATTTATATTAAATTTATAAAGTGTCTCAATAGTGAATCACCTTCCCTTCCATACGTGCCAATCATTATTTCTATTAGATTTATAGTGTCTCAATCATGATGAAGCACAAATCACCTTCCCTTCCGTACTTGTGAACAGTCTAGATGAAGCATAAGTGTGGCTATCTCAGCATTGGGTCCCTAATTCACCACCCATCCATTGAAAAACATAAGTGTGGATAACTCAGTATTAGGTCACTAATTTACCACCCATCCATTGAAAAACTAACCATGATGTATTTGCTACCCCTGAGCCTCGGACCAAACCAGGGCTTCCAGAGACTTATCCTGCCTCCACCCTGTACAACCCTTTAGGCCTTTACCAGGATTCTAGAGGAAATATCCTCCACCCAAATATCATGGAGGAACTCCAGAGATAATATTTCTCCACCCTCACTAGACACCACAGACCCAGTCTCCGTCGAGTGAGTAACTCCTTCAATTTTTTGTCATTCAATTAGACTGGTGTGTAACAGGGGATGACATGTTCCATCGATTATAGGAGCTATATAGGGGAGGCTTGATTGATCATGGCACCACAACTCTGGCGTCTTCCTGTTAACTAGTTTACAGGTCCTTGTTCGGAGTGGGCTGAAGTGGCTCGAGAAACGAGGGGAATTTATTACATTTTCATTTGCATTCATGGTTGCCCTCGCGCGTAGGTGAGGGGAAACAAAAACAGTGATTGGATCTTAAATTTTATTCTTCAAATGGTAATGTCATGGGACGGAGACGGGGAGGGGCATGGGGTTCGTGTTCGCCGGAGGGATTCGCCAGTCGCTGAGGGCGCAAAACCCAAAGGGCATTTCGTTGAAGCGACTCTCAGAAATTTCAGTGAATATAGTATTTAAAAAATGTAAGTCCCAAAACAATAGAAATAAAACTTGGACCAGTTGAGATAAACTCTCAATATATTGAGAAGATGGTGTGGCAATACTCGTAAACTAAAAAATACTAAAATACAACTATGTTAATTCAATACAAACACAAACACAACACAAACACAGCGTGCCAACATGGATCACTAATATACCAGGGCTCTTTTTTTCTTCTTTCTTTCAAAATACAAAGGCTCTCTTTTTCTTCTTTCTTTCAGTTTGTGGTTATCTACAAATAGAGCAATTATTTCGTGGCAAATCAAGCCATTTAGTTAAGCAAATTTCATGGTAAATCGTTAGTCCAGCCTCGCACCAATTTCATTTTTAGAGAGCTAGGATCTGCAGCCAAGAGGAAGAGATGGCAACAGTCACATCTATGATAAAGCGAGACGCCAACCTAGGTTTAGCTTATGTCTAGATTGCATCTTTCCATGATTGATTGGGGTGCATTATATATAGAGAGATATGCATATTTCTCACTTCAGATTTGGCCTTTCAGACACTTTCATCCCTACGTTTTTATGGCTACGGGAGGAGTAGGATATTCTTATCCATTGCAAACTCGCTCAAGCAAACAACACACACAATGTAGTATTTTTTATGCTCATATCCCAATTCCTCTTGTATCACACAAAATGTTTCCAGCTCAAGCACTCAACATTGATCCTCCTCTACCCTAAGAAGAGGGATTGACGTTGTATCAGGATCTTCTCAGCCTTATTTAGAAGATTCCTTAAAATCCCCACACGTTGTTGATCGAAGGCCTTACATATCCCATTAAAAATGCAACGTGCACCAGGAGCCTAGGAACTCTAATATCATACTGGGATCACAAATCTCAAATCCCACACATTATAATTCCATTTCAAATTTTAGTTTCAAAATTTTTGAGCGAGATTACTCTGTTTGAAATCTTGAGCACCTATTGTGCGTGTACCTATATTAACTACATCTGCAAGTTAGAGCGGTCTTGTCCACCATTGCATTAACTACATCAACAACCACGAATTGTGACGCCTGCAGGAATAGGAACGATGGAGTTGCCATAAAATGAAAAATCATGTAGCATGACTGGATGGTCACATGGCCATACGGTACTGTCAGATTCTATTAGTGAGCCATTAAATATCCTATAGCTTACGAAATATTGATCGCCAACCTGGAGCACAGTTCACATGAAAGGAGGCCTAGGCTTGTATAGGAAATGCATTATATTTAATTTATTAAACTATGTTATTTTGTGACTTCAATAATGTACTTTTACTTTTGGAATTAGATGATTTAAATTACATAGAAAAAAAAAATTGTATTTATAATTATTATTGTAAATGATTTTGGATTTGTTTAGCTTTGTATCTAATAAGTATGGAAAGAGATTAACTTTCATTACGTTGAAAATAAAAATGGATCTGTGTTAGTTCAATAGCCTTAAGCATGCTTGACCCAGAGGCAATCTGGGATGGGTGACCTCTCTGAAAGTCCTGGTTACCAAATGCAAGTCCTGGAAGTGATGATTGACGCTATGTGATTTATTTCACTAGTTTCAATCCCACTTCTTCACCCATGTGAGCATCACCCGATGCAATGAGTGCTAAGTGGACTATTCAAAAATCATGAGAAATTAGTCAGTTATGACTACCTCTCATGGAAATGGTCATAGATGAATGAATTACTTAAAGAAGTTGAATCCCAAAAAATGATATTTAATATAATGCATTTCCAAAACCCGTCAGTACTTAAACTCACAAATTATTATAATATGTAACATAAAAATAAAAAATAAAAAATCATAAGATAAAAAAAAAGAAAATAACAATAATTCAAATATATTTTTAAAAAACTAATATTATTTCTATTCAAAATATTCTTATGAATAAAAAATTATAAATTTATTATTTCTAGTTTAATTAAAAATAATAAGTATTTCTAGTTTAATTTTTTTTAAATAATTTTTATAAATTAAAAATTAAAAATTGTAATCATTTAAAGTTAAAATGATTTTTTTAACATTGAAAAAATTATATTAATAAAAAAAATTATAATAAAAATAAGCTAGTTGATTCAAAAGACCATTACATTTTTTTCATAATGGTCCTTATAAAAATTATTCAAAACTTGAAACAATATTCAAAATGATTTTATATTAAAATTTCTTACAATTGAAAAACAGTTACAACCTTCAAAAACATGAAATTTGAATATAACATATTTAGACATGATCTAGTGGGGGAGAAAGAGCTTCCACTATAATGTCTTCCCATTAGTGGCATCCCCTCTGCTAGGGTATGTCGGGGACATAGTTCTTATGCTAGAACTTTATTGTGAGTATTTGTCTTAAGTATTTATTAATTAAGTATGATGTGGGGCTAATGGAGATTTAATGGAATGCATTTCTCCTTATTTCACTGCTATAACTCATGGACAAGGGATTTTGGTGCACTTAATTGTCTCTTTTGTCATAGCATTAAAACATTAGTTTCAACCTTGAGATTAAGATTAGTGTCTTGTTCACCCAAATTATAAATAAAAGATCGAAAAGGAGGAATTGATTATTTAGTGTAAGGAGATTTGCAAAGAGAATTGAATTTCTTGAGGTTCTATGTAATCCTTCTATTCATGATAGAGTGTCACAAGTTTGGGATGAGGAAAATCAAGTGAAGAAGGCAGAAACCACTGGAACAGTACTGAATGTACAATTTATGCTCGCAAGAACCATCACCTAGACTAATATACCCGAGAGTATTTTGAAGTGACTAATTAAAGATCAAAATGTTGAATAATCTTAGAATTTACCTTTTCAACAATGAAATACTAGGCTTAATTGATTGACATGATTCATTTGATTTGAGAGTGGATACTTCCACAGTTATTCATATTATCTAAAACTTTCGGCTATTGTGTGAAATTTTTGCTTGTTGGATGTTTCAGGTGAACACTCCACCCATCTTCAAGGACTAGAAAGTTTTAGACAAAATGATTCATTTGATATTATTTGAAGAGAGCTTTTTTATACATGCCATAGTTTGGTAAACCTCATCATTGCAACCCAAACAAAGACTGACAAATTGTAAATTATATACCAAGTGAGTATGTTTGAGAAGTATTTTCAGACAATTTGTAATTTATTTACAATGTGGTCATCTCCAAGAATAGAATTTGACATACAAATTACTCTAATCAAAATATTCACTAAAATTTAAAAATATTTTGAATTTGACCATAGTCCTCTCCACTACCCTGCCACGATCACAATTAATTAGACCAAGACATTCATTAGAAGACAAGGGAATGAGGGGAAGCATGTCACAATAAAGAACATGTCTTATTGGCTATGTCTTTGCAACATGGGAAATATTTACATATGTTGAGCCATTTGTAGTAATGATTCAACAGTGCAGGCTGAACATACCCTTGTTTGGTTCATTGATAATTAAGCTCCCACATTTTTTGGATATGGTGAAATTAGCCTTTGGATACGCTAGAATGTCATTTTCCTATAATCACTTACTTACTCATATATATATATATATATATATATATATATATATATATATATATATATATATATATATATATTAATTAATGTTATATCTATATTACCTAAATATAAATCTATGTTGTTAATTATCATATGTTTTAAAAAAATTAGTTGAAGCTAAACTATTTTTTAAGTCAATTGTGATATTTTGTTATTGAAAATGTATTTTTTTCTTTGTATAAATTCTGAAAAATCTTACTCATATATATATATATATATATATATATATATATATATATATATATATATATATATATATATTAATTAATGTTATATCTATATTACCTAAAACAAATCTATGTTGTTAATTATCATATGTTTTAAAAAAAATTAGTTGAAGCTAAACTATTTTTAAGTCAATTGTGATATTTTGTTATTGAAAATGTATTTTTTTTGCTGTATAAATTCTGAAAAACTTATAGAGTATTAAGATTGTGGAGAGTTTACAATTCAAATTTATAGTTCTAACAAATGCTTCTTAAATTTGAACAAATTCCACTGAAAAATATACAAAAAAAAACTGCAAAATATATAACAACTAGATAAAATAAGACAAAACTCTAGATTATGGAAAGTTCCTATTCAAAATTTGTGATTTCAACCCATACCTGCAAAATAAGGAAATTAAAACATTTATTAATTAATTGAATTGAAATTAAATAAAAAAGAAAATTAAAATATTTACCAATTAATTGAATTGAATATAAAATACATAATAAAAAAAGAAAACAACTAAAACTATATAAAACTATATAAAGATTTACTTTAATGTCGAATTTTAAAACTGTCTTAATGCAAAATACAAACTTCCCGATAGTATTATACACAAAATATCAGAAGCAATTTACACATCTAAAACTAAAACTGTCGATCCTTCATTTTTGGTGGATCTTTCTTAGTGGATTTTTGTGGATATTATTTGCACGCAACCTAAAATTAGAACCTGCATCATTACGTTGAGTCAATATGCTTTCGACCTCTCAAGTTTCAGCTAGTTGTGGGCAGGAAATGTTGGAGGGGACTCTCGGAAATTTCAGTGAATGGAAAATTTAAAAATACAAGTCATAAAACAATAGAAATCAAACTTGAACAGTTGACATAAACTTTCAATACATGCAGAAGATTCTATGGCAATATTCGTAAACTAAAAACTAGTAAAATATGTGTTAATTCAATACAAACACAGCATGCCAATATGGATGGCTAATAAACACAACATGCTAATATGGATCCCTAATATATCACGGCTCTCTTTTTCTCTTTTTATTTATTTCAATAGAGATCTACAAATAGAGCAGTTACTCTGCGGCAAATCAAGCCATTTAGTTAAACAAATTTCATGGTAAACGTGACAGCAGTTGGTGGGCAACAAGACTTTCTTATCCATACCAAACTCGCTCAAGGAAAAGCCACACACGATGTAGTCTTTTTTACGCTCATCTCCCAATTCCTTTTGTATCACACGAAATGTTTTCAGCTGAAGCACTCGGCGTTGATCTTCATCTACCCTAAGAGATTGATGTTGTATCAGGATCTGCCCACCCAACTTCAGCAGATTCCTTAAAAAACCCACAAAATTGTTGATCGAAGGCCTTACATATCTCATTAAAAAAGCGGCATGCAGCAGGAGCCTGCGAACTCTGATATCATATAGGGATGACAAATCATAAATACATAATGAGTTTATATAAATATGGGGAGATTGATTTATAAAGAATAAAGAATCCATTTGAGTACCTGTTATCTCAAATTTGTTAATTATGAAAATATTGAAATTGCTTGATATTCCAAATCAAATTCTTGGAAAACAGCAGCCCTTGAGCCAATACCTGGAGTTGTTGCCGTTTTTTCCAGAGGTGTTCTAACAACGTAGATGCTCCAAAGCCATAGAAAGCTGGAAAACACAATTGATTCAGTTAGAAACCAAAATTTCCACTACAATCCATTTATTTCTCAATTCCGCTGCGTGGAACAATTTGGCTTATTCTCATAATGCTGGGATATAGTCCCTCCATCCCACATATTATAATTCCATTTCAAATTTTAGTTTCAAAATTTTTAAGCAGGATTACTCTGTCTGAAATCTTGAGCGCCTACTGTAGGCGTTTCTACATTAACTACATCTGCGAGTTAGAGCGGTCTTGTCCACCATTGCATTAACTGCGTCAACGACCGCCAGCTGTGATGCCTGCAGAAATAGAAACGGTGGAGTCGCCGGAAAATGAAAAATTATGCAGCATGACTTGATGGTCGCATCGCTGGATGGATGGCGATACGGTACTGCATGGATGGCCATCGCTGGATGGATGGAGGCTTTCCTCCTCCCAATATTGCTTGGGAGTATAAAAGAGATGGAACTGCATCGGGGCATTAAGGAAATCATCCTTCTGTGGATTATAATTCTCATTCTACAATCGCATGAGGAGCTTTTTATTGTTGAAAAAATATGTTCCCTTTTCAAAATCCTTCAATCTATCTTCTTATTATGCTAAATATCTATAAAAAAAAGCTTGCCTCCTAACTCCAATTCTATTTGACAGTGGGTGTTGCATTTATTTTAGATTCACCCAATCAAACCCTTTTTAGACGGTCTTAATAAATTTTCATATCAGAGCATGATCTTACATATATTGGATATATTATCTAATCTTACTATATTTAACGTCATATTTTGGATCTTGCATTTCCTTTCACACAAAGAACCATGGATTCTTAGCTTGCCAAAATGCACCCAAGAGAGAATTTTCTGTGAAACCATTAGCCCCTATTTGTCAAGTTGCTCTATGAAAAGGATGCCATAGGAGAGGAGATTAATTGGGAATACCTATGTATCTACACTTATTAGGAACTCTCGAAATAATTTGGTTAAAGGAAGGGGGTAAATCCCCTCTTGTCAAGGGGATAATAGGTGGATATGTAGAAAAAACCTTAGAATTTATACAATGGAACCAAAAAATATTTTTTATATTGATCCATATTATAATTAATAGAACTTTAAATTTTATTTTAATTTTTTCAAATATTGAAAATCATGTCATTTATGTTCCTAAATATATCTCATCTCTAGAGGTGATTTAATTTCTAGTACGAAAGAAATTTATACTGCAAAAATTAATAAGTTGTTATTGTATAGTAGTGTTCGATTATAAAATAATAAATAAAATCAAAAAGTAATAAAAATAATACGTTCCATTCAATTTTTTATATTATAAATCATTTATTTTAAAAAAAAAATCATAATACTTATATTACATTAATGAAATAATTCATTGATAGTGTAAATATTTCAATATCCCATGGATGGAATTTTTCTTTTTATTCTTATTTTTCAAGGCCATGATCGGTTGTTGCCTGAATATTCTTCTCAGAACTTGAAGGACGACTGCGGTGAGAGAGTGCAAAGAACCGTCCCAACGTGGCAGTGGAGGTCGGCTTCGCGCCTACCCAAAGTGCCACATTATGAAATGCATTATGTTTTATTCCAATGTCTTCATTAGCCTATTACATCATGAAACTTAAATTTTCTACCATGTCTTCAACGAGACCTAAAGCGATGGAGGAGCTCACCAAATTAGGGCTCAATCAGGACCAAAGGAGGGCTCAATTGAGACACCTCAGACTGGGATGGGAATCTGGAGGCACCGATGATTTTCTTGACAATGGATAATGGTGAGGTTGTCAAGCAAAATCCAGGTTATTTAATTTTCTAATCCCAACATCCCGCTTGAGATGGTCAGAGGCTCTAGTTATTTTTTCAATGGTAGACATTAAAGACAATAATACTTGAGTCTTAATTGCATGTATTAAAGAAATTAATTCTTGATTTCTTGAGTCTTCATTGCATGTATTAAAGAAATTAATTCTTGTTTTCCCATTGCATATTGCTCCACAACCCTCCTTTCAACAAGGATTGTACAAGATCTAAAACTAAATTTTGAGGACTCGCGCTCGAAGCCATGTGGTTTGTTAGAGACCTCGCTTAACCGACGTGGTAAGGAGCTTTAGTCTTATAAATTTTCACTGACAATTCTCAGGCCCTGATATTTCTGCAGTAGGTATGTGTTAAC
The DNA here is from genome assembly GCA_034641835.2 of Pinus albicaulis. Lineage (NCBI taxonomy): Eukaryota > Viridiplantae > Streptophyta > Pinopsida > Pinales > Pinaceae > Pinus > Pinus albicaulis. The sequence goes on along the minus strand of CM076579.1, from coordinate 348,007,346 downwards.
AGTGCATTCCCAAGGTTATTTTTGGTAGGGTTCTGCATTTCTGTAATAAAATTCTTTATTGTTAGTGTCAACAACCCTGATATTCATACAAAGAGACCCTTTAGGGATTTGGAGATTTTCATCGAAACATATTTAATACAAATGGCAGATGCAATAAACGATCCTTTTTCTGTGGAATGGAATCTTAATACACTCATTGAGAAGTCATCGGAGCTTCTTGCATCAGAGACCATCGATTCTCGTACAGAAAATGTGACACTTACTCGATATATGTTCTAGGACTGCTAGAAAACTAGTCATGAAGTCTTAGGTGGAGGAATGACTGTTAATGTGATGCTATGGAGGAGAATATCTTTAATCATTGACGTACTTGTCACTGCTACTACTGCATGGTATTTGTTCGAGAGGTCAAGATATACATTCTTGTCACTTATTTCCACTAATCTTTTACTTTTGGTAGCTATCTTATTTTTCTGGGAAAATGTTTCATCTCTCCACCAAAGGCCACTACCTCCTCTACCTAAATTGGAATTATCATAAGAAATAGTAAACAAGGTAGCAGGATCCATACATGTGAGAATTAATGATGTTCTAGCACTATCACATGATATTGCCTTTGGAAAAAACATTACACTTTTTGTGTAGGCGGTTATATTTTTGGGGCTATTTTCAATTTTTGGTGGTTGGTTCACCTTCTTTACACTTGTATATATTGGTGTTCTTGTTAGCCTAAAAATTCAGGCATTGACAAGTCTGAGGATCATATTGATAGAAATGAAGAGATAACACGTAAGAAAATTGTAAAACAGTACAGGAATTACATAATATTGAATTTAAAAATATTAACGTTGCACCTATGAGATCTCCCAGAAAAAATCTCTGAAATTATGAAAAAGTCATTGGAAATTTGTCAACCTCATAGTGAATCAAGTTCTAGCTATGGTACACTAGCCCCCATAAAATTCCCTTTCTGGTGGCAATCATACTCCATTTGGAATTTCATTTCCCATTGATTCTTTCCTTGTTTTTGTGGTTCCTTTTTGAAAGGAATTAAGTTGACATAGGTTTGAAAACTTACACAAATTCTTAGATGGGTCGTGGTCGGGACCGACTCCTTCAAGGTTTGTTTTGTATGCCCAAATTTCGTGAATACTTGACGATGCCAGCCACTATCAATATTTTTGGATATATAGTTTCATTAATGAATTGGAGCAGTATATGCCAACCCTGGGATCTAGGAAACTACAAAATCCAGAGATTGACATATACTTCCTCGTTAGTTAATGAAACTATAGCTCCAAAAATATTGGTTTCCTACACCAACAATCCATTGAATTTGGTTGGGGTTGGATTTATCTGCCCTCTGCATGTTGCCAAATTATTCCAGACCATCCTCCAACTATTCTGGGTAGGGTTCTCACTTCTTCATGCAAACAACGGGTTTAAACCTTCTAATCTTTGCGTCATCCTTCATTAATTTATGTACATGGAAGGGAACTTTCCATTTCCTTTCCTCAGATATTTTCAACCAATCTTAATTGGATATAAATAAAAGTTATGACCCACGATCACCTGTTTTCACCATCGATAGGATTCTCAACTTGACTGGTCAATTTAGTCTGAAGTTTAGCATTGTTAAATGAACTGATTAAATAGATATTATAAGCATATATTCAAACTTATTTGTTAACATGACCAATTCATAGACTCTTGAGAAGCTAACGAAAGTCATGTATTGGTGAATTTTTTCTTTCAAATTTATTTATTGAAATGATTAATTGACCTATTGCTAACATGGTAATAAAATTTATTTAATTATGGTTGTTATGCCAATTATGGAAAGAACTTGACCAATATTAAAATATGGTTGTTGTTGTCTGAATGATAAAACGTTGGAACAAAGTTAAATTTTTTAATTATATCTCTCAAGAATAGTGTCCTAATTTTTTTTGGAAATTTGGTTATTTTGTGTCATACTGATCTATGGTTCTTCTATTTATCACACAAACATGAATGATTTAAATGAACTCGGTGAAGGGTATTTAAACCTTTTCGGCTAGCAACTCACCTAATATAACTTGACATGCAACCACACACTAAATTCATCTATTAATTAACTCGAATTTACTCAACACTTAGTTAACTGACTCTCTAAATATAGGAAACTCTTCATGTGAGAGTAATTATCTTATTTTAACACTCCCCCTTAATTACGACCGCTAAACTAAGACATGACTCATGACAACTCAAACATGTCTGCTAGTCTATGTCTCAACTAGGCTTACAACACCCAAGTTTCTTTTTTGAAACTCAAATACATCTTTTATTAATCAACTAGTAAATATATCGGCCAATTGATCACTAGATTTACAAGTCTTTAAGCGAACTTTTCCATTTCTCACAAGTTTTCACTTGGCCAGATTGGCCAGGGTTTTGGCAATGCTTAATGAAATTTCATTGGTTGGGTTTTGCCCCGGATTTGGGGTTTTCTCGAATAAACATTTATGTTTATGTTTATGATTTTTTGCTAGCTTTTTATGTTTATTCCTCTAGGTAAATTCTTTTTATTTATGCCGTAAATTCTAAAAAATGGTATCAGAGCCATGGTCTAAGTTTTGACTTCAGAGGGATGCCTTTGTGGTCAAGGTTAACTTGGACTCTCTGACGAGAGCTGGTTCATAATGGCTTTGAGGTTGAATTTTTGGATCTTCATTTGAAACTGTTTATTTGCTAAGAGCAAGCCAATTTCGATGGTTGCATGGATGGATCGAGAGTTATGCACAAATTTGACTGACTATGGATAGATCTGCGTAGCAGTGAAAATGTGCCCAAATCAATGGAGAAGATGCTGAAAACCCTAGATCAATGCAGAATTCATGAGAAAAAATAATGGTGAGCACCCGACTATGGACAGATAGGCATCAACAATGGAAGAAAACCCTTCTGTAGTTGTGACTGCGTGAGAATACAGAGGAGAACATGGTGGGCCTGTTTGATAAACAAGCAAAGGAGCAATTATATTTTGTGCAGAAGCATCCGAAAGTAATGCATGTTGTCACTCCATCGACAATGATGGATGAAGAGTTTTTTTCGATGGTTGGGGAAGAGGGATCGGTGCATCTGGTGACGGTGGCCACGACAGTCGACTGGCTCGACCTCGACACTTGGGCATGATAGTGGTGTGGTCTTATAGAAGGGGCAGCATCAGTCATGCGAATTTGCTGGAGTTAGGCATGGCTTAACGACAACCATGCCTTGAGTATATGTTAGATGGATACAAGGAGTTATCATTCCCGTTCGATCTGGTGCTAGAAAATGGACGGGGCAGCGAAGGTAATCCCTGTGGCCAAGATCATGAAAAGTGATAATATGGAACAGTTGGAATGTCTTCGAACCAATTTTTCTTCTTAGTATGTTGTGCAGGGCAAGTGGTGCAATGGGGTAAACATTTCACCCGAAAAAATGAATGTGTGACTGTGTTGATCATTCGCATGAAAAAATAAGTATGTGGTTGTACTGAGTGTGTGGATGTGAGGATGTAGAGGAGACTTTGACTCCATCCCGTTTCTAGGTCCATATTTGTGGACTGTAGGAGCTGCCCACCATAGACCACTGAATGAAAAAAATTGGGGCCAAATGCACACATTTGGGTGCAATTAAAATCACGGTGAGGAGATCGTGAGAAATGCGTCCACTGTGAAGTCCATGGTAGCATCAATGGTTAAAATGGTGGCCATGAAAATAAAAAAATAAATGTGAAGTTGCAGGATGATCGTGGAGTGATATGTCCAATAGATGAGATTGAATTTTGGGAACGTAGTCATTGCAAATTGAAAGGAATGTATTCAATGGAATATGGATACAAGGTTTCAATTCGTAATGGAGATTGAAAGATCTAGATCCTGTCAAATTTGGTGTGGATCTAGAGAGAGTCCGACATGGAGTGTCTATGCAACTGCATAGAGATGCACAACAGAGGCCATGGAAAGGCTCATGAAAAATCAATTCCTTTTATTGCAGTTGGTGGGCAGATTCATGTACAACTATGATGTCCTCTTTGGAGAGGACACCATGAGTGTAGAGAATGTTCATACAAAGAATAGAAACAATGAAAAAAAAAAAATTAATGGAGTTAATTTTGGCATGTAAATGGGCATACTGTTGTAAGACCTGGTAAAGTCTGGTAAAGTCTAGGTTAGACTTAGGTGATAGAGGGGATGTCAAGTTAACAACTACCCTAGGTAAAAATTTGAGGGGGGAAGAGCTAGAGTGAGCGGGGTTGTCTCACTTAGCGTTTTTGGCTGGATTTAGTCAAGAAACCCCAAGTAAAGTTTATGGGGGGAATTGTTAGGTAAAATTGACCCGGGATAGAGTCAATTTTGACTAGGGTAAATAGTAGTGGTTTTGGGGCACATAGTATTGTGCACCCATGATTTTCATCCCATGGTATTGCATGTAATGGAGCCTATAAAGGCCTAGGAAGACTTCATTGTAAGGTAGGTCTTGAGGTGAGCTGTGAAGGCTCACTTTGCAGGATTGGCCAGGGTTTTGGCAAATGCTTAATGAAATTTCATTGGTTGGGTTTTGCCTCGGATTTGGGGTTTTCCCGGATAAACATTTGTGTTTATGTTTACGATTTGTTGCTGGCTGTTTATGTTTATTCCTCTAGGTAAATTCTTTATTATTTCTGCCGTAAATTATAACAGACATGATGTTGATGTTGTTGCAACATATTCTGCTTCCACTTACGAAAGTGTCACAATAGGCTGCTTCTTAGATTCCCATGCAATCACACTTGAACTAAGATGAAACACATAACCGGAAGTACTCTTCCTATCATCAAAACTTCCTGCAAAATCACAATCTGTGTATCCAATCAAATCTTTATTTTTTGTACTTTCGTACATTATGCCACAATCTCTAGTTCTTCTTATGTATCATAGAATTATTTTTCCTATACTCCAATGTGTGTTTTTTGGAGTCTCCATAAATTTGGAAATAAAACTCACTCCTTGCATAATATCTGGTCTTGTAGCTAGAAGATACATTAGGCTGTCAGCCAATCTTTTGAATAGAGTTGGATTGACATCTAATCCTTCATCATCCTTTCTTAAATTTGTACCTGTTGCAACTAGTGTAGGGACAAGTTTGCAATTCTCCATCCTCAATCTTTTCAACAAATATCTAACATATTTATTTTGAAAAATAAAAAATCAATTTTTAGATTGCTCAACTTCTATGTCAAGAAAATATTTCACGAGACCAAGATATGTCATTTGAAATTCTTTCATCATGGCTACTTTAAATTCATATAACTCAATATTACCTGTAAAAATAATGGCATCAACATATAAGAAAACAATCAATATCTGTCCATGGTCATTAACATTTGCCTATAAGGTAGGCTCAATTTTGCTTCAAACAAATCCATTCTTGATCATGTAGTTGTCAATTCTACTATACCAAGCTTTAGGTGCTTGCTTCAGTCCATAGAGTGCTTCCTTAAACCTATAAAATTTATCTTCTTTACCTTCAGCTACATATCCTAGGGGTTGTTGCACATAAATTTATTCTTCTAGAATTTATTTCAATAACATTGATTTCACATCCATTTGATATAATTTCCACTTGTTATGAGCTGATGTGGCTGGAACTCTCTTATCGTATTAAATCTGGCTACTGGAGCAAATGTTTCTCCAAAGTTTATTTCGGTTGTTGTGAGAATCCTTTTGCTACAAGTCTTCATTTAAATCTGTCAATTTCACCTTTCTCATTCAATTTTTTCTTGTACACCCATTTTACACCAAAGAGATTTATTTCTCTTGGAAAATCAACTAAATACCATGTATCATTATTTCCCATAGATTCAATTTCTCCATCCATGTCTTGCACTAAATTTTCATCTCTAATTGCTTCTCCAAACAAATAAGGTTGGAATGGAAACAATGAAAAATTTGAACTAACATCCAAATCATCATAAATATATTTCAAACTTCTCATCTTTCTCTTACCAATTATTGATTCATCACCTGATTGGTTATTGGGAGAATCTCGATAGGCTGATCCGCTTGAAGATCCATGCTGCTCTAAAAATATTGGAGTCCTTGCTCGTGTTTTCTCTTGTCATTCTTACTACTCCTTCTTTTCTACATCATCTTCTTCCATCAATGGTGCTTGTGCATCAAAGAAGATGAAAAAAAAATAACAAAAATAATACACACAAAACAAACGAGATACAACTCTTATATTGATCACATAAACTTGATTGACATAACTTGATTACAATGAACCTGGTGAGGGTTATTTAACTTTTTCGGCTAGCAATTCGCCTAAAATATCTTAGCATGCACACACTTACTAAATTAAACCTTTACATATATAGAGTGAACTCAAACTACTAATATTGGACTCAGATAAACTCACACTAACTCAACTTAACTCGGACTCTAAATTTGGATTGCACTCCATGCAGGAGTAATTATTATTTGCAACACTCCCCCTTAATTACGACTGTATGACTCAACATAACTCAAACATGAATTAACTTGATTCAACATTACTTAACATGACTTAACTATGCTTGCTAGTCTTACAATTGAAATTTACTCAATTATCACTCAAACATGGTTGCTGATTTATGTCTCGGCTAGCCTTACAATTACTCAAAACTTTTACAATTTTTATTTAATTTTTTTGTTTAATTTTTTATTTAATTTTTTCCAAATCCTATATCCTGAAAATTTCTTGATTCTTTGTTATACTTTATTGTTGTATGATTCATTCACTTATTATTGCTACAATATTTCTTTTAATTGTCTTGAATTTGATGTGAGTCAGTATTCTACAGCTTCATCTTCAAGGATCTGTTCAACTATGGAATGCTGCCACAAATATCCATCTTCAAACTTTCTTCTTCCCTTTGTTGCTTGTGCTTCATATTTCTATATTTTTTTCTGCCATATTTCTTAATAGTATAATCCTATCTCTTCTTGATTCCATTGCGTAAAAATGGTTTTAATGAATTCTTTCTTGTTTTAAGAAACTTCCATATCATTCTCTTCACTTTCAGCATGAGCTACTGCTGTTTTTTTCCTATAAATTGCACAATCAAGATAATTATTCACCATTTCATTCAATTATTTTATTCTAGCTATTGGCTTCTAAATCCATTCTTCACGAGCTTCAAATTTTCATAAAACTTATTAACAACCTTGATTTCAACTGCTACTCCCGTGCTATTTTAATTAAATACATATTCAAAAACAATGTTAGAAACCTCTTTGTTAAGCTCTTCAGTGAGAGATTTTGCCTCTCCTTCTCTGCCTTCTTTTCTACTACATGGAGGTTGTCTTCCACTATTATGTTGTTAGTGGATATTCTCATAAAAAACTCTTCAATCACTTTATTCTCTTCTTGATAATCAACTTCTGCTAGATCATGTACTACTTCATGAGTAGTTCCAACTGCTTCATATTTTTCTACTACAAAGAAATCTCCAACCTTCAATGCTTCATCAAACATGTCACTTACCATATTACCATAATCAATCATTGTTTCAAAAAATAAACCACACATATCATCAACATAATATTCATCCACCCTATGGTGGGATATCTGAGCATGCATGTGACCATTGACAATTTCATCTTTACCAAATTGATTAGCCATGGTTGGATTCACCAATGTGCATCTCACTTTGTAGTCACCATCTACATGTGTTTCATCACAGTGGGATTCACCATCATTTGTGTTATCTCTAAATTAGTACTGATGGGTTGTTCCATGAGACAACTTAGAGTAACTGTTTCAAACCAAATTTCCACTGAGGATTAGTCTCTTAAGCCTAAGAGGGCTCTCTCAATTTATCTAATGATTTTCTCAATTAGGTCTTAAATTAGATGGCTAACTCTATGAGTGTCTCAGTGTATTTGATTGCGGGTGAAACCTGGGACAGATTTCACTACCATTGGGCTCATGGAGTCAGTATGAAGGTATTTAGTGACAAATAATTCTGCTTATGGAAGCTGAGGCTTCTACTGTTTCAATGAAAAAAGATAATACTAACACACAGGAGATTTCAATAACTTAATATCAAAAGGAATTCAGAGCATGAGGGCATGAATTCTGAGTGATTTAACATCAAGACATTGAGAAAAAATATTAACAAAACATAAGGCATAAACTTATTGCAACAGTCTAAGAATCTCAGGTTAAGAAGAAAACACCATCACTATATATTACTGATATTCCAATATTCACAATAATAGTAGTATAAAATACCATTCTCCAACCCTTTCTGATTCGATTTCCTATCCTTAAATAGACCTTTTGTTCCTTAGATAGGATCTGCCCAGCTGGATAGATCATCGAACCATAAATTTGGCACGTAACATAACTATAAAGTACATTCTTGGAACTGAGAAAGACACCTAGTCTCTAAAGACTTACACTTCTAATTGGACTCTTATTTACATTTATTAGATTCACTTCTTCAGTAGTGGGACAACTACATTGATAAGGATCAGATGCTTGAGTGGAATTTCACCATCACTAAGACATTAATGCATCCCCTAGATTTAGAAAGTAACAATCCTATTTTTTAGTAAAAGATAACCACCACTTTAATCCTTGTCTTCATGCTGAGTTGGATAGGTGACACTCCTATTGAGTATTGAATATTTGTTGGGATGGACCACTGTCAACTTGGATGTCTCCTTGTGGCTAGATGTTCTTCAACATGCTTTTCAAACCTTCAAAATCCATTAAAAACACTTCGCTATAAAAACAGAGTGACCTTAGGCAGTTTCGTAGCGAAATTTAGTAGCACATTTAATTTAGTCATTTAACCTCCTTTTTTTCCTTCTCTTTTGATCAATATATGTTTTTTCGGTCACATGGGCTAAATACCAACACTTTCCCTTCTTAGATCTCCATCAAAATTGGTTTTTTGAGTAAAAACCATCCTACAGGAATTTCGTAGCGAATTCCAGCCTTCAAGCGTGGAATTCACTACAAAACTCCCTAATTTGGCTAAAAAAATAGATTTATCACTTTTCTTCAAAAATTCAGCTTCGAAACCAAAATTCATGTTTCCTCCAAGTTGTAAATTTAATCAAATATGTTTTAGAGTTACCACTCAGACTTTCAGCATTTCATGTTTAGCATCAACAAGTTGTACCTCTTCAGTTTCATTTACCATTCTAATCTTCAACCCTCTTTTCTTTAGCTCTTCTTGGATCATATCCATTTGGTTTTCCAGCTCCTTAACCCACACTTTGAGCCTTTTTCTCTCAAACTGCAATGATAGATTTATTTTACTAGTGTTCTTCACCACTTTCCTCACAAGAAGACCTCTCTTCAGCATTTTCTTAGCATTTGACATAGTTTTTTCATATTTATCTAGCTAATATTTCATTTCCTTTTAAAATTCTACCATTAGCTGTCTGTCTACCTTGGCCTCTTGTAGTTCCAATTTGACTTCAATTACTTCTTCCCTGGCCTCTCTTAATTTCTCCTGCAATATTTGTACTTTTGTCTTTTCCTCAACTTGTTCCTTTCCTTTCCTTTACACAAAGACCTCTTTTGTTGCTGGAGATAGGTCTATAATGTTCTCTGGTTGCTTGATTTCATTAATATTTTCTTCTCTCTTTCTCTCCATGGCACCCTTTGCAAGCTGTGACCTGTTGACTGGTTTCCTTGGTTGGAAAATGAAACCAACATCTTCTCCTGTAAAATCCAATTTTTTGACAGAGTTACCTTTATGCTTCTTCCTTCTATCCCCTTCAATGTATTTTTCATGGACAATTGGATATTCTTCAATTTCTATTTCCTCGAGGATGTCTTCAATATTTCCTTTGGCAAGGGTTTGGCTCCTGGTTATCCTCCGTCTACGATGTTTGCTAATTTTTTTATTTTTGACTTGCAGGTGATGGCTATGGGATACCTGTCTCCGGTATGGGTCCAACTTCAATATCCATTAGTTCCATAATAGGTTGTCCTCCTTCTTCATTGACTTCTTCTATCACAACTAGAGATGAAGTGTTATTTGGCTTTGAAATATTTTTAGGTGTCACTGAATCTACTTCATATTTATCTTTTTAGGTGTCACTGAATCTACTTCATATCCACTAATAAAGAGAAAAGATGCCCAGTCTCTGTTTAGATTCTCTAATTCCTCCAACATTAGTAATTTGATCAAGGCATGGTTGAAACTGATGTTTCACTACCCTCAACCTTGGCTTGGACCTTATCTGACATCTTCCCCAAACTTCTAAATAAAAAGAAAGGAAAATCAAGGGGTTTCGCACCAATGAAATGCAAAAGGAGCCTGAATTAATATAAGTAGACCATGTGAAACCTCCCCTCACAGGTAAAATAATTTTTTACCACACAAAGCAGCTTTGAATAATTTTCTTTCATATAACTCCTGGGGATGCCACTTGCGATGTTAGCTCTGATGTCCTCCTGTTTGAAAAATTCTTCACAGCTCTGCATTTTGAATTTTGTACCTTTGAACCATCCCTCACCTCCTCTGGGTTTTTTTGTAGCTTGAGAGATAGTATCAGGTGATACTATGAAATTAAATACCCCAACCTTTGAGGTTGTCCCTCTGAAATTGGCTGCGAAGTATTTGGCTATCTGAGCATGAAAACCATGTAGCTTCTGATAGAACTATAGACAATCAATATTCCTAAAAGAATCCATGAAACTAGGATCTTCATTCAATAGTTTCAAATCCATAGGCTCTTATCTCACAAAATAACCTCCTTTATTAACTTTCTTCTTCGTTTCCATTGCTCCTTTATACCTTCGATGCTTCTTGTCTATGACACCTGCAGATGAACAAACCTAGACAACAAGTTGTTAGCACTGTAAATAATCTCTTCAAGGATGACACTGTGATGATTTACATGCAAGAATTTGAAAAATGAATGACATAGAGAAACTTAGGGGAAAATTTTAAAATGCAATTCGACAACTTGGGGGAAAATGATGACACATGTGACCATAAAAGGTAATGATGAGTGAAATCACGATCTTGCATGCTTGGTGTTCATGGTAACTAATTTGTTGACCTCACCTTTACCCTTGGCCATCAAAAACTTGACACCTCACACCGCTCTATATTTTATGCAGAAAAACACAATTTCATAGTGAAAAGAGTTAAAATTTTGACAGATATGCTACAAAATTGTCAGGTAATTCCGTAGCAAAATCCAATGTTCTGCCATTGTATTCGCTATGAAATGGTGAAAAAACAGGCAACTGGCTTATTTTTTTATTTGAAGGCATGTGTGCGAAAACTAAATGACATGGAATGGATTTGACTAACATGACATGACTCATGGTGGGTTCAGACTTAGGATAAAACTTATTACATGTTTTTTTTCATAAATTTCATGAATATGACTACGAAAACAACATGGAACTTAGGTGAATGATATGCAAGACCCTATCAATGAAAATTTTAAAACTTAGGATTGATAAAAATTCACACCATCTACGTTACAATGGAGTGCTTGAGCATTGATATGTTCTTGCTTTTTTTCACATACATAGGCTTCAACATCTCTCTTTCAAATCTTTGTTGCATCTTCTTCATCCATATGCATGATTGCATAATGGGTTTCAATTTTATAGTATTCATGACCATCTTCGACTTTTGAGTGGGATTCACCAACCTATGTTGTCCTCTAAGATTCTTGATCATCTGCTATCATATCTGCAGTTGACTGAACAAACTCAGACACATCTTCCTACTGCATGTCACTTCCCCTTGCATGAAATTATTCTTTCAAGATCTTCGATGCTTCCTTCGAAGTTGTAGCCTTTTCTACCTTGCACATAATTGTTTCATCCATTTCTTACTGAATGGAACTCAAAGTTATGGAATAATTAACCTTAAGAGATGGTAGCAGATCCATGCTACACCAATCAACCTCGATTTCTTCTTTTTCTTTTGCTAGACTTCTGAGTTCCTTGGCTACGACCTAAACCTCTCTAAACACAACAACAATCTTTGCCTCTTTTTATTTATCCCTTTTCTTAGTCTTATTCAGTCGCACTTTGTGACCCATGACTGCTGTCATAGATGCTTGCATCATTGCATGAAGCTATCTTCCATATCGCCTCCGAAAAAAATACGATTTTTAATATGTGCCACCGTAAGTCACAATATTCACCCAAAATCATATCATGCTTGATAAAACCAGAATTTTTTTATAAACCAACGAACTTTACAAAGCCATAATCTCTATTGTTGAATAAAAATCCTTTTATTTTAATCCCGAGATCAAAAAAGCCACTTTAAATAAAACTCTATTTTTTTTTTTATGTCATACACCTTTTCAAACCTTTTTATTAAAAACCCATTTGAAAAAGGCTATCTTAAAATATTTTTCAATACTTTAAAAAAATACCTTTTTAAAATTATTTTTTTTAAGACATTAATATCATACTAAAAGTCTCACCGATCGGGGTCCCAGGTGTACCGAGGAAGGATTGATGTGGTAGGAGGTTGTGTGGGCCACATGGTGAGTTCATGACGACATGGGGTGAGAGCTATGGGTGGCTTCATCCATGTCGTAAAATGACGACATTAAATTTAGATGGAAAACAACTCATGATGTCAAATAGGTTTTGGGAAAAGCGTCAGACAAGGAGGAAGAACAGACAAGGTAAGAATTGTAATTTATTCCCTTCGCGGATGTTTGTTGGGCAGGTAAAGAAGGTAGTCGAGCAGGAGGCAAGCGAGCTGGCGAAGGAGTTGGTATAAACTACATGTCGATTTCCCATGTATGTTTTTAGTTTCCTTCTTAGCATGTCTGTCTCTGCGGTGAAAGAAGGACTTGGTCTGTTTGTTGCATTTATTTTCTCTACGTTTGGAATGGAAGCGATTCATACTGGTTTTTGTAAGATGTTTGATTCATAGGATGCTTAGTTAAATTACTCATGGTATGTTATGGTTATTATCCCATGGACATCTGGTTGCTATGTGCTATGTTCTAAGTTTGCATGGAAATTAAGTTCTGTTATTTCTCTATGATTTCATTACGGACTACCGTGTCGTTGGTAGTGTTAATTCCCAAATTTTGGGAATGAACAATGCAGGAGAGGTGGCAGGTGAAAGCGTGGGGGAAACGTTGAATCCCGACTCACCTTTTCATTTCAACTATTTGATTAACCTTGCATGTTACTTAATTACCCTTTCATGTCAAGATTACAGAGTCGTATATAAATTCCAAGCCTCTGCTTACCAATTTCTCATCTTTGTATGCCCAATTCATAATTCTAGAAGTCAAATTAATAGTTTACCACCTGAACTCCACTGCATGAGAATCAATTTCTGGAATTATACATGTCATGCCCATAGTGATGTTGGTCAATCTCTTTGCGTTATTTGCCAATTCCACTGTTCTGCATGGTAATTTCTTAAAATTTCATGCATGGCATATAATGATACTTTGGGGGTTACATTCGTATGGAAACGATGATATGGTTAGGGGAAACTTACATGGTAAGCTAAATTTTGAGTTGGTTTTTTGGGTGCCTAATTCTATTGCCAAGAACAGTGAGGTTTCATTCTCGGGTCGCATGTGTGCAACTTATCAGGTTTTGTCTTGGTGTATTAGTTATTGCCTAGCCTCTATCTCAGTGTTAGTGGGGAGTGGGAACATATCATTCCTACAAGTATCGCTCTTGCATGTTAAGGACGCATCTCACACATATCCTACGAAGGGTATATACAACAAAATATTGAAGTTTGAGGCTCCTTTGTGTGGATGTGTTATAGAAACTGAAAGCAACGAGAGTTGTAAAACTATCTCAGGTTAGCCTAAGAAGCTGGCACAGTTTGTAAATTTTATATTTCTCAGGGATAAAACAAGAGGGATAGATGAATCAAAGAAAACAAAAAATGGTTGGGGAGGTTACCCTCAATAAGCAAGATAATAGGTTCTGTAATCTTACTAAATTAAATATTGTAATTTTGTTTCCTTCTACTGGTATTCTTATTGCTCCTCATTCTCTAGCAACTGTACGTCGAGGGAGTACCCCATTGTGGCCCAGGAAGACAATTCAGTTGCTATCCAAACACCATCAACCCAAAATGGTGAAAGCACAATGTGTGAAAAAAGAGGGTAAGGATAAAGGAAAGTCAAAAGTGTGGCCAAGAAAGAGGGGAAGGAAATATGGGAAGGAAATAATGCAGAACCTTTTCGATGCCTATAGAGTAGGCACACCTAGTCATGTGAAATCTTTGATTTCAAGATGGAAGCAAGATCAAAAAACAAAAGTGGAAGAAAACATCTTTGACGAAGAGATGGAGATGCTGAAAGATTTGGGGAAGACTAGGGGAATATTTCCATTATTTAAAAATCCCATCCATATATACCTAACAACGAAGTGCTTACTGGTGAAGGCCATTGTTAATGTTTAGGAAATAGGCGGAGATCCGAAAGAAGCCTCTATTTTAGCATAAATGCACAAGGACATCCATGAGATCCATCTTCTACAACACCATCAGAATGCTCGCCTTGGATGAATGGAATGATAGCTTCAGAGCATGAATCAAGTCAACATGTCTGGGTCAAGCGTCAAGGACCCGACGCCCATCAAATCATCATATGACTTAGTTTTATGGTTCCTTGTTTTTGTTTTGTGATGCAAAATACGAATAGAATTTAATTTCTGGTTAAGTCTTTAGATATAGTAGATAATGGACATGTTAAGGTAGCTAGAGACAGAATTTAACATTATCAATTTTGGTTGGCCTATAACTCTTTGAGGTGGCCCATTGATTTAAACTCTATCAATTTTGATAAAGAGTAAGAGAGGATTTGTACATTGTAGTAGCCCACAGGATACAAGCTATACTTCTTTGTACATAGAACAATTTTCTATTTAGAGAAGTAGAACATAGCAACCTCACTTTCTAGCTATGTTTTTCTCTTGAAAGAGTTTACTAGTTCATATCTTATGTAAAACCATGGTTTGTAATTTTTTATTTCACTATTATTTATTTTCTAGATAATTTTAATTTGCATGTATACACAATTAATAATAATCTACAAATCCAAAAATATAAAGAGAAATAAAACCCTTATAGTGTATATTTTGGATAGTTAAATATATTTCATTAGATCTATTTTTACTAATTATCCACCGGAATATCGAATTGTAAGGTTCATATAGAGATATTCCAACTCAATGATAGTGATATTAACTCATATTATAGTTGATAAAACAATCAATAATATTCTCAATTTTTTAATTATAAAAAATATTTCATTTAGGTTACTAAATATAAGTAGATTTAATTGATTTTGTTCTATTACAAACAAGAAGAATACTCACCATATGAATATTACATTGAAAAGAAAATTAATGATAATTCATATTGGTAACTTGATATTTTATAATGAAGAATATATTTTCATATTTAAAAATATGAAATTTATAAATAATATTGTTAAGAATTAGCATAAATTTTATTTTCTTAAATGTTGGAAAATTTTCATATATATATAGATATTCCAAGTTGGAGATTACAACATGTTGGACCTTTGGCTTGAGAAACCACTACTTAAGGGCATTTAAGCTATCAAAATTACCACCACTCATTGCACATTAAGTTTTTTCCCACGAACTCTTAACCTTCACATCACCAAGTGACTAAAAAATACATCCCATCAAAGTCAAATGATCTATTTATTTTAATTAACATTAATTCCAAATTAAAATATATCTATATAAATATAATTATTTTGGTTAATATTATAATTAACAAAATATCTAAAATTATGAATATTGTATTCAATGTAAATCAATTTAAGCCCAATAATATTGCATTCAATGTGAGTTAATTTAAATCCAGCATAGGGTTATTGTAAATCGTCTTTTTGTTTCTCAAATGTTCGCATTAATTTTATTGCAATGTTATTTGTAGTTTTAAACCAATAATATTTTAAATCTTATAAACTCAATTTAAATCTTATAAACTCATAAATTTTTATGGCTATTAATTTATATTTATTATAAAAAAATTAATATATTATTTTTAATATTATTATAATCATCATATAGATATGATAATTTTGGATTTACATAATTGCGATTAATGAAATCTACATTTTTGTATGGCCGCAAATTCCAGTTTTATAGAAGACTCTTATTGTATAAGAATATAAGTTTTAAAACTATCAATTTACTTTCTTTAGAAAGTTAATTGATAACGTGTTTTTGTGTCGGGAAAAAAATCTGAATCCCAACAAACCACTTAATTTTTCAATAATTCTGAAAAGCAACGCCTATCACCCCCATTCGTTTTATTAAATAACGTGTCAGGTCGTCTTTAAGTTCTACTCATCCTTACTGACACGGTTTTATGAGGATGTAACTTTAGGGATCTTGGTCTTCTCGAACCAGGATAGGGTGGTCGTAGTGTGTGACCGGCGAGCCTTATTTCAGCTGCCATAGGCCCATTAATGCGCCTAGGCAGGAAATGACGACCGTCGGATTAAAGCTGTAAAACTGTAGATCGCCATCATTTCTGGTCTGGGCGCATTAATAGGCCTATGGCAGCGGAAATAAGGTCGCCGTGTGGGACCCACACGGATTGCTAATAGAGTCAGGAAAATGGGTCCTTATAGATATGGAAATTTCACGTCTTGGCCACAAGATGATCCTAAACTTATTTTCCCTGACACTATTTATAATTTTGCAGGTTATGAAAAACTGTGGTGGGATCTCCTTAATAGAGATGGACCTGAAGAGACCCATTACACAAAGTTGAAGTTTGCACCAACTTGGATAAATGAAAGAGAACCATTCATCCCATGGTTATCTAACTGGTGGTGGCACTATGGGCTTAGTCCATATAGTATGGATCCTGATTGTTTTCAAACTTACCATAGACATTTTTGTAATGATTGTCTTTCAGGACCAGCTGGTGAGTGTTTTCACTATCCAGTGAACACTGTTGGAGAACTCGCCAGTATAGAACACACGATGCTTGACAATCCCATCTTAAAAATGCATATGCAGATGCATTATCAATGGGCAGTCATGACAAAAATCAAGCATCAGGTAGTGCTTAACAAGCCCATGATTGTCAGAAGAATCTACACAAAAGCATGGGACGATGAGTGGTATCATGTCAAGTTTCCAGGTGCCAAAATTCTTGAAGAATCTACAGACGGAGCCAGTACAAGTGGTCCTCGGGAGCCCCACTCATAAAAGGTTTTCCCTGTGTATATATGACACCTAGTCACGGGTTTATTGTGGCGTAGCTTTTTCCTTGGATTTTTCCTACGTCAGAAAAATATCCAATGTGTTTCTAATAGAGTAGATTCCTCGTGGGCCTTTGTAAGGCATCCACAGTGTATTTCACATGTTTACACTTTAAGTTTGTCGGCATGACAGATCTCCGTGCGGATGTCACCTCTCGGTGTTACCCGAAAATGATGATCTTCTGCCAAGTGTCAATAATCTAGCGATGCACAGTAATGTTTGTCCCCCTCTCATTCCTATAAGGATGCTAGGTCATTTCATAGTTTACTCATTTGGTGTGTTTTGAGTCTGAATGGTAGTCTCTCCTCGTCGCATACTCGCCTAAGCTTATCCAGGATCTCGCTCGCATCACGTGAGGCCATTACCCAGCAAGTTCGAGTAGTTTCTTCCCTGCTTTCGTCTCACAGATTATGTTGATCTCACTAACATGAAGATTTGTTTGCATTTCCTTAGGTTGAAGTGAGAAGTTCATGCAAGGTTTCTGCTCTGGGATGTGAGAACCTAAAGTGGCCACTTAGTGAGTCTATGTTTATGTTTGTGTGTTATAGTCATAAACTCTGAGACAGAGTCTGTATCTCGGCCAGGAAGCCTCTGGTATCGATCCTTCATTCGTGAAGATCATAAATCCAGTAAATGCCGATACATTCTATCTCTGATACAGAGAATTCATTGTAATCTGATTGTGAAGAATTCTGCTAATAAAGAGAAAATACTTTCATCTTGAAGTTCCGCATTATTACTCTGTGTGCTTAAATCATCCTGTCAAAATACTTGCATTACTATAAAAGTTCGCCGGAGTTCGCGAAGTGCTACGGATCGCATAAGGCCGTTGAAAGGCGAGGAAGCCGTGTGTTAGGCCGCTGAAGCATGAGGGCATAAGTAGGTTCGTCTGGGTTCATAACAAGTGGTGTTCAGAGAAATTTGACAAGGCCAAGACGGTTGGTTGACAACCGCAGGCAAGCTGTTGAGAAGCCTCTGCTAGAAATTGGTATCAGAGCCAATAAGTCTACGTTGTAGCCTGGTTCAAGATCTTGAGTAATAGTAGAAAGTCTTTCTTTCTCTCTTTATCCAAAAACAATGGATTCCTCTATGTCAAAATCTGTATCCTTCAGAGAGCTCGAAGAGCAAGAGCGAGCTGAACAGAATCCCCTCAGAGATTTGTTTGCGTCTAGTAGTAGTCGTGTGATCAATCAGTCTGATCACCTGTATGAAGAGGTCGAACCCCAAGCTAGATGGGTACTCCCCAATATAAAACCCTCTGAAGTCTACAATGATTTAGCAATCTGGCATCTTAAAGCTGCCACTAGAATAACGATAGATTGTACAGATACGGGTTGTAGTTCTATTGTATCAAATTGTAGTCATGTTTCTCTTTTTGAGTTTGCACAGTTAGTCAATTTCAATTCAGTCAATGTTGAGTGTCCACAATGTAAACAAACTGTTAATCTGCAAAGTCTTGCTTATGCCGTTCTACACAGCAATCATAACCCCGTATCGTGCTTGCTCCTCCTAATACTCAGCCAACCCATGTCCGAACCCCAAATGTTCTCGACATTCCATTTCCACATGAGGATGACCACCCACATGTTCTCGATGATGCATTTAGTACCACATCTCTGGAAGACAAGATCCAAGACCTACTCGATCTTTATGAATCAAAGAGCCCCCGAACTCCCGTATATGGATTTATTATGTGGAACAAGAAAAATAAACTTATTCCAATGCGTGGTCCCAAAGACCGCCTCAGAGTGAGAGACGATCTATCCCCGTAGATTCGTAAGTTTTATACTTTAATGGATGGATGTTTCAAACACCAGATCCCAGCACAATGGATGAAACAAATGATAAATTGGGATCTATTCACACATCCAGAAGCTGAAGGTTTTGCAGCAGCCTTCCCTAAAGAAGAGAAGTTGAAGATGTCAGCTGAATGGAAGGAGTACATGGAAGAAAATGGTGTGTGGATTTCTTTCTACTCTTGGAAGAAGCAAATGGAGAATGACGTAGTTTTGATGGCTGATACTACATCATCTTCCTCTCATTCTTGGACTGCATTAGATGGCAGTAAAATAGAGACTTCCACTACCTACCCTCCTTTCAGAAGCATTGTGATAGGAGAAGGGTCAAACTCTGCACATGCTAGCCCTCTGGTCCAGCATGATAGTTCTTTAATGGGTAGTGAAGGAAGAATTCAGAAAGTGAGTGAGCAGTTAAACTGGACAAATACTGCACTCACTGGTCTAGAGAAAAATGTTGCCAAAACTGCCCTGGTCAAAGACCAGATAGATTCAGTCCAAGTATCTGTAAATGATGTTCATAGAGTTTTGAATTCTGTACAGTGTGATTTACAAGTAGTTAGAGGTATTACAGAACATTCTTCTGTTAGATTTCAAGAAGTTGAGGAATGTGTTATAGACCAATCTATGGCCACAAGGCAGTCTGTATATAAGTTGTCTGAAAAGTTTGAGAACTTAAATGTCAAGAAGCCCAGCAAGCCAATTCCAATGTCGTTCATTGCTGGCAAAGCAAAAGGTGTTGTGCCTCATGAGATCCCCAGACTAGAGTCAAGTCCTCCTGTCTCTAGATTTCCCCATCTCATACCCAGAGAAATTCCACAGTTGTCTATGTCAGAATCTAATCCTGAGTCAGTTGAAGAAAGATCCGAAAAGATCACAGTTGCCGAAGTCATAAAAGACTCAGAGTCAAAAGACCATGTCTTTCCCATCTATGAGCCTCTAGAGCCACAGTTCACCCGACATGCAGCCCCTGACTTATATGGTGCAGGGAAGATTCCCCCAAGGGAAACTTTTCATGAAGGGAGTCATAAGGAATGGAACATAGACAATATGTCTGCACATCAGATCCGACAGATACTGGATCAGATGATAGTTGAATATAAGTTAATGTGTGCAGATGGAAAAAATGAAGTTGAAGCCTGTAAAACAATCATGCAATGTTTTACTGGTACATTAGCAAGGTGGTGGAGCTGAGTCCTCTCCACTATGATTATGAGAATGAGGCTTAACTTATAAAGATGAGCAGGTGATATAATCTTTTTAACCCTTGATGCACCTATTGTAATATGATTTGAAGCCTCCTACACACTAATACAAGAACATTTTTTGTAAGGAACATGTCATGCATTTATACATGAAATGATTTTCATGATTCTTAAGTAAGTATCACATAAACTGGCTCAGTTATGGCACCGAGATTAGATGCAGAATATGTTCTGGGTCAAGGATCCCAAGAATATATTGTGGAAGCAGGTCTACTTAGCAGCCTTACCATCAAAGCTAGTAGACATCTTAAGGATGGAAGATGCTTTCCCCTTGCCTTTAGAAACATATGTATGGGGAGATATTTATGGCATTGTAACAAAAGTTTTGATTTCTTTATGTACTGTGTCTTTCTCGGAGGAGTCCATCGACAAACTCAAACAAACTCAATAGACTTCCTGGTACTAAATCATTTTGTAGCAAGTATCGCATCACAGTTGATGATCCTCTTGTGCATAGAAGGAAGCAAAAGCGCCAAGTCAAGAAGGCCTATAAGAGAAGCAAGCCTACTTACAGATTGAGCTCTGCAAAGAAAAGAGAGATTCGGAGACCTAAAGAGCATAGAAGATCTAAGTTCAAGGTATCCAAATGGCTACCAAACACCTATTACCACGGCTTCAAGATATTCTGCCCAAAGATGCAAAGTCGCTTTAATTAGAGAAGTTGAGTGTTGGTTAAGTGGAGAAAAAGGCATACATGTAATATGTGTCCCATCGCTTTAGAATCAAAGAAAGGTCTCGGGCAAGTGAAGACTAGTAGGTATGCTAAGAATAAATGGGGAGATTTCCCATTCCCAAACCACCGTAAGCAAGATCCCGACGCTCGTGCTCACCGTAAGTTCACTTCACATAGGATTATCCAATGTCCATCTTATCTGTGTCGTCGTATTCTCATCATGCAGCATGCCATACCTTCTTCATGATTCTTTCCATGACTGCTCATCTCCTCTTCTATTGATCGTGCCACACACACACTGTTTGCACCAGATGCTTGTAAATGTGATTCCTCTGAGTCTGATTCTGAGTCGTCTTATTCCTCAGCTGTGGAAGATGCCCCTCATGTTTTCATGGCCCAAACCGATGATGATTTAAAAGTTTTTTCCCAAATTCGTGCCATGGATGAAGGAGACCTGAAAACTGCTCTCCTTGACACTTATATGAAGAATCTTCCTGGTTTTTCTAGTTCTTCTAGATCTTCCAGCTCCTCTAAGAAGCCCAATTTTGTTGAAGCTTCTTATGACCGTAACACCAAGTCGTATCTCCAGCAGCATAGCAAAGCTCGTAGCCTCACTTTGGGGGAGGTGAATAAGGAGATACATGAATTAAAAAATGAAGTGCGCAGTATAAAGAATGAGCTTAATGTTTTGAAAGCACAGAACAATCAGTCTGCTTCTCCTTCAAATGTGTTGTCCAAACAATAGACAAACTATACACTGCACACTCAGCCAAAGACTGAAGTCCAAACTACATCAGGCAAATTTATTTCATCAGGCTTCAGTGATATTGGGGACATGCAGGTCCTCACAGTTCAATATCAGCAACACCACATTCTGGTAAATCTTTCTGTTGCTGGCAATGTTTATCAGGTTATTGCATTAATAGATTATGGTTCAGATCTTAACCTGATTTCTAAACACATCATCCCTTCAAGATGTTGGACTACTACAGAAAGAGAAGTCCAGGGATTAGGGATGAAACAATTAAAGTTTGAAGTTTCTAGAGCTACTGTCTGTTTTGATTCAAATTGTGTGAAATTATCCTTGGCAGTCTCAGATATTCCTGTTGACTGTATTTTGGGAAATGTCTTTTTAGCAGCAGTAGAACCTCATGGGTCAGTAAGATTTCCTGATGGCTCTGCAGGAATGTTTATTACTGTTTCTGGTAAAAGAATTGAATTACCTTATGTTTCTAGAAACAAAATTTCACCCACGGTACAGATAATGCAAGAAAAAGAAAAGAAACTTCAGAAGATTGAGAAAAGTCTGGATGAACTCAAGGACCACAAAGAAACTATCAGAATTGAAGAACAATTGAGTTGTCCAGAAATCCAAAAGAAGATTGCTGCTCTTCAGAAAGAATTTGAAGATACATGTTGCTCTGAAGAACCAAATGCCTTTTGGCATAGAAAGCAGCACAGTATAGAATTGCCTTACAAGGAGGGATACACTGGCAGGCCTTGTAAGTCAAGAGCCATCTCCATGTCTGTCCAAGACAGGCAGCACTGCCAGAAAGAGATTGAACAACTTCTACAGAAGAAGTTGATCAGAGAATCCAGTAGCCCATGGAACTGCTATGGATTCTATGTAAACAAAAGAAGTGAACAAGTCAGAGGAGTTCCACGCTTAGTGATCAACTATAAGCCTCTGAACAATGTGTTAGCAGATGACACTTATCCAATCCCCCACAAAGGAGATTTGATAAGAAGAATATCAGGAGCCAAAGTTTTCTCAAAGTTTGATTTAAAGTCTGGTTTCTGGCAAGTCGCCATTGCAGAAGGAGATAGATGGAAGACAACATTCAGTGTCCCTCACGGACATTATGAATGGAATGTTATGCCTTTTGGACTTAATCATGCGCCGTCCAAATTCCAAAAGGTAATGGATTCAATCTTCAAACCTTATGCAGATTGGTTGCTTGCATACATTGATGATCCGTCGATTTTTCAAGGAATCCCAGCACATCAATCACATTTGAAGATCTTCATGAAGTTGCCGTAATAATGGTCTATTCTAAGTACAAGATGGATTGTAAAACAAAAATCAAGTTCTTAGGACATGATTGTACTGAGTCAATTGTTTTGACAGATCATGCATCGGGAGTTTGTCGATAATTTCCCGATGTCATTCTTGACAAAAACCTGGCTGGCAAGAGAGGTTTTTAGGGTGCCCTGAACTATGTGAGCAATTTCTACCCAAATTGTGCCTTCTATAGACCTCTGCTAAACCGCAGACTCGTAAAAAACCCTAAACCTTGGACCGACAAGCACACCCAAGCACAGAGAAATAAAGTCCAAGGTAAGATTTTTGCCCATTCTACATGTTGCTCACGACAATGCCTATAAGATTGTTGAAACAGATGCCAGCAACACAGGTTGGGGAGGTGTGCTAAAGCAGAAGCCGGAGAAACAAGACCCGAAAGAAAAAGAACAAGTTGTTCTCTTCGCCTCTGGAACCTGGAGCAAAGCAGAGGTAAACTACGCTCCTATTGAAAAAGAGGTTAAAGCAGCTTGGTACTGTTTGAGAAAGTTTTCTGTTCATCTGGCAAATAAGTATTTTCTGCTCAGAACTGATGCTAAAGCTCTGGATAAAGTTTTATCAAAAGAAATCAAGAACCCTGAAGATGCGAAATTTGCAAGATGGCAAGCACTCTTTGCATATTTCAGCTTTGATGTTGAACATATAAGGGGTGTTGAAAACTGCATTCCAGAATTTTTAAGCAGAGAATACATCCAAGAGCAAGAACAAGTGAATGACGAGGAACAAGTGCAGTATCATTGTTTTGTCATTCTAACTGAGTGGAATCAGGCCAATAAAAGAGAAGAATTGAGATATATTGCAGATGATGAATCTTGGCCTGTGTATTTTGAGAAGTGGAGGCCAACCTGGATCCTCCGAAACACACAAGTGTTGGATGGAAATTTGCAGAGTCACACAGATCTACAACACTTGGTTCCAGGCAGGAAGGTGTACCCCAAAGGAAGCAGATGGATACATGATAAAATGTATTCACACAGCATGGCTGCCTCTCTTGAAGCTAAGAGATCTCTCTCAGAAGATTTCTGGGATTTGTACGTCATTGGTACTGGTGGCGGTGACAAATCAAAAGAGTTTTATAAGAACTATGTTATAAATAGAGTCAGGAAAATGGGTCCTTATAGATATGGAAATTTCACGTCTTGGCCACAAGATGATCCTAAACTTATTTTCCCTATGACTGTTTATACCTTTGTTAAAAGGTGAAAAACTGTAGGATTCCAATAGAGACATGGAATCAAGAGACCCATTACACAGTTAAAGTTTGCACCAACTTGATAAATTAAGAGAACCATTCATCCCATGGTTATCAAACCGGTGGTGGCACTATGGAGTTAGTCCAGTGGATCCCGATTGCTTTCAACCTACTTGCAGACATTTTTGTAATGATTACTCAGACCACTGGTGAGTACACCATTCAGTTGAACATCAAGTAGAACTTCACAAGATGTATCGATTACCTATGATGCTTGACAATCCCATCTTAAAAATGCATATGCAGATGCATTATCAATGGGCAGTCATGACAAAAATCAAGCATCAGATAGTGCTTAACAAGCCCATGATTGTCAGAAGAATCTACACAAAAGCATGGGACAATGAGTGGTATCATGTCAAGTTTCCAGGTGCCAAAATTCTTGAAGAATCTGCAGACGGAGCCGCATAAGAGTCCTTTGGAGCCCCAGAACCTTCCCTGTGTACATATGACACCTAGTCACGGGTTTATTGTATATTTTTCCTTTTGGATTTTTCCCTACGTCAAAAAATATCCAATAAAATACAGAGTTAGATTTCTAAGTCTTTTTTTGTAAGGCATCCACAAGCAGTATTTCTTACATGTTTACACTTTAAGCTCACGCATGATGCATCTCCCATATTGTCACTCTCGGTGTTACCCCGAAAACGATGATCTTCTCAAGTGTCAATAATCTGTTACGCAATAATAATGTTTGTCCTCTCTCATTCCTACATAAGGAGAGGTAAGATCATCTCATTTGTGCTTATTCGCATTTGGTGTGTTTTGGAGTCTTGAGTCCGAGAAGCCCCTCCCCGGCTCGCGTCTCGCGCTCTATCTTGGTGATCTCCTCGCATCACGGAGGCCATTACTCACAAGTCTGAGTAGTGTCTTCCTGCTCTGCGTCTGCGCTATCACAGCGATCTGCTCGCAACACGAAGATTTTGGCCTGCAGTCCCTTTTAGAGTTTTGTGTGAATTTTTCTCCCCCGCACCATACGGCATCAGAGCCGCATGTCGGAATGAACTCGTGGCTCTAGTAGGCTCATAAATAGGGAAAGACATGGTCTTTTGACTCACGAGTCTTTTTATGACTTTCGGCAAGCTGTGATCTTTTCCGTGATCTTTCTTCAACCGACTCGGTGTTTAGATCTCGACACGGTATCGTGGAACTTCTCTCCAGGCATGAGATGAGGGAATCCCCAGAGAGCACGGAGGACTTGACTCTGAGTCCGGGGAGATCTCATGTGGCACAACACCTTTTGCTTTTGCCAGACAATGAATGACATTGGGAAATTGGTTTGCCGGGCCTTTTGACATTCAAACTCTTCAAACTTCTCGTACAACTTATATACGATGACGCCTTGTGAGCCCATGGGACTCGATCTACAGACACATTCTTTCAACTTCTTGGAATCTAACAATAGAACGAATGTTCTGCAGATACCCTCTAACAACTTGCAAATCACAGCATCGTATTTAATTTAAAAACTCTATGAACATCATTCTACGTAAATCTCTGGTCGAATCTATCTCGGTCTTTGACCGTAGCGCTTTGGCAACATTTTTCTCAAGACACAGTGATGCGGTGTTTGTCCGCCTAACTGCTCACTCACCTCTCCGAACTCTTCCTTCACTACCCATTATCGAACTCGATCATGTCGGGACCGCAGGGGCTAGCATGTGCGTAGTTGTGACCTATCTCCTATCACAATACTTGCGAAAGGAGTGGTAGGTAGTGGAAGTCTCTACGATTTCCCATCGCCATCTAATGCGGTCCATGAATGAGAGGAAGATGATGTGTAGTATCAACCATCGTGACTACATCATTCTCCATTTGTTTCTTCCAAGAGTAGAAAGAAATCCACACAAACCATTTTCTTCCATGTACTCCTTCCATTCAGCGACATCTTCAACTTTTCTTCTTCAGGGGAAGGTACTGCAAAACTTTCAGCTTTCTGTGGATGTGTGAATAGATCCCAATTTACCATTTGCTTCATCCATTGTGTCGGGATCTCGGATTTAAAACATCCATCCATCAAGGTATACAAACTTCTCCGAATCTACCGGGATAGATGGTCGTTTTCACTGCAAGGGGCAGATCTTTGAATGCACATACGGAATAAGTTTAGTTTGCTTGTTCACACATAACCCAATCCACATATCCGGGAGTTCCGTGGGCTCTTTAGATTCATAAAGATCTCGAGTGAGTCTTGAATCTTCTATCTTCCCGAATGTGGTACCAAATGCATCATCAGAACACATGGGTGGTCATCCTCATAGTCGAAAATGGGAGATGTCGAGACATATTTGAGGTTCTGGACATGGGTTGACCGAGGTACTAGAGTGAGCTTGACTCGTCTCCGTTGCTATCGATTGTCGAAGCCTTAGACACGTATAAAGCAAGACTTTGCGCATTAACGGTATATGTTTACATCATGTGGACACTCAACGATCGGGACCGAATTGAAATTGACTAGATCGTGCAAACTCAAAAGAGAAACATGACTACAATTTGATACAATAGAACTACACAACCCCGTATCTCATGACGATCGGGCGAAACATAACGAGAGAATTTTTACATTCGGCTTCAAGTCTTCATGCGATCAATTGTGGATCTCCCGAGGACGATAGGTATGCAGAAGAATGGTCTTCTGGTGATGTTGGCACCTAGCAGTGATTTTTTGACGATACAGTGGCTTGGGATTTGGAATAGTCCGATAAATGAAATTGCGTATCCTCACCACTTGATAGCTTGGTGTTCTATCTTTTGATTTTTTGGGATCGCGTATGGACAACGACGACCGGTTTTTGACTCACTGTGCGAGGTGCATGCAGGTCATGCAGAAACATTGTGTGGATGTGTGGCGAAAACAACCACTGAATTGGATAGCGATATTCCTTCTTTCTTCTCATGTCAAATCCCATTGTTTGGATTTGCAATTGAAGAATATCGGCCAATGTTTCATCAGAAACACGGACACGAGAGAAATTAGGATAACAATCGAAACCATGACTGATCCCATTGGATAGTGGGCAGCTACTATCCCGCCTATTAATGAATCGTGTGTACTTATTATGCGTGTAAGTCACGAATGGTGACTAATGCATAAGCTCGACTCTGGATGTACCAAGGCATTAATGCCAACTCTTAGACAGCCCAAATGCAAAAAATTGTGTTCCCAACTGTCTTAGCTTCGCTTGGAGTTTCTTTTAGGATTCAGAAAATGGAATCAATCGGAATTCTCTCCCGTTTTCTTCTATACTGATGAACACGCTACTTTTTATCACCACGTTATTGCTAGTGGCAGCTTTAAGATGCCGATATTGCTAAATCATTGTAGACTTAGCAGGGTTTTATATTGGGGAGTACCCATCTAGCTTGGGGTTCGACCTCTTTCATACAAGTGATCGGGATCGATTGATCACGAGCCTACTGGGACATACAGACGCAAACAAATCTGAGAGGGATTCTCGGCTCGACTTTTTCTTCGTTCTTCGAGCTCTCGAAGGATACGTATTTTGACATAGAGGGATCCATTGTATTTGGATAGAGAGAGAAAGAAAGACTGACTATTACTCAAGATCTTGAACCGAGGGCTACAACGTAGTCTTATTGGCTCGACATACCAATTTCTGTGCGGTAGGCAAGCGTAGCTAGCTTGCGGTCGTCAACCAAACCGACGACTGCCTCGTTCAAATTTCTCTCGAACACTGACTTGTTATGAACCCGTACGAACCTACTTATGCCCTCACGCTCCAGCCGACTCAACACACGGCTTCCTCGCCTTCCAACGGTGACTGCATGCGATCCGTAGCACTTCGCGAACTCCGCGAACTTTTATAGTAGTGCAAGTATTTGCGAGAATGATTTAAGCAATACGCAGTAATAATGCGGAACTCAAGATGAAAGTCTTTTCTCTTTATTAGCAGTAACGTTTCACAATCAGATTACAATGAATTCCTCTCGTATCGCAGATGGACTCAGATGTCCGGCATTCTATCGGACTTATGATCTTCACGAATGAAGAGGATCGATACCGCGAGGCTTCACGGGCCGAGACACGGACTGCGCTCCCGAGTTTATGACTATAACACACAAACATAAACATATAGACTCACTAAAGAAGTGGCCACTTTAGGGTTCTCGCCCTCGTCACATGAACAGACGCGCTGTGCTTCTCACTTCAACCTAAAGACCGTGAGCAAAATCTTCGTGTTGCGAGCCGTATCGGCGTGATAGCGCACAGACGCAGAGCGTGAAGAAACTACTCGTACTCGCCGAGTAATGGCGCTCACGTGATGCGAGCGGATCACCAGATGATGGGCGCGGACGCGAGCAGGAGAGACTACTCTGACTCAAGACTCAAAACACACCAAAATGCGAGATGAGCACAAATGAGCCTTACCTCTCCTTATATGGAATGAGAGGGGGACAAAACATTATTGTGCATCGCTAGATTATTGACACACTTGGCGGAAGATCATCGTTTCGGGCGTAACACCGAGAGGTGACATCCGCACTGTAGGATCTCGTCATGCGTGATACAAACTTAAAGTGTAAACATGTCTGAAATACAACGTGGATGCCTTACAAAGGACACGAGGAATCTAACTCTATTAGAAACACATTGGATATTTTTCTTCGACGTAGGAAAAATCCAAGGGAAAAGATTACACACAATAAACCCGTGACTAGGGTGTCATATATACACACGGGGAAAACCGTTTTATGAGTGGGGCTCCCGAGGACCACTTGTACCGGCTCCGTTCTGCGGATTCTTCAAGAATTTTGGCACATGAAACTTGACATGATACCACTATATCGATCCCATGCTTTTGTGTAGATTCTTCCGACAATCATGGGCTTGTTAAGCACTATATCGATGCTTGATTTTTGTCATGACCGCCCATTGATAATGCATCCGCATATGCATTTTTAAGATGGGATTGTACAAGCATCGTGTGTTCTATACTCGGCGAGTTCTCTCAACAGATGTTCATCGGATAGTGAAAAACACTCACCGACCTGGTCCCGAAAGACAATCATTACAAAAATGTCTATGGTAAGTTTGAAAAACAATCAGATCCATACTATAAGGAATAAGCCCATAGTGCCACCACACTAGTTAGATAACCATGGGATGAATGGTTCTCTTTCATTTATCCAAGTTGGTGCAAACTTCAACTTTGTGTAAATGGATATATGGGGTCCATCTCTATTAAGGAGATCCCACCACGAGTTTTTTTATAACTTTGCAAAATTATAAATAGTGTCGGGGAAAAATAAGTTTAGGATCATCTTGTGGCCAAGACGTGAAATTTCCATATCTATAGGACCCATTTTACGACTCTATTTATAACATAGTTCTTATAAAATATCTTTTGATTTGTCACCGCCACCGATTACCAATGACGTGCAAATCCCGGAAATCTTACGAGAGGGTCACAGAAGCTTCAAGAGAAGCTGACCATCTTTGTGTGAATACATTTTATCAGCCGCATCTGTCTGTCCCTTTGGGGTACACCTTCACATAGGAACCAAGTGTTGTAGATACGTGACGACTATGGGAATTTCATCAACACTTGTGTTTCGGAGGATCAGGGTTGGCCTCCACTTCTCAAAATACCGGAGCGGGTCATCATACGCAATGTACTTCATTCTTCTCTTTTGTGCTTTGATTCCTCGATTAGAATGACAAAAACAATGATACGCATGGCTATAATCATTCACTTTTTCTAACTCTGGATGTATTCTCTTTCTTAAAGAGTACGGAATGCGAGTTTTCAACACCCTTATATGTTCAACATCAAGGCGAAATGTCTGAAAAGTGCTTGCCATCTTGCAAATTTCGCATCTTCGAGGGTTCTTGATTTCTTTTTAATCAAAACTTTATCGAGCTAGCATCGGTTAGAAAGCGAGAAAAATACTTATTTGCCGGATGAGCAGAGAAAACTTTCTCAAACAGTACCAAGCTGCTTTAACCTCTTTTTCAATAGGAGCGTGGTTACCTGCTTTGCTCCGGAGTTCCGGGCGAGAGAACAACTTGTTCTTTTTTTTCTTTAAGATGTATGCTGTCAAACACCTTTGCTTGCACCTCCCCAACCTATGTTGCGGCATCTGTTTCAAAATCTTATAGGCATTGTCATGACAACATACTTAGAATGGGCAAAAATCTTACCTTGGACTTTATTTCTCTGTTGCTTGGGTGTGCTTGTGGAGTCAAAGGTTTAGGGTTTTGAGTCTACGGTTTTGGGGAATATAAAACACAATTTGGGTGAAATTGCTCACATAGTTGAGCACCCTAAAAACCTGCTGCAAGCGGGTTTGTCAAGAATGACATCGGGGAGAAACATCGGCAAACTCCCGGTGCGTGATCTTTGCGGAAACAATTTGACCATTTCAATCTCATGTCCTAAGAACTTGATTTTTGTTCCACAAGCTCCATCTTTTTCTTGCTTAGGACAAGACCATTATTTTTCCAAATAACCATGAAGATCTTCCAAATGTACGAAGTGGTGCTCGGGTCTTAGAAAAAATCAGCGGATCATCCCAATATGCAACATTAATGCGCAGAGGTTAAAGAATTGAATCGACTTCTTTTGGAGATTTGGATGGAGCATGCTTCAGTCCGAAAGGCATAATATTCACTCATAGTGTCCATGAGGATCTTGAATGCGTCTTTCCACCTGTCTCCTTACGCAATGGCGACTTGCAGGCTTGGTTTAGATCAAACTTTTGAAAATACTTTGGCTCAGAAATTCTTCTTGTAAATCTCCTTTATGGGGGATTGGATAAGTATCATCATAACACATTATTCGGAGAGGCTTATAGTTAATCACTAGTCGTGGAACTCTCTGACTTATTTCACTTCTTTTATTAATAGTAGAATCCTGCACACTGCGTTCATGGAGCCTCTTCGGATTCTCCCAGTCAACTTCTTTTGTAGAAGTTGTTCAATCTCTATCTGTGATGTTATACATCATGGACGGTTATGAGGATATCTTGACTTTGAGGATTTTGATCATATCCCTCCTTGTAAAACAGAATTCTAATGTTGCTTTCTATGCCAAAAAGCATTTGGCTCTTAAAATATTGTGTTTCTTAAAATTTCTTTACAGGATGCTTGGTAATCTTCTTTTGGATTTTACGGAGAACACTTGTTCTTTAACAAAACAGTTTCTTTATGATCCTTGAGTTTCAACGAGCTTTTTTCAATCTTCGAAGTTTACATGCTTTTTCTTGCATAATGTACACGGGTGAATCTTGTTTAAGAGCATGGGCAACTCAATTCTTCTACCGAAACGATGACAAACATTCTGCGGAACGTAGTCTGGGCCCGAGCCCATGAGGTTCTCTGCTGTGAAGACATTACCCAAATACGAGTCAACGGGAATGCAGGCACTAAGGATAACTACGATTTGAATCTGAAAACGACGATGCTTTAGAAACTTCCGACTTCTTGATGTTTCATCCCTAATCCTGGACTTCTCTTTCTGCAGTGGTCCAATACCTTGAAGGATGATATGGACTTCGGTGTGTGGTGAGAACATGCGGTCTTGTTCCCATTGTGTTTAGACAAAACATTGAAGGAAAGCAGTGATTATTTGAGCTTTTCGGAAGACATTAAGCTCATTCCTTATCTTTACGCATAGCGAGTTTTTTAATTGTATGTATCTCCTTATTCACCTCCCCCAAAGTGAGGCTACGAGCTTTGCTATTCAGGACTACATCATTCTCCATTTGTTTCTTCCAAGAGTAGAAAGAAATCCACAAACCATTTTCTTCCATGTACTCCTTCCATTCAGCTGACATCTTCAACTTTTCTTCTCTAGGGAAAGGCGGTATAAGGCTTTCAGCCTGAGGATGTGTGAATAGATCCCAATTTACCATTTGCTTCATCCATTGTCTTTGGAGATCTCGGATTTAAACATCCATCCATCAGTATAAAACTTGAATCTGCGGGATAAGATAGTCGTTTCACTCTGAGGGCGAGATCTTTGAATACGCATTGCGGGAATGGTTTATTTGCTTGTTCCCACATAGCAATCCATATACGGGGTTCCGGGGGCTCTTTGATTCATAAAGATGCGAGTGAGTCTTGGATCTTCTCACTCTTCAGAATGTGGTACTAAATGCATCATCGGGGCACTGTCTTGGGTGGTCATCCTCATGTGAAATGGAATAATAGAACATTTTGGGGTTCGGACATCGTTGTGGTACTAGGAAGGAGACTTGACACGATGCCGAGTTCATAATTCTTTGTGTAGAACGGCATAACAATTTCTTGTGGGTGGTTGTTTGTGTGGACACTCAACATTGAGCTGAATTGAAATTGACTAAACGTACAAACTCAAAAAGAAAACAAACTACAATTTGATACAATAGAACTACAACCCGTGTCTGTACGATGCAGGGCGAAAACATAATATGAGAGGACTTACATTCGGCTTCAAGTCTTACACGATCAATTGTGGATCTCTGAGGAAAGGACGGAAGTAGCGAAGAATGGTCTTCGGTGATGTTGGTGATTTTTTGAACCGAACGGTGGCAGGATTTGGAATAGTCGATGTAAAAAATTACTGATCCTCCCACTTGATAACGAGTGTTCTATCTTTTTGATTTTTGGGATACGGTAACGAGCAAACCCAACGGTTTTTGACTCTTTATGGGTGCTTGATCTTGCGGGAAACATTGTGGATGTGTGGCGAAAACAACACGGAATTGGATAGCGATATTCCTTCTTTTTCTTCTCATGTCAAATCCCATTGTTTGGATTTTTAATTGAATATCGACCAATGTTTCATCAAACACGGACACGAGAGAAATTAGGATAACAATCAAACTGAGGCCCAGGGTCCATTGGATAGTGGAGCTACTATCCCGCCTATTAATGGATACGATTAGCCACTTGTATGCGTTAAGTCCCGGATGGTGACTAATGCATAAACTTCGACTCACCGGATGTTGCAGAGCATTAATGCAGCTCTTGAACAACCCAAATCACAGAAATTGTATTTCCCAACTTCTTAGCTTAAACGGGCTCTTTGGGATTCAAAGTAGAGATGTATTTGAATTCTCTCCTTGTTTTCTTCTATACTGAACACGGTTTCTTTTATCGTTATTCTAGTGGCGGCTTTAAGATGCCAGGATTGCTAAATCATTGTAGACTTCGAGAGGGTTTTATATTGGGGAGTACCCATACAGCTTGGGGTTCGACCTCTTCATACGAGTGATCGGTGATTGATCACACGACTACCTACTAGACGCAAACAAATCTCGAGAGGATTCTGTTCGGCTTTTTTCTTGCTCTTCGAGAGCTCTCTCTGAAGGATACGATTTTGACATAGAGGATCCATTGTGTTTGGATAAGAAAGAAAAGACTTTCATTGTACTCAAGATCTTGAACCGAGACTACAGCAGCCAGACTTATTGGCTACGATACCAATTTCATGAGAGCTGGCAGAGCTGCTTGCGGTCGTCAACCAGCCAAACTTGGCCTTGTCAAATTTCTGCGGAACACTACTTGTTATGAACCCGGACGAACCTACTTATGCCCTCATGCTCTGACGACCTAACACACGGCCTTCCTCGCCTTCCAACGGCCTGTAAGTCAGCGCACTTCGCGAACTCAGAAGCGAACTTTTATAGTAGTGCGAAGTATTTTGACGAATAGTTTAAGCACCTGAGTGACAATGCGGAACTCAAGATGAAGATCTTTTACTCTTTATTAGCAGAATGCTTTCACAATCAGATACAGTAATTCTGTGAAGATGGTATGTCTATTTCTTGGACTTATGATCTTCACGAATGAAGGATCGATACCGGAAAGCTACGGCGAGATACGAACAAAATACGGAGTTTATGACTATAACACACAAACATAAACATATAGACTCACTAAAGAAGTGGCCACTTTTAGGTTCTACTTTGTCACATGAGCAGACGCGCGAGGGCTTCTCACTTCAACCTAAA
The DNA here is from genome assembly GCA_034641835.2 of Pinus albicaulis. Lineage (NCBI taxonomy): Eukaryota > Viridiplantae > Streptophyta > Pinopsida > Pinales > Pinaceae > Pinus > Pinus albicaulis. The sequence continues at coordinate 347,973,034 of CM076579.1, read as the reverse complement.
GGCTTGTGAGCAAAATCTTCGTGTTTGCGGCCGGTCTCGACGTGATAAACGCGGACGCGGAAAGCGAGAAGAAACTACTCGGACTTGTGGTAATGGCCTCCGTGATGCTGACGGATCACCAAGATGGCGCGGACGCGAGCGAGGGGAGAGACTACTCGGACTCCAAGACTCAAAACACACCAAATGCGAATGAGCACAAATGAACCCTTACCTCTACTTATGCTAGGAATGAGAGGGGGACAAACATTATTGTGCATCGCTAGTTGTTGACACTTGGCGAGGAAGATCATGGTTTTGGACCGCTGCAGGGGTGACATCACGCAGGAGATCTTTCATGAAACAAACTTAAAGTGTAAACATGTGAAATACCATTGGATGCCTTACAAAGGCCCAGGGAATCAACTCTATTAGAAACACATTGGATATTTTTAGAGCGTGGGAAAAATCCAGGAAAAGCTACGCCGCAATAAACCGCGTGACTAGGTGTCATATATACACGGGGGAAAACCTTTTATGAGTGGGGCTCGGGGACCACTTGTGCGGCTTTCCGTCTGTGATTCTTCAAGAATTTTGCTTTGAAACTTGTGTAGTGCCCACTCATGGTCATGCTTTTGTGTAGATTCTTAAAACAATCATGGGCTTGTTAAGCACTATCGATGTGATTTTTGTCTTATTGCCACATTGATAAATACATCTGCATATGCATTTTTAAGATGGGATTGTCAAGCATCGTGTGTTCTATCTTAGCGAGTTCTCCAACGGTGTTGCTGGATAGGTAAACACTCACAGTGATGCTGAAAGACAATCATTTTAAAAATGTCTATGGTAAAGTTTGAAAAACAATGGAATACATACTATGGACTAAACCCCAAGTACCCCACAGTTCAAGATATGCAACAGGATGAATGGTTCTCTTTTCATTATCCAAGTTGGTGCAAACCAACTTTATTACTTAATGGGTCTCTTGAATCCATCTCTGTGAGAGATCACAGTTTTCTGTGCAAAATTATAAATAGTGTCGGGGAAAATAAGTTTAGGATCATCTTGTGGCCAAGACGTGAAATTTCCACTCATAAGGACCCATTTTCTGACTCTGTTTATAACATAGTTCTTATAAAACTCTTTTGATTTGTCACCGCCACCCGGTACCAATGACGTACAAATCTGAAATATTACGAAGAGATCTCTCGGCTTCAAGAGAAAGCTGACCATCTTTGTGTGAATACATTTATCATGTATCCATCTTTGCTTCCTTTGAGGTACACTTCTGCCGGAACCAAGTGTTGTAGATCTGTGTGACTCTGCAAATTTCCATCTGACACTTGTGTGTTTCGGAGGATCCGGGTTGGCCTCCCACCCCCTAAAAGCCTATGAGCCCAAGATTCATGTCTGCAATATATCTCAATTCTTCTCTTTTTATTGGCCTGATTCCACTCGGTTAGAATGACAAAACAATGATGCGCACTTGTTCCTGCGTCATTCACTTGTTCTTGCTCTTGGATGTATTCTCTGTATAAAAATCACGGAATGTCGATTTCAGCACCTGTAATTGTATCAAAGCTGAAATATGCAAGAGTGCTTGCCATCTTGCAAATTTCGCATTAGAGTTCTTGATTTCTTTTGATAAAAACTTTATCAGAGCTTTGCTTATCGTTCTGACAGAAAATACTTTATTTGCCGGATGAACGAGAAAACTTTCTCCAACGATTTGTTTGCTTGCTCTTTTTTCAATAGGAGCGTAGTTTACCTCGCCTTGCTCCGGAGTTCCGGACGAAGAGAACAACTTGTTCTTTTTTCTTCAGGGTCCTTCTTTCTCAGCTTGCTTTTAGCACACCTCCCCAGCCCTATGTTGCGGCATCTTGTTTCAAATGCTTATAGGCATTGTCTTGACAACATGTGAGATAGGCAAAAATCTTACCTTGGACTTTATTTCTCTTGCTGTTGCTTGGGTGTGCTTGTGGAGTCCAAAGTTTCTAGGGTTTCTGAGTCTCTGGTTTTAGAAGAGATCATCAAACACAATTTGGGTAGAAATTGCTCACATGGTTAAGAACTTAAACCTGCGCAGCCGGGTTTTTGTCAAGAATGACATCGGGGAACTTTCGGCCAAACTCAGGTGCGTGATCTGCCTGAGAGCAATTTCGACCATTTTCAATCTGTCCTAAGAACAGTTTTTTGTTTTACACAACTCCATCTTTTTCTTGCTTAGGACAAGACCATTATTTCCAGTAACTTCATGATCTTCTGATATGCAGTGGTCCTCGAGATTCTTAGAAAAAAAATCGACGGTCATCAATGTATGCAAGCAACCAATGCGCAAGGTTTAAAGATTGAATCCATTACCTTTTGAATTTTGGATGGAGCATGCTTCAGTCCAAAAGGCATAACATTCCACTCATAGTATCCATGGAGAATCTTTGAATCTTTGTCTTCCACCTATCACTTGCAATGGCGACTTGCCGAAACCGGACTTTAGATCAAGCTTTTGAAAAATACTTTGGCTCTGAAATTCTTCTTATCAAATCTCCTTTATGGGGGATTGGATAAGTATCATCTACTAACACATTATTCGGAGGCTTATAGTTAATCACTAGTCGTGGAACTCCTGGGCTTGTTTCACTTCTTTTATTGACGTGATCATAAGGTTCATGAGCTGCGGATTCTCTGATCAACTTCTTTTGTGAAGTTGTTCAATCTCTATCTGACAGTGTTGTACGTATGGACAGACATGGGGATGGCTCTTGACTTACAAGGTCTGCCGATGTATCCTCCTTGTAAGGCAATTCTGTCTTGTCTTTCTGTCTTAAGCATTTGTCTTACGTTTAATGTTTCTTGAAATTTCTTTTTGAATGCAGCCGGCAATCTTCTTTTTGGATTTTAGAAACTTAGCACATTCTTCAACTGAAAATAGTTTTCTTTACTGGTCCTTGAGTTCAACCAGGCTTTTTTTCAATCTTACGAAGTTTAACATGCTTTTTCTTGCATAATCTGTACCATAGGGTGAGATCTTGTTAGGAAACATAAAGGCAATAAAATTCTTCACCACGAAACGATGGCAAACATTCTGTGAGCCATCGGGAAATCTAATTGACCCTTGAGAGTTCTCCTTACTAAGAAGACATTACCCAAAATACGATCAGCAGGAATGTAAAGCACTGAGACAACTTCACACAATTTGAATCAACGCCAGACGATTAACTTTAGAAACTTCCAAACTTAGATGTTTCATCCCTAATCACAGGACTTCCTCTTTATGGTACGTTGACCCTTGAAGAGGATGATATGTTTAGAAAATCGGTTTAGATGCGAACTTTGAATCAATCCGAAAACAATGACACAGTGACATTAACAACGGAAAGATTTGCAATATAGTTAGTGGCGATATTGAGCGTGAGGACACACCTTTTGTTCATGAGCTTTAGAAAGAAACAAGAGATTGCACGATCGATTTGGACTTAGGTGCGTGGGTTTAGTATGCGAGTGTGTAATTGCATTCTTTATTTGAACAAAACATTTGAAGGAAACGGGCCGGAATTGTTTTGAGCTTTTCGGAACATTAAGCTCATTTCATATCTTGCGCACTTCGGTTTTTAATTCATGTATCTCCTTATTCTCCCAAAGTGGGGCTACGAGCTTTCTTTATTATCTTTGGAGATACGATTTGGTATTTCGTTCATAAGAAGCTTCAACAAAAATTGGCTTCTTAGAGGAACCGGAGGATCGGGAAGAACTAGAAGAACCGGGAAGATTCTTCATATAGGCATCGAGGCTTGAGTTTTGAGGTCTCCTTCGTCCCTGTGTGTTGGGCAAAAACTTTCAATTCATCACTTCGAGTTGTGCCATGAAGACATGAGGATCTTCAACGGTGAGGAATAAGAATCGAATCGAGACTCGAGAAAATCACGTTTTACAGGCCCGGTGCAACGATTGTGAGCCTGTCGCCCGACGATCATCGAAGAGGAAGATGAACGGTCATCGAGAAAAGGAATCATTAGAAGAAGAAGGTATGGCATGTTGCATGATAGAGATACGACGGCTTTGGATAAGATGGACATTCGGTAATCTATGTGAGGTAGCAGGCTTCCTTTGGTGAGCACGAGGGCGTCGGGATGCGATGGGGAGCAGCGTACGTTAGGGACGGGCGGCGGTGGCTACAATGAATGAAATTAGATAAATTTTAAACCCCATCCACCGTCATCATTATCCATAATCACGCGAGAGGGTTATCCATAATCCCTACCCCTGAGAGCAAAAGCACGATCAGATAAATGGAGCAGTGCTCCACTCATTCATAACAACATTTCCCATTCCCGGAGAGTAGGAGTTTATTCGAGGTTATATATCATTTCATTTCCCATTTCCCATGTCAATATTGAGGTACTCATTTGGGTTTGCATTGGAAGTAATGGTAGTATTAGCCTCGTGGTGGGTGCTGTAGGCACGCTCAGCACAAACTGTTTGTATCATCTGCGTGTAACACGCAGAAGATCCCAAGCGGAAGTCCCTTTTATAGTACTCTCGGATCCCTTATCGTAGATCTAGAGGGGAAACACTGCCTTCAGCGGTTACGACTACAAAGCATCCCGCGCAGAGCTCACCTACCGCGTATGGGCGTGGGGTTTGCAATCAGGGAATCTCTCAGTCTGATTGCACCGCCTGCCTGAAAAACCTGGGGTGGGCCGCATCTGGAACATTTGCGGCAACGCCATCGGTGCTCGAGTTCAGCTAACTGACTGCTTCATCCGCTACGAGCAGTACAGCTTCTAGTTATGTCAACGTCAAGTTCAACTGCTTCTAGTTATATCTTCATTTCTCTCTATGTTTACGTTTGTTTCAATAAAACGTCTCACGGGATTCCCTGGGGAAGAGAATGTGATGCTGTGCTATTCTCGTAGGTCGATATCTAAATACTTCATATAATATAATAAAACTATCGTGCAGTCTTTTTATTTTATTTTCCGTTCATCTGTCGCTGCCAACAATTCATTCATTTTCACGGTGTCACCGCTTTTGTTTTGAACATATTAAAGGAAATCTGGCTGAAACTAAGTACCATGAACAATTAGTTTCACATCAAATTGTTCACTCAATCAAATCTTATATGCCACTGAACTTTACATGCGGATAGTGCAACTAATGGAGTTTTCAGTTTCGGTATTCTGAATTTTGCTTCTCAAACTAATTATCGAAGTCTTTAATATTTTTAAACCAATGAAAGCTCTCTGACTTCCCGTGTCAATATCTTCTCATTGCACTGCAAAAGTTAGATTCCTAAACCGTAAAGTTCAAAAGAAAAATGGGAAATGCAAAAATCTCTGGTTCAACTGTTTTACGGAAAATTATTCAGTGTGGTTCGTGCAATGAATCAATTAACCATTTATTCGTTATTTGACTGAAACGGCTTCCTTCGCATTGAATATGAACGTCATAAAAAATTGCTTCTCCCCGATCGATACCATAGAGTCTGATGAGCCATAAAAATTAATAATACATGGAAGAACAAAGTTCGAAAGGGCATTAAAGGTTTCTCGGATTATATAAACATGTATATAACTATTAATTTAATATTTTTTTAAAATAAAATAAATTTATTTTTAATTTAAACCATATACATATTAAATGGAGAGATTACACTTTGATTTTATTGTATTGAGAAGTGTTTTATACTAGTGAGTGAGATGTGTGTACTCGGGATGTGGTACTCGGGAAAGGGGATTACAAACATGAGGTTAGATGTGGTATGTATGAGAAAGTTTTTTTCATAAATTTCCATTTAAAATGAGATTTATATTTTGAGAAAATTTTCTCTACACTTTATAAACTCGGGAAATAAGATAATCTATGCGGTTAATATAATTGAATTCTCTTATTGTAGTGTTGATTCTTCATAATATCTATTTTCGACTTGGACATTGTGAGAAGCTGAGTATTTTATAGTCTCTAGGGTGACTTGAGCTAAAAATTTCACGGAGAGCAAGGGAGGAGAAATGGGCGCCTCCTCGTGTGTGTCCCGATTGGTGGCATCATTAGAGGACGAGTGGTTGGCCTCATTATGTTGCGGACTCACTTATTGACTAGGAGAAACTCACCCCTAGTGTGGATGATCCTCGTGGCGTGGCACTGAGGGAGAGCCGAGGGGAATTGAGGACGACCGATGACAGCAGAAACAAATCCACATTGAACATAGAAAAAAGTTTCCAAGGGTTCTGCAGTTTGACCTCCTTTTTGGGCAGCAAATACCAAATTGAACAAAGATGAGCAATGAAGCAGAAATCAACAACCAATTACTAGACCTGCTCACTCGCGGACAAGAGGCTTGATGCTTCGGTCCTCGGAGACCCTCCCGCGCCACTCCAAATCAAGATCGTGTCAATTTCACCTCTCTCGATGAGAGCTTTGCCGACCACCAAGCCAAAAAGGAAAACAAGAGATAGTCGTCACAAAACATCCCCTTTTAATAACGATGAAACTTACCTAAAGAACCTCTAGACCTCGAAACTGGGATTGGAGCACAAACCACGGGTTCGAAGAGCCGATGATGGACCAAGTGCAAAATTCTTCCTCAATGGACAAATTTGAACACACAAACAACAAACTCAAAAGACCCTTGCAGAACCACAATGTCACGACCACCCCTCAACATGCCGTAATCCCACGAGCATCCCTAGGTCGAGAGGGCATCACAATGTTCCCTAATTAATCCATATCGCACATCCCTCGCGTGCCTAGGGCCATGACTGTCGTCGAGAAAACCCACAACTCAGAAACCCCAATTCTCTACACACCCCCACCCTCATTGCCCAAAAAAATTCAACGAAAGGCTTCCAAAACCAAGATGGAGACTTAACGACACAACGAGCGGGAAGGACACCCATCTCGCTAGTTATTAAGGATGACCATAGCCATTAAGGAGCATACATATTATTTTGGTTATATCACCTCGTTGAAAATGGAAATAATTAATATTAATATTAATATTTAAATTTTAAGTTTTCACTTTACTAATAGTAATTAATATTAATATTCTAATTTTTAATTTTACTATTAATATTAATTAACTTTAATTAATAGTAAATAATTAATAATAATTTAAATTAAATTAATTTCAATTAATTCATTTAATATTAATTTAATATTAATAAACATCAATTCGGATATTAATTTAATATTAATTAATTAATTAATTTAATTAACTAATGTGATTTTTAATTAATAGTAATTTTAATTTTTAATAATAATTAGTAATTTTAATTTTAATAGTAATTAGTGTTAATATTAATATTAATAGTAATTTTAATTTTATTACTTATATTAATATTAGTATTTTAATTTCAATATTAATAGTTATTTTGATTTCAATATTTTTAATGATAGTATGTGATATTTTAAATGAATAAATAAACAATATTTTTTTATTTTAAATAAATGTAGATGTTTATTACATTGAAAATTTGTTATCTTTTAAAAATATGTATTTTTAATCTATTTAATTATAATGAAATTTATATAAATTTTTAATCATTATATAATGTAAAATAACATTAAAATCATTATTAATAACAATGTTCAAATCTTTTTTAATATTAATATTAATATTAAAAATAACATTAAAACAATATTAATTTTAATATTTAATATTGATTTTTATTGTTAAGTTTTGTTGGAAAGGTTCGATATTATTCTTAGAGTTCAATAATATGATAATATTAGTGGTAATTTTAGGATCAAGTATGGTCAACCCTATTTTATTTTAGGAGTTTATAATATTTATTTAGGTTTTATATACACTTGGGTTTAAAATATTAAGCCATGAATTTAGATTATTCCATTGGGTTTTATTAATCTAAGGTTTCATATTTCTAGGGTATAATATTATTAAGGGGGTTTAATCATGGTCAACCATGGTCCAACGTTGCATGTGCAGAGCAAGATTGTCCGAATATGAGAATTAATCGTGGTAAAAAATGCTCAACTATGACCGAACATCGCATCATGTGACAAAGCTTCTATGAATCTGAAAATCAACCATGGTCAACCATGTTAGTATTTATTTACATAACTTCTATTTTATAATAGTAATCTATTAGGTTTCATAGTATTTCGTTGTGTTTATAAAGCCTTGGGTTTTTAATATTAATCCCTTCGCTTTATTATTCCTTTGGGTTCAAAACATTCATCTTTCGGTTTAATATAAATCCTTGATTTTATAATTTTGGTTGACCATGGTGCAACATTACATTGTGACAAATATTTTCTCAATATAAAAATCAACCATTGTTGAACATCTTATTCTTGCAAAGATTTTCTCAATACAAAAAATCAACCATGGTCCAATGTCGATTATGACAAAGATTGTCTCCATATGAAAATCAATCATGGTCAACTATGAGTCAACCTTGGTTGAATGTCGCATTGTGAAAAATATTGTCTCAATATGAAAATAAAGCTAATGGTAAACTATTGTCAAGAATGTTAATTTTAGGGTTTATAATATTTATCTTAGGTTTTTTACATATTAATCCCTTGGGTTTAATATTATTCCACAGGTTTTTAGTATTAATATTTTTTTATTCTCCTCGGTTTATAATAATGATCTTTGGTTATAATATAAATCCTTGGGTTTATAATCTTGATGTAATTATTGGCCTCACATCACGTTGTGAGAAATATTTTTTTTAATATGAAAATAAAGCACGGTCCACCATCACATTCGACATGAATATTTTCTCAATATGAAAATAAACCATGGTTCAATGTCGCATTGTGATAAATATGGTCTCAATATGAAAATGAATCATTGTCAACCATGATTATTTTAGGGCTTATAATATAATCTTAGGGTATATATATTTTTGTGTTTATAATATTAATCCCTTGAGTATAATGTCATTTCATGGGTTTATAATACCTTGCAGGGTTTTATAATTTGTTCTTTGGGCTAATTATTCCCCTATGAGACTATAATATCAATCCCTTCGATTTTTTAATCTAAGCGCTCATATTCCTAGGGTATAATATTATTCATAGGGTTTATATAAATATTAATAAACCATGGTCCTACGTCACATTGTGATAAAAATTTTGTCAATATGAAAATAAACCATGGTCCAATGTCACATTGTTACAAAAATTTTGTCGATGTATGAAAACAAGCCATGGTCCAACGTCACATTTTGACAAATATGGTCTCCATATGAAAAATCAATCATGATCAATTATGGTCCACTATGTTCCAATGTCGTATTGTGACAAAGAATGTCTCACATATAAAATCATCCATGGTAAACTATGGTAAAACATGTCTATTTTAGGTTTTAAAATATTTATCTTAGGGTCTACATACATGTGGGTTTACAATATTATTCCCTTAGGTTTATGATCCTTAGGTTTTTAGTATTAATCCCTTGGATTTATAATACTAATATTTGAGTTTAATATAAATACGTGGGTTTACAATATTGGTCGACCATTGTCCAACGTCACACTTCGACAAACACTCTCTCAATATGAAAATCAACCATGGTCCAACATCACATTGTGACAAATATTTTCTCAACTTGAAAATAAACCACGACCCATTGTCGCATTGTAGACAAACATTGTCTCCATATGCAAATTAGTCATGTCCAACTGCGTAAACAACAGTTCAATGTCGCATTGTGACAATTACTATCTCAATATTAAAATCAATTATGGTAAGACACCATCAACCATGTTTATTTTAGGTTTTATAATATTTATCTTAGGGTTAACATACATTGGGTTTATAACATTAATCCCTTCCGTATAATATTATTCCCTTGGGTTTTTAGTATCATTCCCTTGGGTTTATTATTCCCTTGGGTTATAATATTAATATTTTGGTTTAATATAAATCCTTGGGTTTATAATTTGGGTCGACCATGGTCTAATTTCACATTGTGACAAATATTTTCTCGATGATGAAAACCAACCATTCTCCATCGTCACATTATGAAAAAGTTTTTCTAAAAAATGGAAATTAATCATGGTCCAACGCCACATTCTCACAAAGATTGTTTGCATATGAAAATAAATCATGGTCAACTATAATCAATCGTGGTCCAAAATCGCATTGTGACAATGATTGTCTCAATATGAAAATCATCCCCATGGTCGACCATGTTTATTTTTAGTGTTTATAATATTTATATTAAAGTTAATATACCCTAGGGTTTCTCACATGGATTATTAGGGGCTTAATAGAAAAACCAAGCATCACATTATAAAATAAAATATTTCTAAAGAAAATATTGATATCATATTAATATAAGAGACCAAATGTGATCACCTCATTCTTATATAGCTACTCCACTCTTTTTGGAGTAATAATCATCTCATGTTCGAGTGTTCAATAAGCAATTGTAGAGGTCTCAAAATTCTATGGAAGATTGAAATAGTAGATCTAAAGGATTCTTTTTACGTTTCCTTGAATCTTAACAACTTTTCTTTAAATCCATAAGTTCATCCCAATATGGGTTTATCTCTAGTATCTATGGCCCTCATTAACCCTCGAGAAAATAGAACCATTTTATCCAACCTCTTTTCTCCATGCACGTATGATCGGCTCTGAACATTGGCTCTTGGGAGGTGACTTTAATCTAATTAGTTATCTTCAAGAGGAAAAAAGGACTAGTAAGAAGATTGGATGAGAGGGGTATTGTCTTCATTTAATTCATTACTAATGCATAAATGGTGAATATCCTTCACCCCTAATGGCACCTATACTTAGAAAAACAAGAGGGTAGGGTCACATCAAGTTGTATCAAGATTGGATTGATTTCTAGCATCAAAATTAGTATTTTTTATCAGATATCAACCTACATGCCTCCATCCTTCCTAGTCACAACTCATATCATTGGCTAATAATTATTCAAATGGGTTAGTCACTTATCACCCCATGATAAACCCTTCATATTAAAATATTTTTAGGCGTTTTCCATCTGACTTATTTTCTAAAATCAAAGCATGGTGGGAGAAGAGTTGGCTTCGATTCGAGTTCGTGCCATGTACCACTTCCCAACAATGCCTAAAATTCATCAAGCAATAGCTTTTACTAAAAAGACATGGAGCATGCAACAAATTTGTAGAAAAATCAAAGCTATAGGAAATCGATGAGCAAAGTTCAATAGTCCATCACAAAAATTCATGGCGGGGACTCATGACCTATAAGCGAGTGGAAAGCGAGATCTCAAGCAACAAATAGAGGAAATGTTAGCATATGAGGAGATCATTTATAAGTAAAAATTAGGTGTGGAATGGTTAAAAGAGGGGAGAGTGAAACTTAAAATTCTTTCGTAGGTCAATCATCAATTATCGATAGTAAAAATCACGTAGGCCATATTCAAAATGATCCCCATCGACATGTAGAAGAACATAGAAGACATTACGTGAATTCCAACACAACACGTAAGCGCTCTTTTAACGAGAACCAATTCAAGAAAAAAAGACCCAATATCCAAAAAGGTAATGCAACACATCCATAACCCTAGTATTTGCAGAACAAAATACTCTACTTCTTAGGTAAATAAAATTCGAAGAGGTGGAGTAAGTGGTTATCCATATGCCTAGAGACAAAGCTACGGGCAGGATGGTTTTTTTGATAGATTTTTTTAATCAATTTGAAGCTCAGTTGTGGATAGAGGTATTTGGAAAGTAGTAGAAGATTCATAGTGAAAATGTGAAGTTGGGTTACACTTTTATCCCTTTTTTTGAGAAAATTCATTTTTTTCCTCGTTCTTCAACTTTCTCGCAAGCCAAAACAATTTTTATATTTAGAATTTCATTTTGTGATAAAAATTAAAGTTCTCGAAATTTTTATTAGATTTCTATTACTTATTTTTTGGAATTTTTTTATACACATTTGATATGTCAACTTATCGTTTTCTTTTGAGTGTGTTTGTTTTTAATAATCAAGGATTCATAAGAAGTCATGTTAATATGCACTACTGTATCCTTTGAAACTTTGAGTTTTTGAGAAACAAAATGTGTTACAACAATCTAGACAGAGTCTACATCGGTTTCATTATATTTACAAAGCCAACTGATGTATATCATAATTACTAAATGTTTTTGAACTGGTCCTACATGAAAAAACTACATATTTTCAATATGTTTCGCGACGCACGAAATTTCTTAACATATAAGTTATAAATTAAAAAATCTAAAAAGACTACTTAGCATTACGAAACGACGGACCCAGATGTAATGCACCATAATTTTTCAATTTTTTTTGCATTGTATTTTTGGAAGATACGCAAATTATGATTTCCATTTTGAATCATAATGACCTTCATAAATTTTTTTGCACCCGTTTATTACAAAATTAATTAAAATTAGTAAATATTTATGAAATTCCATAAAAGTTATACTTCTTGAAAGTAGATTGAATTGCGAAAATGCTTGTCTTGGTTCCAATGGTTAATTCAGATTTTCTCATGGGTTTTAATCAGTCCCAAAGTTGAAGAAATGTATTCGGAGCTCGGCTCCGCGTAATTGCGACATGTGTTAGTTCAGTCTGAACTCTTAAAAAGAGAATGCGGCCAAATTATTTTTTGCACCCGATCATTCATCAAGTCTAATGACATAAAAGTTCTCACGAACTTTTACCCAACTTTCCATCATTTGGAAAAATACACAAGCCCCTCCCGAAAAAACATTTCACGGCAATATAAATTATCGTAAAGCATTCCATTATTTTCACATATTTTCTCACATTTGTTACGATTTGCAAGGTCTTGGTCTGATTTTTGTAAAGAATTGTTTTGGGTTTAAGGACTTTTCTCCTGGAGGTACATTCAAAGGGCATTTTGTAAAGGATTTTTTTTGAGTTTAAGGATTTTCTTGGGTACATTTAAGGGAAATTTCTTGGAGGTATGTGATACATTTTTTGGATGTTTTTGGGCTTCATTTTTTTAAGGTATGGATTTGGGCTTAATTTTCATTATTTTTAGAGGTTTGGGGCTTAATTTTCAAAGGAATATTTTTAGGCTTAATTTCAAAAGGACTCTTTTTAGGCATAATATTCAAAGGACATTTTTTGGAGGCATTTTTTAAAGTGATATTTTTTTAGAGGTTTTTTAAAAGTATTTTTTAATGTGGCATTTTTTAAGAAGTTGGAATTAATTTTCAATGGGAATTTTTTGGAGGTATTTTTTGAAGTGACATTTATTTCGCGTACGTGTTTTGGGTTGAATTAAATCTTTTATAATGATTTTTTAAAATGAGTTTTTGTCTAACTTTTTAAATGAAATTTTTTTGTAGGATTTGGAAGGAAATATTTGGAGCTTGGTATCATTTTTATAAGACATTTTTTTCTCAGATTTTTTTTAAAGGTAAGATCTTTGAGTTGAGGGTATGTATTTTTTGCAAAAAATTTTTTAAAATGAATGAAAGGAAATTTACTTGAACTTCATACTCTATTATCATGGCGAAAATCGAAGGAATTGTACGAGAAAATATGATAGAAAAAAGAGACACTGAGGAACATAGAGAAGAGACAAGAGAATCTCGCGAAAAGAAAGAGAGAAGCACTCTCAAATATTGAAAAGGGAAAAATCAACCTCAACTAGAAGTTAGGAAACATGTATTTAAATGTAAATATTGTGAATTTGATATTTAAAATTTTCCCTAGTTTAAAACGTGAAGCTTAATTTTTATTTGACTGAACTAATTTGAAAAAATATTTTGCAATGTAAATAGAGAGACTTATTCCTCAAAAATTGATGATGAGATACAAAATTTTGAAAGAGAAAGTGAAAGAGATATTGAACCAATGATTGAATATGGTGAAAATGATGGGAAAGAAATTCAAGTGAAGAAATTGAATCGAAGGTATGTATATATATATATATATATATATGTATATATATATATATATATATATATATATATATATATATATATATGTTGAACACATGCATGTATTATTGAAATTATACATATTTATTAATTTAGTTATTTATTGAATATGTAAACTTATTATGTACTATTAATTAGGAATATGTATAGATGAAATCAAAGTTGATGATGAGATGTTATAAAATGTTGACACTCACACATATGGAGATAAAAAAGAGCTGGCCATGTTATAAGATATCGCGTTAAACACATTTCTTTGATACGATACTTCATAAAGGAAAATGTGATAGTTCAAGCCCAAATGTTGAAATATCTCCTATCATTAAGAGAAATTAAAAGAAGCTATGACTTTATTGGGTATTCGAAAAATCAACAAAAAGGTAAAAAAATGAAGGAAAATGTGATACAAAATATAAAATAGTGTTATAAATTCAATTAGAAGATCTAGACAGAAAAAAATGTTTTTAGTTGTACATAGAGCAATACAATGGTTGTGGTTTCATCAAGTACTAAAGAGAATCACTTGGTAAAATCTATAGCACGAGCATTAGGGAGCCTCACGAGAAACTTTGCAAAAATATCAAAAAATTTTCGGTTGCAAATAGATGTAAATGATGAACTCGTTTGTTGGAGTGCTATTTGTAGGAAACCATACAAAGATAGACTTGGAGAAAATGTTAAAGAAAATACATATGAATATTGGAAGAAAAAATTCACGTGTTTCACCAAATGCAAGGGATGTGATGCGAAGAAAAATAACACGAAATCAATACGAAGAACATGAAAAACAAAATTCTTGGAAAACCGCTTAGATAGAATTGTTCAACAAGTTCGAGAAGAGAATCATGAAATTAGGTAGTCTTAATGCTGCTTTTGTTCAACAAAATCCATGGTATGTAAAACCTATCACCGTACACGACACTTTTTGTTGTCATTATCATACGGAATTTGAGTTATATTATGACACATTCCTTAATTTTAGTAGAACACTTTGGAAAGATTCGCCTCCTCCTTCCACTATCCATGATTTCATGCGCCTCAAATTCTATGTGAAAGAGAAAGTGATGAATTATTTTATGAAAATAAATGTGTTGGTGGTAAAAAAATGCGATGATTGTGGAAATTTTGACTAAATTTCAAAACAAATATCATATTGATATAAATGATCGATCATTGTCCAACATGAAAGTGAAATGGAAGATATATGTATTATATCCATACATCAATTCAAGGTTCAAATTGTGCTAAAAGAATTGAATTACAAGAAGAAGAAATTTGTATGATATATTTTTTGAGAAAGTTTGAGGGTAGAAATTTATAAATACACAAAGCATTCCCATAGAGCTCGATGGCAAGACTTGAAATTAAAAAAAATCTCTGACGAATTTTTTTCCACTAGGACCTATTTTTTACGTTAATTTATTTTCTGACTACACATTTGTTCCAAAAAACAAATTCGAGTGAATACTATCATTTTGAGCCAAGTCTCCATGTTCATTCATATGTTTATAGACATGATGAACAAAAACATCGCTCATATAGAAAGCACCGGTGAAAATCACCAAATTATTAAAGAATATCACTTTTATATCGGTCAAAATCATACACATGATACATATTTTGTACAAAACTATTTTGGAAAGATTTATGACTCCTTGAAAAGTTGTTGAATAAAAATTCAATGAACATTGGATATGGTCATATGGATGCGCAAGTCAATTAAAATCGCATGATCATTCTTTTTGGTTGTGTTTTCTTCATATAAGAAAACTTGCATTAAACATTGTTGGAATTTCTTTGAGACTCACCATGGAAAAGGAGAACATGATGGTGCGAGGGCATGCATGAAATGAGCACTTCAAAGATATAAAAATGAGATCCTCTGTAAACCGACTTGTGAATGCTAAAGAAGTTGTTCAATGGTGCATTCTTCGCTCTAAGCCATGAGACTAACCGATCAAGGGAAGTGAGAAGGTACATTCAATTTAATTTTTATTGGATATCTAATTTTAAACATTGTACATTTATCACAATGATTATCTTTGATGGTATTTTGGTATCATATTTACATTCTTCTTTGAATTTTCCATATATAATTTTTTTTGGCATATTGGGAACAAATATGTAGATAGATCAATTGGAAATGACGTTGAAACAATAAAAGAGACTCGAAAAATTGCATTCAACTAAAAACAAAGTTGTTCAAAAATGTGTTTACATTGGATAAAAGAAAAATATTCTTGTTTTTTTTTCATGTTTGCATAGACAACACGAATCCAACAACGTTTGCGAAAAACAAAATGTATGTAAAAATATTGGAAACATATAGAGCTAAATACAAGGGGGAAAATGTCGGTTGCAATGTTTGAGGAAATGCAATCGTAGGAGACTACAATATCATCTGATGGTGATCAAGTTTCTGAATTTGTTAGAGAAGGTAACATTTTAATTTCTTTCAATGATAGAGATCTGAAAATAAATTTAAATACATAAGTTTGTTAAGTTTGTTTTTATTGTGCGGGGAGATGTTTTTGTTGTAATTGCACCAATCGACAATGATTAAAATGTGAAGTATTATTTGATGCGTTGCACCTTTGAACAAAAATTGAAATTATTAGAAAACTATAATGATCACGGGTTTCCATATGAAAGAGATCTATTATATTGAAAGGTTATTTTTTCTGACAAACTAATCAAAGTGGGGATTTTGTTTACATTGAATACTATAGAACCCTGATGTTATAAGTTTTTAAATATAGTAACTTGGGTGTGTGCAGCACACATAAAGTTGATAGAGGTTCAATCAAAGAAAAAAGCTGAAAATTAGGAAATGGAAAATGTCAAAATCCGATCATGAACGAATTCATTGAAGATGGCATTCCATTAGAATTTTTTTTATTGAACTACACAATAATTTCTTCTCATTGGATTCATGTTTTATAACTTCTAGAACTCAACTAAAAAATTGAGTCACTTGTTGTGTTATATGTGCAAGTGTTTTCACATGTACATTGTTTTGGTACATGCACACTCTAGTATCAGCGAAAGTAGCTTTTCTATACATGCATTGATTAAAAATGTTGCATGTATATATATATATATGTTATTCTAGAATGCAATTTACATGAAAGTAAAGCTTTTCTATGTGCATTGATGAAAAAATGTTGCAAGTACTGGGATATTTATGTTCTAGAAGTATTGGATATATACATATATATATATATATATATATATATATATATATATATATATATATATATATATCTTCTGGGGATCAATTAAAAACTGAAAGTAGCTTTTACTATGTGCATTAATAGAAAAATGTTGCAATTATTGGATATATATGTTATAGAATGCAATTAAAGCTAAAGTAGTTTTTCTATGTGCATTGATGAGAAAAATGTTGCACCTAATCGGGATATATACATGTTCTAGGCAATTAAGCGAAAGTAGCCTTTTTTCTATGTGCATTAATGAAAAATGTTGCACGTATTGGATATATATTTGTTATAGAATGCAATTAACTATTCAAGTAGTATATGCATTGATGAAAATATATTTCACGTACTAAATATATATGTTCTATAATGCAATTAATTGAAAGTAGCTAAATTCTATTGGCATTGATGAAAAATGTTCAAGTACTAGATATATGTGTTCTAGAAAGCAATTAACTATTCAAGTAGCTTTTCTATGTGCATTGATGAAAAATGTTGCACGTACTAGATATCTATGTTCTAGAATGGAATTAACTGAAAGTAGCTTTTCTATACATGCATTGGTGAAAAATGTTGTACGTACTGGATATATATACATTATAGAATGCATTTTTCAAATTTTATGATTGTTTTCAACACATCCGGAAAAGAACTAAAATCTTATGATTGTTTATATATATATATATATGTGTGTGCGCGTCGAGTGTGTGTATTGTACTTTAATATTTTTAACATATATATTCAAACATGTGTAAAATCATTTCTACATGTACATATATTCATGCGAATTTTTTTTTGTTTGGAAAATGATAACTTGAATTTTAAAAACAAAACATAATATCATAATCACATGCCAAATGTAGTTCAACCATCCAAAACTTGAGTTCTAAAAACTTTTTGACTATATCACAACATTAATTCACATGGCATGCCAATTGTAGTTCAACTATCCAATAAAAACATTTAAGATTATATCACATGCCAAATGTAGATCAACCATCCAAAACTTAAGTTTTAATTTAACAAAAAAATATATATCCTGACATTTACTTCACATGCCAAATGTAGTTCAAAAGCAAAACATTAATATAGATCACAAAATTACTTCACATGCCAAATGTAGTTCAACCATACAAAACTTAAGTTTTAAAAACAAAAAACAATATAACACAACATTACTTCACATGCCAAATGTAGTTCAACCATCTAAAACTAGAGTTTTTCAAAAGAAAAACATTAATTTAGATCACAACATTACTTCACATGCCAAATGCAGTTCTTGACCATGCAAAAATTAAGTTTTAAAAAACAAAACAAATTATAACACAACATTACTTCACATTCCAAATGTAGTTCAACTATCCAAAACTTGAGTTATAAAAACAAAACATTATAGATCACAAGTATCAAAAACTTTATAAAAACATTATAGATCACAAGTATCAAAACTCTTGAGTCTTAAAAAAACAAAACATTATAGATCACAAGTATCAAGTATCAATTAACATTACTTCACATTCCAAATGTGGTTCACGACCATAACACTTTAAAAAACAAAACAAATTATTTAAGACAACATTACTTCACATCACATGCCAAAATGTAGTTCAACCATCCAAAAAATTGAGTTTTAAAAACAAAACAAATTATATATAACATCGTAACATTACTTCACATGCCAAATGTAGTTCGACCATCCAAAACTTAAGTTTTTAAAAAACATTATATATCAAATTCACACTGTACCCAAATGTAATTCACATAAAATATGTCTAAAATTTGTAGATCTCACAGAGCTATCAAATATCAAGTTATATATGACTGCATCTAGATAAGACTATATATAAAAAAGTAAATTTAGGACTAAATCTATTGAAAATATAATGTTTCACATGTGCATGTGAATAATCCATAAATAGTGCATGTGCATCATCTAAATACAAATGGATGTCGTGTCTTTCCCAACAAAGTCTCAATCTGTGAGCTATCCCCTCGAAGCATGGGGAGCACGTGCACGACAATGTATACAAACATTCAAAATTTGATGTTTTAAAATTGGTGAGAATATATAGAACTTCATGTGAAAATAAAAATAAAAAATGAAAATCATACACACCTCATGATGTTCCCCTCTCTATTTATTCTTCATCCGCTACAACTTTCGCACGACATCTCTACATCGTCTAGGTAAACTATAATATATATATATATATATATATTAAAAATTTTCAAATGAATATGCATATATATAAACTTATTTTCAATAATATTAAAAAAAAGTTAGACAACTTTGTTCGAAATGGAAGTTCAAAAATCCTATGAGAGTTCAACCACTTTAGGTTCAATTTTTGGGCCTTAAATTTTTTCCCTTGAATTAATGAGAGAAAGCCTTTAGTTTGTGGGAGAAATGAAATTTACATGGTTTGCAAAAATTATTTTATGCACTTACCAAAAAACATGCTTTAAAAGTTAATGGGAGATAGCCAACATAACATGTATGCTTTAAAAAAATTTTCTTAAGAATTTATGGGAGAAATGACACATGTACATAGTTTTTCCTTAAAGTGGGTTGTGGTTTATAGATATTAAAAACAGAAGAAATTTTATTTAGATCTATTCCGAGAGATTGACTATAGGGAGCATTTTATCTTGGATATGTCACCTTCCATAAAAGATGAGATACAAAGGGCTACACTGCCCTTACCGGACTTCCGCCTATATATATTGTAGAAGTTAACACTACGAGTTCCCAATTATACACTATGAAGTGTGTAGAGGACCACGTGGAATCACTCACACTACTTTATGTAGACATAAGGTTGTATAAGAGTGTACTAAGTTAAAAAAATATGGTAATATTATTTAGATATATTTCCCAAGAGCCCAAATGTACTCCTTAAGTATATGTGGGGTCTATATAACCATCTACAAAAACAAGTCATTCTTTCCCCAAGATAAGGATAATGTATGAGCCATGTGTATACACACATTATCAAGAAACCATAGGCCAAAATAAATGGTACCTAAGTGGTTTGAAGGAAAAAATAGCACCGAGAATCTTTGAAGGAGGGAATAAGAACTAGAAATAGGAGGATAAGAATAAAATAGCCCACTACGGATCCATGCAAAGGTAGTAGAAATAATTCTAACCATTGCAACATTGATGGTCGCATTAAGGAGAATTATTGGATGTTTGGTATGTGTTATATTCTTTATGTGAATACCCCAATGCACTATATATTTTTCTAAGCATAGTGGTGGGAATAAAATGGGTGGAAAGGACCCCCAATTTGGGGTTTCATATAGACAAAAAATTCCCCACACACACAGTGTTCGGGGGGTAGTGCCCCAAAAAAAGGTTTTCGGGAAACAATGAGCATAGTTTTGAGATATACAAGTCCAAAATAGAATAGTTGTTGGTGAAAAAATATCGGTGGATCATTATGGATATATCTGCTTCCATTAAAAAGGGATATTTCTAGAAGGATGGACTAAGTTGGAAAGAAGGGGAAAAATATCACAATTATATGTTAAGGTACATGTGTTTTACATTGAATATTTTTTATTTTGTTAAGAATCTATTTGAAACAATTAACTATATAAGGTTAAAAACATATGTTTTGTATGAAATTACTTTTTGGTTTCAATGGGAAACTTTTATATCCAAAGTGTTTTTCTCAGAAATGTGATAGACCCCCATTAAAATGGAAGATATATCAAAATGATTCCTATGATGCAATAAAATAGTTTCAAGTAGTTTAAAAAATATAGATGCATAAATTAAATGAGCTATGGTTTTGAGATATAAAAGTCCAAAAATGGAATAGTTGTTCGTGAACAAATATCAATGGATCACTATGGATATATCTTCTTCATTAAAAGGGATTTTTCTAGAAGGATGTCCACTAAGTTGGAGAAGAAGGGGAAAATATCACAATTATATGTTAATGCATGTGTTTTACATTGAATATTTTTTCATTTTATTAAGAATATATTTGAAACAATTAACTATACAAGGTTAAAACCTAGGTTTTGTATCAAATCACTTTTGGTTTCAATGGGAAACTTTTATGGCTAATGTGTTTTTTTCGAAATATGATAGACACCATTAAAACGGAGAATATCGAAATGGTTCCTATGGTCTAATAAAATAGTTGAGTAGTTTAAAGATATAAATGCATAAATTGAATGAGCATAGTTTTCATATATATAAGTCCAAAATGGAATAGTTGGTTGTGAACAAATATCGGTGGATCAGTATGGATATATACTGCTTCATTAAAAAGGGATTTTTTTCTAGAAGGATGGAATAAGTTGGAAAGAAGGGAAAATATCACAATTATATGTTAATTTGCATGTGTTTTACATTGAATATTTTACATTTTATTAAGAATCTATTTGGAAAACAATTAACTATATAAGGTTTGAAAAACCCATATTTTGTATCTAATCACTTTTGGTTTCAATGGGAAACTTTTATGGATAATTTGTGTTTTTCTCGAAATGTAACATCTCCTCTTAACCACTTCATTTTTTGGCATAATAGTATTCTATGCTTCTGTTTGTCGCCACCATGTAGATATAACATTTAATTCCAAACAATTATGCTAGAGTTTCCTTATATGTGCAAGTTGTTCGTTTATTTTTAACTTTGATTTGATTCTCCCTTAAAGGTTGGGGTGACTTATGTTGTACATATATATATATATCCATATATCTACTGTACATACCTATGGTGAATATAATTGTATGTATCCATAAATCATATTCATCCTCATAGTAATTATACCCATACTTCTTTATAAAGCTCCCCACGTATAGATTTTGGATTTCGTTTTCCTATTCGTATTGACACATCGTGAATATGTCACTCACTTATTGGTAAGTCCTGTTATCATTTCCCTAAGCTGGAAAGCTTTGGCTGGATATCGAATTTATCCAATGTGCTTGGTGACTTAATTCGATTTATGTAATTTCTTAGTGGTCGTTTCTATTTTTTCATTCCCGCCTTGTGGTCATGGTTTAATGGGATAATACACCATACCTCTGTCACCATAGAGATCTCGTATATTTTCCATTATGACAAAATTTTCATGGGAGTAGACGACATTGAAGTCGTCGTACTTACTTGCTACGTTGGCAAATTGAAATCTATGTGGTGAGGATTGGATAGCTCATTGTGCTCTCCGCGTTGATTAGGTTTCGTGGCCTTCTAAGGATTTAAAGCCTGAGCTATGATCCCTCATCCCGGTTTGTTCATGTATAAAGGCCAGCTTTGCACCCTTACAATTTTATATTTGTAATATATATGAAATCATTAATCACTCCTGTCTGGGTATACTATTGGAAGTACCCTGAAATGGATTGCAATTGATTTCTCATTTATGACTTGGGCGATTGTGCAAGGGTTCTCGATTTTTCCCAATTCGATCCGTGGCATCCCATTGATCTGATGACAAGTGGACGATGGAGATGCTACGTATCAGATAGGGATTTTTTCGTTGGGTTTAATGAATCGTATTAACTTATAAAGTTGCATTTGGAAGTGTTCTTTGGCTCTTAGTTTCTCTTGCTCAACTTCTGGTGTTTATACTTTGTCCAATTGGGGAGACGGAACTCCAAGCTCGTTCCAGCTCCTGGGCGTCACCATTTTTTTTCATTTCATCGCCATTCAGGTATATGAATTTCATTGTTCGGTTGGTGTTATTTCCTCATCATTCAATTTTAAGAGATAACCATATTAGCCACCCAATTTCGCCCTCTGGTTGATTATCATGCTGTTATTCTTTCTTGGTGTTTATTATATCAGTTCTAGTTAAGTTCGGCTCTAATTTTAACCCTTGCAGGGTAGGAGCTTCTGCTTCTCGTGTTTTTCGTGACCGTGGTTGTTTCGTTCGCCGAGTTTTCCCTGCTCTCATCAAGACGTCACTACACAAGTAAGCCCTCGATTTGTTGGAGGTAATTTATTATGGGTTTGTTTTGTTCACGTGAGCGTTTTCCCCTTACTCATTTTTCTTTTCTACAGGTCGTATTGGTTAGCAGAGCCCTCAATTCTCAGAGGTAATCCCTTGTGTCATTATGCTCACTTCAAATATATTATATTACGATTTGTCTTCAATTTTTCTGGTTATAACGAGCTCTCATGTCGCCCTAAATTTTATTGCAGGTAGTTTCGAATCCTGTCGATGTTTTTCCTCCATGGTATTTGATGGATTTACCATTCATTCAACTTGACGTTGTTGTACCTTGGATTTCAGGTCGGTATGAACGTGTCTTCAGTCAGCGTGTGACCTAGCTTGCTCGTTCTTGTTATACGAAATTTATCTAGACACTTCAAGTTTTGTATAGTCCACAAAAATTTCTACTGTAATAAGGATTTATGTCCGAACTGTGAATATAAAATTTTTTATGAAATTCTCGAATTAATTAAATTTTGCAATATTGTCATGAACCCACGATAGACTTGCGCCGCAAGGGGTTTCGGAGTTGAATATGTATATATTTTATCGACTGTTCGTCTCTGTTATGAGTGACAGATCAATATTATTTTCTGATGGTTTCTAGATTTCTATATTTATGCTAATACTTATGTGAAATAGTTTTTCCTTCAAAATTTTTATACTTAACTTGGCGTGAATAATTTTATAAGTTGCCAGTCCTAATTTCTCCTTCTGTAGTTACCTATGGCTGGTGAGCCATTTCAGGATTTCATATGTACAGTTCCCTATGGCCATGGAAAGAATTTGTCCTTCTCATGTCCATGGTTCAGTCTATATTCGCATGTTCAATGCATAATAGTGACATCTCATAGGCTATTGGGTCAGTTAGATGGATTGATGATATCAACTGCCTTGTTAAGAATTTAATTCCTGAATCATTCAGGCTTTCCATGGTTTTGTGACACAATTGAGTTTTTGTTCTCAAGTAATTTGTTCCATGATTGTTAAATATGTTCTCACTGGTTTCTTGTCTCCTAATAGGAGTATAAACGTTCTGTCACAGTCCTCATCTTATTTTTTTGTGTCTCTTTATGCTTTTACTATTGTAAATAAATATTCCTATTATGCTCATGCTTCAATAACTTCTACCAACTCTTTACATAAAATTTAATTAACTGCTAATCAACCCAGTTGATGTAATAATCCTTATCACTCAGCTTTCTTTCACTTATTATTCTCAGCTTCATATAAGATATTGTTTCGTTGTGCTGAATATTGGTGGGCAACCTCATGCTAATTATTGTGGGTACCTGTGTTTTACCATTATAGCTTTTACTGTGTTAACTTCTAGACACTACTATGATGGTTATTTTCCCTCGCTAATTGATATTTACTTCATTCTGTTATATAAATAAATTGATACATGTAGGAAATAATTTCTATTGTGCTTCTGTTTGTGTATGGATGGTATATTGACTCTAGAACCTCATGTGTTTTCACCCATTTAATGCACAACTTATATTACAATTCATCTATTTCTATTTTAAATATTTGTACAGGAACTCTCATACTGCTTTCTCTTATGTATACATATCAAATTCGTTCTATTAACTCAGAAGCAGATTAAAGTTAAGTTATCTGTGGAGGAATATGTATCCTCAGATTTAAACCAACCGTGGTTTAGAGATTCTGCTGGATTCTCCTCTATAGATTTCTATTTCTACAACTGTAAAGAATGAAGAGGGTGAATTCCTTATGTTTAATTCTGTTAAATGTAGAAACTAACAAGTCTAACATCCAAATCAAGCAATTATGTGTAACCAATTTATACAACATGAAGTAATAAACACCAGGCAACTTAAAGACATAACACTGTTGAAATTGACCAACCTCCCAACCTTAGAGTCCTTCTGTCTCCCAGAACTCACCCCCGAGCTGAGATCATCTCCTAGAACAGACCAACCTCTAATCTGTTCAGAAGTAGCTTATTTAAGCTTTTTCTCCCCAAAGCCCGTTTATAATTCTGTGTCCAGAATATCAAGATGATTTTCTTCCTGTTTGACTACGCTTCCCTATTTAGGGACTTTTAAAGCTGATTTCTACTTTTCCCAGCTTTTTACCTCTTCCCAAATACTCTCCACATCATTGGGGAAACTAGATTCTCCTCAAAATCTAATTTGGAAATAAATTCTTTCGAGGATTTTTGAAAGATTTGTGGGGAAAGTATTTGCCTTTATCCATCCTCATGGATTTAGCAAGTGATCTCATAATTCTCATTTTGGTCAATCTACACGGCATTATTTTATTTAATTTTTATAATGAGTATATCTAATTACATCCACAACATATACTTATCCATTTGGGGTCCACTCCCCTTAGGATTAAAGTTCAATTGTCTAGCTTGGAAAGAAAACATAAACTAGGGGTGTTACATATTCCCCCTCTGAAAGCAAACACCGTCCTCGGCGTTAATATCTAATTACTAGAGTTCATTTTTCAAACAAAAATGGATATTTTTCCATCATTTCAGCTTCTCTTTCCTAGGTAACTTCTTCAGCAGTAAATTTCTTCCACTGCACCTTTACTCTTGCTACCGTTCGATTCCTCAATTCAATTTCTTCCCACTCCAATAATTGAAGCGGTTCTAGAAGGAACTCCCCTTCTGGTTCCACCTGTATCACATTCCAATCAATAATGTGAGAAGCATCATGTATATATCTTTTTAATAATGAAACATGAAATACATCATGAAATTTAACATGGGGTGGTAAGGCCAGCTTGTAAGCCACTGCTCCCACCCTTTCTAATACTTCAAAAGGACCACAATATCTAGGAGCCATTTCTGCACAACTTCCAGCATAAAGTGTGCTCTTTTTGGGTTTAATACGCAAATACACATGTTCCCCCACTTTAAATTCTCGATGTACTCTCTTCTTATCAGCATAGTTTTTCAGACGATCTTGTGTTGTCTTGATGTTTATTTGTATTTGCTTAACAATTCTTTCCATCTCTTGTAAAGCATCTGGTCCCAACATTAGCTTATCCTCAGGTTGGATCCAGCTCAAAGGAGTACGACATTTCCTTCCATAGAGTGCCTCAAACAGAATCATTTTGATGAAGGATTGATAGCTGTTATTATAGGCAAATTCAGCTAAATGCAAGTATTCTTCCCACTTTGATGGTCTATCCATCACATACATTCTCAACATATCCTCATAAATCTGATTACTTCTCTCTGTCTGCCCGTCAGTCTGAGGGTGATAGGCAGTACTAAAATTAAACTTATTTCCCATACCTCCAAATAGAATTTTCCAAAAGGCTGCTGTGAACTTAGCATCTCTATCTGAAACAATCATCTTTGGGACCCCATGTAATCTTACTATCTCTCTTAGAAACACATCTGCTACTTGGCTGTCCCAAAAGTAGACTTTACAGGTATGAAGTGTGCAGCTTTTGTTAAAGTGTCTACTACTACCATCACTGAATCATGTTGGTATTTAGTTTTCGGTAGCCCTGTTATAAAATCTATAGAAACTGTGTCCCATTTCCATTCTGCAATCGGCAAAGGATTTAGAAGACCAACAGGATGCTGATGTTCAACTTTAACTAATTGACACTCCATGCATCTAGCTAAATATTCTGCTACATCTCTTTTAATTCCTGGCCAAAACAACTTCTTTTTCAAAGCTGTTAACATTTTCTGATATTCAGGATGCCCTGCATATGGTTGTTTGTGATATTCATCTAGAATCTCTCTTTTCAAGGACTCCACATTGGGGATATATAATCTGTTTTTGTAGCAGATCAGCCCTTTTTGGTTTTGAGTGTAAACAACCTCTCCTTCTTTAGTAGTTTCACCTGTAGTGTTTCATAATTTTGATCCTGGTCTACTGTCTTTTTCACTAGATCTTCTAAATCAAACTGGGCACTACTTCCAATACTGTGTATATTTTGACAAGAATTTTTGCTCAAGGCATCAGCAATTTTATTTTCTTTCCCTCTGATATGTTTTATATCCATATCAAATTCACTCAAAAAAGGCAGCCATCTGGCTTGTCGAGCATTCAAATCAGTTTGGGAAAAGAAATATTTAAGACTAATATGATCAGTCATCAATGCAAATTTTTTTCCAAGAAGATAGTGTCGCCACATCTTCAAGGCATGAATAACATCAGCCAACTCCAAATCATATGCACTATAGTTCTGTTCATGTGTCTTCAGTTTCCTAGACTCATATGCAATAACTGAGTTTTCTTGCAAAAGGACTCCTCCCAGCCCCTCTTTACAAGCATCTGTACATACCACAAATTCTTTATCAGGATCTGCAATTTTCAGTATAGGGGCTGTAGTGAGTTTTAATTTTAATTGTTCAAAACTGTTTTGGAATTTTTCAGTCCACCCAAATTTTACCCCCTTTCTTTGAAGTGAGGTTATGGGGTATGCTATGGCAGAAAATCTCTCCAAAAATCTGTGATAATAACCTGCAATCCCCATGAATGATCTCACTGCTGAAACATCTGTTGGCACATGCCATTCTTTAATATCCTTTATCTTTTCAGGGTCAACAGCCAACCCTTGTTCAGAAATAATATGACCCAAGTATTGGATCTTGTCCTTATAGAATTCACATTTACTGAATTTGGCATATAACTAGTTTTCTTTCAAAGTTTGCAATACTATCCTCAAGTGCTCTTTTTTTTCTTCCTCACTTTTTGAGTAAACTAAAATATCATCTATGAACATAAGTACGAATTTATTCAAATACTTGTTTAACACACTGTTCATTAAGCACATAAAGGTGGTAGGGGCATTCGTCAAACCGAAAGGTAGGACTACAAATTCGTAGTGACCATACCTGGTTCGAAAAGCTGTTTTACTAATGTCTTCCTCAATTATGAGCTGGTGATAACCAGTCCTTAAGTCAATCTTCAAAAATACTAAAGCCCCTCTCACTTGGTCAAAAAGATCATCAATTTTGGGCAACGGGCATCTGTTTTTAATGGTCAACTTATTCAGTTGACGATAATCAATGCACATCCTAAAGGTTCCATCCTTCTTTTTCGCAAATAGAATTGTTGCTCCCCAAGGAGACACAGTCGGTTGGATATAGCCCTTATCTAGAAATTCTTGCAATTGCATTTTCAATTCCATGAGTTCGGGGGGACTCATTTGATAAGGGGCTCGGGAAACAGGTGTTGCTCTCGGCACCAAATCGATTGAAAAGTCAATCCCTCTCTTGGGGGGAAGATGAGGAATCTCATCTGGAAAGAATTCCTTAAACTCTCTTACTACTGGCAAAGCATCTAGCAGATTTTCTTCAGTTTTCTGTTCTGTCTCTTCTACATGTACTGCATAGACTTGGTATCCTTTCCTAGTTGTTCGTTTTAATTGTAGTGTTGATATTTGTCTTACAGAGATGGGTTTTGGTTTTCCTTTGAGAACAAAAGGTTTTCCTTCTTCATCTATACAATGCAGAGTTTTATCCCAACAATTCATCATCGCCTTTCTCTTTTCCAGCCAATCCATTCCTATCAGCAAGTCATATGAGCCTAACGGCAGAATGTTCAAATTCACTTCTGTCTAAAAATCATTTAATTTGATTGCTGTTTGGGGTAATTTATATGTTACCTTCCTCTTGGTTCCAGTGTCTAACTGGACCAACCAAGACTACTGAAATTTTTGAGTTTTGAGATTGCATTTTTCTACAATTTTTGGACTAATGTAACTCAAAGAAGCACCCGAATCAATCAAAACAGTAACAGATTGGTCAGCAATATTACCTTCCATCTCCACCATGGTAGCTTGATGTTCTTCTTGTCGATTCTCTAAGGCTGCACTAATAGTGGGTATATTTCTTGCTATTTCATTTACTGTGGTAGCTTCTCGATCTCTCATAATCATCTGAATGTTTCAGTGGGGGAAATACCTCAAAAGATGAGGTTCTCCATAGCCCCAACATTTCAGAGGCTCCCTCATTTTAACTGTGCCTTCCTTCTTGTTTTCTCCATCTAATTGTTTGGAACCAACTTGGGACTGAGCTGTTTGGCTTTATTTTGGTTTATTAAATTTCTTCCGCTGATGATCCCTACCAAAGTTCTTCAAATAAGCTCGTTTCTATTTCTTCCCTTTGAATTCACTCTTATTTACCTAGCTTTTCCCATGCTCACCTTTTCCTTTAAACTGCTGGTAGCACAATCTAGCTTTTCTAATAGCTTCGTCCATAGTTTTTGGATTATCAAACTCAATCTTCTCTTTATACACAACAGGCAAACAGTTCAAAAACCTTTCCACCTTTTCCTTCTCTTCTCGAATGTAAGGGACATATCTCAATAGATTTGTAAATTTGGTGACAAAATCATCGATAGTGAGTTGTCCCAGTCTGAGTTCATGGAATTCGTTTGCTTTATCATCATAATAGCGTTCATTTAAATAACGGTTTTTTAACTTAACCTGGAAATCTTCCCAAATAACAGTCTTTTCATCAATGGTATGCACCATTTTCATCTGCTCCCACCAAAAGGTAACCTTACCTTGTAGTTGGTAGACAACTAATCTGGCTTTCAGATTGCTTTCATATTCATAGACTTGGAAATATTTAATCATGTTCAACAACCAGGCTTCAGCATCTTCCTGCTTCTCCCCATCATAGGAGGGAGGTTTGATCTTTTGGAATTCCCCCTGTAATTCCTTTTTCTATTTATACTGATGCCTAGCAGCATCATCTTCCTCAGACTCATCATGCTTCCTCTTTCTGGAACCTTCACCCTGTTGGTTGTTTCGCGAAGTTAATTCTCTGATGAGCCTTTCCTGCTCCTCACTGGCTAATGACAATCTGTCATTCTGGCTTCTTATCTCATCCATTTCTCATTGCAAACTGTGCAACATAGCCATCACCAGAGCATTGGGATTTGGTGTATTATCGTCATCACACAGATCCACATAAATTTCCTCACCTTCTGCCATTCAACTTTTCTGTTCAGCATCACTGTACACTAAACAACACTGATCAGTAATTTTTTTTTTTTTTTTTCAACAATGAATAGTTTATACAGTAAGCACATAACAACAGTGAGCACCAAAAAATAGCCCAGTTAATGTACATGGGCTCTGATACCATTTGTAATGTCTCCTCTTAAACACTTCAATTTTTTTTTTTTTCTTGGCATAATAGTATTATGTGCTTCTATTTGTCACCACCATGTAGATATAACATTTAATTCCAACAATTATGCAAGAGTTTCCTTATATGTGCACCTTTGTCATTATTTTAACTTTGATTTGATTCCTCCCTTAAAGGTTGGGGTGACTTATGTTGTACATATATATATATATATCCATATATCTACTGTACATAACTATGGTGAATATAACTGTATGTAGCCATAAATCATATTCATACTCATAGTAATTATGCCCATACTTATTTATAAAGCTCACCACGTATAGATTTTGGATTTCGTTTTCCTATTCTTATTGATGCATCGTGAATATGTCACTCACTTATTGGTAAGTCCTTTTATCATTTCCCTAAGCTTGAAAGCTTTGGCTGGATATCGAATTTATCCAACGTGCTTGGTGACTTAATTCGATTTATGTCATTTATCAGTGGTCATTTCTATTCATTCAGTCCCGCCTTGCGGTCATGGTTTAATGGGATAATACACCGTACCTCTATCACCATAGAGATCTCGTATATTTTCCATTATGAAAAAATTTTCATGGGAGTAGACGACATTGAAGTCGTCGTACTTACTTGCTATGTTGGAAAATCGGAATTTATGTGGTGAGGATTGGATAGCTCGTTGTGCTCTCCACGTCAATTAGGTTTCGCGGCCTTCTGAAGATTTAAAGCCTGAGTTGTGATCCTTCATCCCCGTTTGTTCATGTATAAACGCCAGAGTTGTACCCTTACAATTTTATATTTGTAATATATATGAACTCATTAATCACGCCTTTCCTGTTATACTATTAAAAGTACCCTGAAATCAATTGCAACTGATTTCTCATTTATGACTTGGACGATTGTGCAAGGGTTCTCGATTTTTCCCAATTCGATCCGTGGCATCCCATTGATTTGATGACAAGTGGATGATGGAGATGCTGCATATCAGATAGGGTTTTGTTCGTTGGGTTTAACGAATCATATTAACTTCTGAAATTGCATTTGGAAGTGTTCTTTGGCTCTTCGTTTCTCTTGCTCGACTTCTGGTGTTTTATACTCTGTTCAATTTGGGGAGACGCAACGCCAAGCTCATTCCAGCTCCTGGGCGTCACCACTTTTTTCATTTCATCGCCGTTCAGGTATATGAATGTCGTTGTTCGGTTTGTTTTATTTCCTCATCATTCGATTTTAAAAGATAACCATCTCAGCCACCCAAATTTCGACCTCTAG
The DNA here is from genome assembly GCA_034641835.2 of Pinus albicaulis. Classification (NCBI taxonomy): domain Eukaryota; kingdom Viridiplantae; phylum Streptophyta; class Pinopsida; order Pinales; family Pinaceae; genus Pinus; species Pinus albicaulis. Next base: position 347,941,610 of record CM076579.1, on the reverse strand, counting down.
TTGATTATCATTCTGCTATTCTTGCTTGGTGTTTATTATATCAGTGCTAGTTGAGTTCGGCTCTAATATTAACCCTTGTAGGGTAGGAACTTCTACTTCTCATTTTTTTTCGTGACCGTGGTTGTTTCGTTTGCCGAGGTTTCCCTGGCTCTCAGAAATACGTCACTACACAAGTAAGCCCTCGATTTGTTGGAGGTAATTTATTTTGGGTTTGTTTTGTTCAGGCGAGCGTTTTCACCATAATCCTTTTTCTTTTCTACAGGTCGTGTTGGTTAGCAGAGCCCTCAATTCTCAGATGTAACCCTTGTGTTATTATGCTTACTTAAAATATATTATATTATGAATTGTCTTCAATTTTTCTGGTTATAACGAGCTCTCATGTCACTGTAAATTTTATTGCAGGTAGTTTCGAATCCCCTCGACGTTTTTCCTCCATGGTATTTGATGTATTTACCATTCATTCAACTTGACGTCGTTGTACCTTGGATTTCAGGTCAGTATCAACGTGTCTTCAGTCCAAGCGTGACCTAGCTTGCTCGTTCTTGTTATACATAATTTATCTAGACACTTCAAGTTTTGTATAGTCCACACAAATTTCTACTGTAATAAGGCTTTATGTCCGAACTGGGACTATAAATTTTTTTATGAAATTCCCGAATTAGTTAAATCCTGTAATATTGTCATGAACCCACGATAGAATTGCATTGCAAGGGGTTTCAGAGTTGAATATGTATATATTCTATCGACTGTCCGTCTCTGTTATGAGCGATAGATCAATATTATTTTCTGATGGTTTCCAGATTTCTATCTTTATGATAATACTTATGTGAAATAGTTTTTCCTTCAAAATTTTTATACTTAAATTGGCGTGAAGAATTTTATAAGTTTTCCAGTCCTAATTTCTCCTTCCGTAGTTACCTATGGCGAGAGAGCCATTTCAGGATTTTAGATGTACAGTTCCCTATGGCCATGGAAAGAATTTGTCCTTCTCATGTCCGTGGTTCAGTCTATATTCGCATGTTTAATGCATAATAGTGACATCTCATAGGCTATTGGGTCAGTTAGATGGATCGATGATATCAACTGCCTTGTTAAGAATTTAATTCCTAAATCATTCAGGCTTTCCATGGTTTTGTGACACAGTTGAGTTTTTGTTCTCAAGTAATTTGTTCCATGATTGTTAAATATGTTCTCACTAGTTTCTTGTCTCCTAATAGGAGTAGAAAGGTTCTGTCACAATCCTCATCTTATTTTTATGTGTCTCTTTATGCTTTTACTATTGTAAATAAATATTCCTATTATGCTCATGCTTCAATAACTTCTACCAACTCTTTACATAAAATTTAATTAACTGCTAATCAACCCAGTTGACGTAATAATCCTTATCACTCAACTTTCTTTCACTTATTAGTCGTAGCTTCATATAAGAGATTCTTTCGTTGTGCTGAATATTGGTGGGCAGCCTCATGCTAATTATTGTGGGTATCTGTGTTTTACCATTATAGCTTCGACCGTGTTAACTTCTAGACACTACTATCATGGTTATTTTCCCTCGCTAATTGATATTTACTTCATTCTGTTATAGAAATAAATTGATACATGCAGGAAATAATTTCTATAGTGCTTCTGTTTGTGTATGGATGGTATATTGAATCTTGAACCTCATGTGTTTTCACCCATTTAATGCACAACTTATATTACAGTTCATCTATTTCTATTTTAAATATTTGTACAGGAAATCTCATACTGCTTTCTCTTATGTATACATATCAAATTCGTTCTATTAACTCAGAAGCAGATCAAAGTTAAGTTATCTGCGGAGGAATATGTATCCTCAGATTTAAACCAACCCTGGTTTAGAGATTCTGCTGGATTCTCCTCTACAGATTTATATTTCTACAACTATACAGAATGAAGAGGGTGAATTCCTTATGTTTAATTCTGTTAAATGTAGAAACTAACAAGTCTAACATTCAAATCAAAAAATTATGTGTAACCAATTTATACAACATGAAATAATAAACACCAGGCAACTTAAAGACATACCACTGTTGAAATTGACCAACCTCCCAACCTTAGAGTCCTTCTGTCTCCTAGAACTCACCCCCGAGCTGAGATCATCTCCTATAACAGACCAACCTCTAATCTGTTCAAGAGTAGCTTATTTAAGCTTTTGCTCCCCAAAGCCTGTTTCTAATTCTGCGTCCAGAATATCACGATGCTTTTTTTCCTGTTTGCCTAGGCTTCCCTATTTAGGGACTTTTAAAGCTGCTTTCTGCTTTTCCCAACTTTTTACCTCTTCCCAACTACTCTCCACATCATTGGGGAAACTAGATTTTCCTCAAAATCTAATTTGGAAATAAATTCTTTCAAGGAATTTTGAAAGATTTGTGGGGAAAGTATTTTCCTTTATCCATCCTCATGGATTTAGCAAGTGATCTCATAATTCTCATTTTGGTCAATCTGCACAGCATTATTTTATTTAATTTTTATAATGAATATATCTAATTACATCCACAACATATACTTATCCATTTGGGGTCCACTCCCCTTAGGATTAAAGTTCAATTGTATAGCTTGGAAAGAAAACATAAACTAGGTGTTACATTGAATATTTTTCATTTTATTAAGAATATATTTGAAACAATTAACTATATAAGGTTAAAACCTATGTTTTGTATCAAATCAATTTTGGTTTCAATGGGAAAATTTTATGGCTAATTTATGTTTTACATGTTGAATATAAAGTTTTTCTCTCTCATTGTTTGAGACCATGGATATGAAAATAAAAAACTTCTATTTAAAAATATTCCAGAGATTGCCTATAGGGGAATTTACTCTTAGGTTAAAACCTATGCTTTGTATCAAATCACTTTTGGTTTCAATGGGAAACTTTTATGGCTAATTTATGTTTTACATGTTGAATATAAAAGGTTTTTTCTCTCTCACTGTTTGAGACCATGGATATGAAAATGAAAAACTTCTATTTAGATCTATTCCAGAGATTGACTATAGGGTCATTTACTGGATATGTCACCTTTCATAAAAGATGAGATCCAAAGGCCACCTGACCCTTTACAAACTCTGCCTATAGAACTATCAAATCACTTTTCATTTCAATGGTTTGTTTATTGGCTAATGTGTTTTTATCAAATCAATTTGATAAGATTATGGATGATGAATGAGGTGATGTTGATCATAACCTTTACATATATATGATAGGAAGCTTGATATAATTAACAAGGTTTATACTACATATAATTTTGGAATTTATAGTAGTTGGAATATTTCAATATAATAGTCATCTATTACCAACAAACAGATATTAAGATACAAGTGAAAGAGACTATAAACAATGGACTATAGTACCCAAAAGGTGAGAAATTTACATTGACAACATAGAGAGATTCAACTAGGCTTGTGTGGATGACATGAAAAGTACAAGTGGACAATGTATAATTCTACTTAGAAGAGTCTTTGGTTGCATGTTTAAGCAATAAAGAGTCATTACTTGGACAATGTATAATTCTACTTAGAAGAGTCTTTGGTTGCATGGTTAAGCAAGAAAGAGTCATTACTTTCTCTATCTAGAGTAGAAGTGGAATACATAGTAGTTACTTCTTTTAAATGAATATGGAATGAATCTAAAAATGAATATGGAATGAATCATTGTACATTATGATAAATCTTGTATTTAATGACATTTGATCTATGAATAATATGGAATTAATCATTGTACATTATGAAGAGTCATGAGATCCACATTTCCACCATACTATTTGCAAGTTCTATATGAAGATATGTAGTCTAATAACTAATTAGTTATGATATTTGTGTAAATATGAAAACGGTTCTATGATATAAAGGCCAACATGGGATCAAACTACAATGTTACATTTCATTCCATCACTACTATTCCTCTAAATCCTTTAGCTTTGTATTATGAAAGAAAATTTATATATGCTATGTTATATTTGAATGCTAGATTTAAATGTATACAAATGGTGAATGGTTAAAGTATTAAAGTATAAATTGGTTGTAGGTCTTATAAAAGATAAACTTCATTTGCAGAAGAAGAATTAACATCCCATTCTTCATATCTCTCCAAGAGGACTATATTTATCACAATGTTTTGAGTAGATCATGAAGATAATAAAAAAAGGACATTTGGAAAAGGAAAATAAAGATCTAAATGCATATGACAGTCAATAAGGTAGTGCATAAATTCAAGCAAACAATGAAACAAAGCTCAAAGAAATACTAATATTGCAGGGGAATTTCATACATGCAATAAAAAAACCAAAAAAGAGAGGGAAGCAAAAAAATTCACAATCAAATATCATTGAAAGAGACACCACTAGTACCGATATATTGAATAACTTCATACATTGAACTACTACAAATGGAAATGAAGAAACAAGCATCGATAGAATCTAAATGGCATTTCATACAATTATTTTTTTGACAGAACCCTCTAAGACTAAGACTAATGCCCTACAATGAAGTTTTCACATACATCCAAAAACAATAAAAACAATTTATGTTTTAAAGAGAAAGAAAGAACCAACAAATATGTATATATCTGTAAAAATCCATGTATTTACATAGAAGGATTGAGAAACAAACAAAATAAAAGGGAGAAGGACACATTAATAAACAAAACAAAATAAAAGGGATCAAGACACACTAATTTGGGGTAAGAGGAGTTTATTATTGGGAGGAAAGTTAAAAAGAAATTGTTTCAAAGAAGCATTGGGAGAGGGTACACATAATTGGGCGAAACTGAAGTGTACCAAGTTATATTGTAATTTTTACCTCTAAATTGTAATTAGTTGGAAAGGACAAACAATCAATCCATTGACGATTGATTGGGGCTCGGGTCATGTTTATAGAAAACAGAACAAATCTGAAAACTGGTATCAATCTAAAAACAGAACAGATTGGAAAACTAGTATCAATCTAAAAACAAACAGAACAGATTGGAAAAATGGTATCAATCTAAAAATAGAACAATTTGGAAAACTGGTATCAATCTAAAAACAGAACATATTGGAACACTGGTATCAATCTAAAAACGGAACAGATTGGAACACTAGTATCAATCTATGAATGAAAAAAAAGAACAGATTGGAACACTAGTATCAATCTATGAATGGAAGTAAGTAACTCATGCACACGTCATGGCATTCGCACCCTCTCACACAGAAACCAAACAACTATATCGTGTTCAATCATCTGCTTGATAGGCCACATTGCAATAACCCTAAGGAACATTCTTCTTGATCCTTCCCATGTTTATCTCACAAAATATTATCAAGGGATGTTAGTATTTGCACAAGCCAAGCAAGGTTATTGATTGTTGTGATGCTTTTGAATTAAGGATATTGTTTATATTTGAAAATATTGGTGTTGCTGCCTAGCTAGTTCCCAGTGAACTAAAATAAGTAAAAAAAAAATGAATGCACATTGTGTTAACTTGTAAATAGTAAGAGAAATATGAAATAATAATGAATAATTTGTAAATAATAAAAGATATAAAACAAATATATTTTAGAGTAAATAGGTGATTGAGACCCGGTACCTTCTTACTTATACGTCTCTCTCCTGGCCATATGTCATTCTCAATGCCCCTGGTCATTGTGCATCATAAATAAAAAAACACATAAATCCATATTTTCTGTGCTAAACCCACTCCTAGTTCTAAAAAAGCCTAAATCTCACCTTTAAATCCAAATAAAGAAATGTGAAAAATACACATGAATAAACCTTTTAGAATATTAAACTCCCTTGTAGGGGGAATTTTTTGGTGTCGTATTTTATTATTCCCTCAATACTGACTTACTTACTGGCTTTCAATACATGTAGCCTTACCATTACATGGTTTTCCATGTATCTCCGTAATCAATACAAGAACATATGGGATAAAATAGAGCTCTTATAAGCGACCTTAATAGCTGGTTGTAATAGGTTGTTGTGGTGTCTTTGGCAGGTGCTTGTGGGTAAGTACTCACTGTAGTAACTAACTATGTTTCCATAGGAGTAAGCTATGTAGGGAGAAGTTTTATGTGTCATATTTTATTATTCTCTCAATACTGACTTACTTACTGGCTGTCAATACATGTAGCCTTACCATTACATGGCTTTCCATGTATCTCTGTAATCAATACAAGAACATATGGGATATAACAGAGCTCTTATAAGTGGACTTAATAGCTATGTGTGTATGTTTAAAAAAATATAAACAAACAAAATAAAACGAACATTGTCTGGAATGTGTCCATTAAGATGATACCCTACTTAAACAAGGAGAAAATATTCAGGAATGATTAAAGAAATATCTCTTAACTACATTGGGAAACACCTCTGATAATTCATTTCATGGTTTTAGATCACATGGAAATTCGCTCAACGCAACTCATGAGTAGCAATTTGCGGGTGCCAAATCACCAACAGAGTAGCAGCAGTGCCATAGAAATGATTCGCGGGTTCCCAATAAGAAACAGAGCAGTAGCAGTGCCACAAAAACAAACATAAATGAAAATCAAAGTAGAATTCCATGAAAAGAAGATTATGCAAACAAAGACGTGCGAAAATGAGAAAAGTTCACAGGTGATATAATTATAAAATATGAGTTCAGTCGAACTATTTTAAAAGTTCGGCCAAACTATTGTTTTCGGTTTTCCCATCTCTGACCAAAAATTTGTTTGCGCACACCGTCAGTATGCTGTCAATATAAACGGCAGAACGAGTTCGGTCAAACTTTTTAGAAAGTTTGTCCGAACTATCACAGAAAAATGTTTTCCGCCCACGATTCTCACAAAAGTGTAACCCAACTTCACATTTTCATCTTGAGGACATATATGATGCACCACATATGTCCTCAAATTTTCCTCCAAAATATTGATGTCCCTCTCTATATGTCCATCTAACTATGGATGATAAGTTATGATTAAGAACAACTTCATACCCAAACCTGCAAATAACTCTTTCCAGAATCTATAAGTGTAATTAACATCTCTATCTAACACAATATTCTTCAGAACATCATGCAACCTCACTATGTCTCTGATGATAACCTGTCCTACATCACTAGCTGAATACATAGACTTCACTGGAATGAAGTGTGCTACCTTTGTGAAATAGTCCACCACCACCATGATGGAATAATGTTGTATGTATATCCTTGGAATACATGTAATGAAATACATATAAATTACCTCCCATTTCCACTTTCAAATCAGAATGGACTATAGGAATCCACCTAGATGCTGACATTGCACTTTTACCTATTGACAATCCGAGCATCTCGCCACAAAATCTGCCATTTATTTCCTTAGATTCAGGAAATAGTAGAACTTCTTCATTTTTTCAATTTTTTCTGATATCCTGAGTGACCTGGATATGGCTTAACATGCAATTCCTTGAATATAAGCTTCTTGAGATCGTTTTTGTTTGGAACATACATCATGTCCATAAATCTGATCAAATCATCCATTATAAGTTAATATTCCACATCTTGATCACTTGTACCCTGGTGCATCCCTTACCTAAGATCCATGTACCTGTCATCATGATATCTTACCTATAATATTTGATCTTGTATATCTATCCCATAAGAAGTCATAGCTGCTATGTGATTTACTTGTATCCATCTTTTAAGTGCATTTCTAACCATGTTATCCTTTCCCATAATGTGCCTAATATCAAAGACAAACTCACTGATTGTGGCAAAACATCTATATTTTCGGGAATTCAGATTCGATTTATCAAATAAGTATCTCAATCCATTGGGGTTTCTCATCAATACAAACCTGCTAGCAAGAAGATAGTTCCTCCAGATCTTCAATGCATGAACAATCGCTGCCAGCTCAAGATCATGTCTAACATAATTCTTCTTGTGCTCACTTAGTTTCCTTGACTCATAGCACAATACCTATCCCTCTTCCATAAGGACTCCTACCAGTCCTCTATTGCAGGAATCTTTAAACACCTTGAATTATTTATCTGGATATGGAATCTTAAGAACTAGAGCATTTTTCAACAACTATTTCAAATGTTCAAAACTTGTTGCACATTCCTTTGTCCATTCAAATTTATTACCTTTCCTTTGATGAACTTCATGTAGCAACCATCCAACCCCATAAATGACCTTACATCATCCACATTCCTAGGTCTTCCCATTCCATGATAGCTTTTATCTTTTTTGAGTCTACTTCTATTATTTTCTTGGAGAATGCATGCCCTAAGTAATGTACCTTTGTCTAAAATAAACTTCATTTTCTAATCATCAAATACTAGTAATGCTCTCTTATAAATATCAAAACCAATGCTAAATGTTCTAAATGCTCTTCCTAATTCTTGGAATATATAAATATATGATCAATGAACATAATTACAAACTTGTCTAGAGAAGGAAATAGTACACTATTCATCAAGAACATAAAAGTATCTAGAGCATTAATCCAACCAAATCGAATTAAAATAGACTCATAATTCCCATACTTGGTTCCAAAAGTAATCTTGTAGATATCCTCTTCTTTATTGCGTACTTGATGGTATCCTAATCTCAAGCCAAAATTCGAGAACATTGTTGCTCCATTTAGTTGATCAAAAAAGAAATTGATCCTTAAAAATCAATACTTTTTCTTGATTGTTCCCTTGTTCAAAAACATATAATAAATTAATAACCTGAGAGTACCATTCTTCATCTTCACAAATAATACTAGTGCACCCCAAGGCGATAGAATTGTCCCAATGTATCCTTTGTCAAATATTTCCTTCAATTGAAACTTCATCTCTACCAACTTAGATGTGCTCATCCTGTATGGTGCCTTTGATGTTTGTGCTTCCCCTAGTACTAACTCAATAGAAAATTCCACTTCTCTATGAGGTGTCAAATCTCAAATCTTGGTGGGTAATATAGCCTGAAATTCTTGTAGAATCGAGTATTTGTTCAAAATATCTACATGCTCAATATAATTAACTTTATCAATGGAGATATGCACTACACATAACACACACCATGTCGTGTGACTATGATTTTCCTGCATAGTTGTGACCATTCTAGCTAATATTTCCTTCTTCTTACCGTCTAATATCATTTTTCCCCATTTCCATCCAAGGACTTAATATCCTTATCATATTAGTCTACCTTAGTACTGTGAGGATACAACCAATACATACCCAAAAATACATTGTATGATCCCAATGGAAGTATATTTAGATGTGTTGAAGTTGGCATAGAATTCAACTAAAATGGACAAGATCTTACCCGATGATGAAATCTTTTCTTTGTACTTGTAGCCAACAGCACTAACCAATATTCATCATGCACTTATTTATTCAAACCACACTTATACACCAATTCAAGGTTAAGGTAATTGTCATTATATTAGTGGTAAATAAAAATAGAAACAACTTGATCAGAAAGCTTACCATACATCTTGACAATATATTCTTGGTGATACGCCTTCCTGTTATCCAATGTTGTGTAGGTACAAGGAATGATATTACCAACATCTCCAACATTTTTCGCCTTATTTGCGATGTATATATGAGGCCTACACCCTAATATGATAGGAAATAGATCTTGAGATTCCCCTTGCCACATATCCAACACTCAAAATTTCTCATACCATCACATTTATTATGCTACCCTCGAGGATGTGACACATGTCCCCGACTAACTAAATTGAACTTATTTTAAGGAACACAATTATATTTCTCACTTACAGCTTGGGGTATTGTTCACTTCGACTTCATTTTATCTTTAGCTTTGTCTTACCCCTTCCAACCTTTTTTATACTCTTTGTTGTGCTTTTATTTTTCATAACAATGCTTGAACTTACCAATGAATTCTGCAAGTGACCAAGGTTCATTATACTCAATCCAATCTTTGAATTCTAATGGTAATATACTGAAAAATATTTGAAACTTGGCTTTCTCATCCTTAAGATATAATACATACCTTAATAAATCCAAGAACTTTGTCAGTTATGCCTTATGTATAATCAATCTGCTATTTATTTCATATATCTCCTTAAATTTAATGTCATAATACCCATCTCACAAATATTTCTTTCTTAAAATTCTCTTGGACTCATGCCAACTCAAATATTATGTCCTAATGTCTCTAACATGCTTCATGTCTTCCCACCATATGTGTACTTTCCCTTTGAGGCTGAAGATAGTTATTTTGACCTTCATATTCTATGGGTAATCCTGCAGCTCAAAGAACTTCTTCACCCCAGGTAACCATGCCTACGTATCTTATGGTTTCTTAAAATTTCCAACATATGTAGTTTCCTTCACTTTCTCGAAATCATCTTGAAAATATCACCTATCACTCCTCCTATAAACATGATAGCGATGATGATCATGATAAATATTCGAATCATAACAATAATAGAACAGGTGCACATAACCTCTCTTATTCGGTGTATCCAAGAATGTGCCACATCTGATTTTTTCATCTCTATTTGACCTGTGACTACCATTTCATCAATTAGTCATATCCTCCTAGCCATGAATGATCTTAATTGGACCTTTTCTCTGCAAATATGAAAAAAATCGAAGAATAAATGCATTAAAATTTTATTGTTTCTATTGTTCTTGGATGATCCTGTGATTATATGCCTTGTAACTTCTTATTTCTACCATCAAAAATTCTCAAGGTCTCTTCTATATCCAGAGAGCGCCTATGAACATGTTGTTGATCAGATCTATTGAGAGAATATTGTGAAATGTTGCCTACCATCTTGCTAGTAATATTTTATATTCTTTCTACAAGTATACCATGTTAGCGAAACCAAAATATAACATAGCCAACATACCTCAATATAGTTTAGCGGAGGATGTCTCATCTTCAAGATCAACCACATTATCATGATACATGCATAATCATAATCATAAGAAATTTACCAATATCATCTTCATCATTATCTAGTTACCAATGTTGGAAATACCAATGACATACCTTGACCTCACGTGTGAAAACTATAGCCATGAAAATGCATGCAAAAATCCATAAGGATAACCAACATTCACAAAAAATGCATATTCAAATAGTATGCACTCATGAACAACACATCCAATCAGAATAAACATCAAACTCCACATGATGACACAACTGCAACAATGACCAGTACCATGTATACACAACAAGCACATATAACACAAGCATAATGAACACATCTACAACCAAAATTTATGCATGGAAAAAAATTTCTCCTCATCCAGTCAAAGGGGTGAACCATGCTTTGATACCACTCTGTAACACCCTCCTCAAATGTTTACCCAAGATAAAGGGTCCATTGAGGTAAAAATGTGACAAAGAGTTACTATGATATGATTCAACTCCCCAAGTAAAGTGAAGGAAGTGGAACTGACAAGACACGACAAATATTACCTTCCTCAGATGTTACAAAACCTTCAGGAGCCAACCAACACTTCCAGGTGTCCAACTCCTGAGACAACTCATTGTCTGACTGAACTAGAGCCATATTTTAACTGATGATAAGCCCTCCATGTGGGTGAAGCCATCCAGTTGGATTCATAATCTTGCATCCATGCAACTGCATTGTTTTACAAGAAAATCTGTGCGAGCTACCCCAAATTCTGAGCCACCTTTTTAGCACCAAGACTTGGGCCTTTGCCCAAAAATTCATGAAACTTTTGGAAATGATAATTAACATTATTAGAAGGCCTCCAATGAAAAAATTCAACACAGAACTGACCTAAGAAGGTCTAGCCATGACATACATTTTTTCAAACACATCATGAACATGTAATCTACAATTCATATAAACAAATGTGAGGATAGGGACTTCATGCTTATATGAGAATCATCAATAAGGACTGATGCCCTCTCATAATAGTTCAATTTCCACATATTATGTCATATATTCATTGTTCACTCATTTAATAAACATAACATAATGAGAGCCATGACTAAGTGTCATAAAACCATGCAAATAACCAAAATAATAGCACTTATATAACAACCATTAAGATCACATAATAACAAGCACATTTACACATAATACACAAGAGGAAAAGATCTCCTATTAACATATGCAAAATGAAACTACTTTACGGACTTTATTATACCACTCGACCATAGATTGGGATAAACCAAATCTTCCTTTCTACGAATCGCCGTTATGCGATATTCAAAGCATGAATGTGGGTTAGATAATAAAACTAATCAAGGATTCCTTTGGCTTTACTATGTATCCCACCAAGGATTTATATTTCCAAATCATAAACATACACTACTAGGTTTACCACAATCCCACCATATACTGTTCAAGGGATCAGTATGCCCTAAACAAGAATGGGTTCCTTCAAATTGCTCCACCTATATCATGGGGAATTTTTCCATCTTTTCTCTCTATGATTTACTCTTTATCCTGCCATAAATGGTCAAGTGATTCATAGGCTTAACGCGAGAATATACCTCTATGATTTACTATGTATCTCACCATTAACGGTAAAGGGATTCCTAGGCACCCAAGGGTATTCACCTCTAGTATTTACCGTGTATCCTGTCATTATTGATCAAGGTATTCCTACGCCCAATGAGGGAATTCACGACCAGGATTTACCATGTATCCTGCCATTACCTGTCAAGGGATTCCTATGCCTTGTGATTTTTCCTGAGACCACCCCATTTAGTTTCAAAACCATCCGAAAATCCATATCAACCAAATAAGGGAACCCCATCACACCATGGATATATGTAAAATATAAGGCATGGCTAACAACCATTGTCCCACCTAAGAAAATCCATGCCAATGACAAAAGGAGAACCCAGTATGCACATGCATGTACCATGCATGCCAAAACTAGCAAGGAAATCACACATGCAACTCGTTACCTACAAGTAACTCCATTGTAGCGTCTTGATAATTCTCTTACTTTCTTGATATTTTCTTTCTTTAACTGTCATTTTCCTTCCTTTGTTTTTTCTTGATTCAATACTAGAGTTCTCCAAGAAAACTCAGTTTGTGAAAGAGTATGAGGTTGTAGAGTGAATGGAGAGAGAGCTCTAAACTAAAATAACCAAAGTTCGGTGTTGATCCTTAGAAGCCTTTTAATTAATGAGGCCTCTAATTTCTTCATTTTGCATTATTTTACTTACTTTTCCTCCTCACATGCAACCTGTTACCTGGCACCAAATCCTTTTCTCCTATTTTCCATTATTTTCATAAATAAAATGCCTCTTACTTTTTCAATTCCTTTGCCATTTCCTTTCCCAATTTCCTTTAGTGGTAATAAACGAAATGAACATCCACACTGGGATTTTTTCCCCAAAATTCAACTTGTAATATGTGTCCCATGACCATGATATTAGTTTTCGTTTATTAAATTTCTTACATAGATTTTTAACTAGGGTTGTTACAAATAATCAAACAGAAAGGCCAAAAATTAATGCTGCCTTTCATCCACATTGTTACATGTCATATGTCTACCACCTCATACTAGATTCCATTACTATTCTTTCCATCATTTATAATATAAAAAATCATTGCTAGTGCCCTCATATCATCCCATCCGATACCTTAGTAAGGGCCCTCCTTCTCCACACCATATTGGATATTTACATTTTTAGAAATTCAACAATACCAAATAATCTAGTGACCGGTATGCTTAATATCACTAAAATAATCTAGTGTTTTCTAATTCATTTAGTCACATTTTAAAATTATTTGTGGTTAACCACTTTCATTTCAAACATTAAACAATCATATGGTACCCACCTCCTACTTGGTATGTTGTGCCTAGAATTCCCTGCTTAGCCCACTACTATTGATATTATTTGTCTCCCAAATGATATCAATGAAAACATGATCATAAAAAAAATTGCTATTTATAATTGATGGAAACACCTGATAACTAAGCATTAGTGCTAATACGTAATTTTTATATATGTAATCAACAATCTCTCCACGAATGTGCAATTTATCTCCATTTGGAAGAAATGGAAAGGGGCTACACCTGCAAATAAGTATACCCTCATTTACTTATCTTCCTTACACCTTCTATCAACTAATTTTGCACCTCTTTACTAATTTATAACTTATCATAACAACTACAATGGCTCTCTCTATCTATAACTTCTCTTTACAAACACATATTCTCCCCCTTCATGAATGGAAATAATTTTTGTTAACTTCTAAAACTTGTCTTTACAACTACATATTCTTAACCTTCATGAATGGAATTTTGATTTTTCATATTATGTTTTCAATTTCTCCTCCTGAGATATTAACTCAAAAAAACTACTTCCCCTAATTTTCTCACATTCCCTTTGTCTGCAACTTGGCTCCCCTTGTCAAGTTTGTGCCTATATGTTCGTGCATACAACATTTCCTATTATGTATCTCTACATTTAAAACCCCCCCCCCCCCCCCTATGCTTGAACTTCCTTTTGGGACTCCTACCCATTGGCTTATGATTTTGTGTTTCTACCACTTGTATCCTTTGAAATTGAGGGCCTAACTGCCCTAAATTGATGTGTCTCATTACATGAAACTTGTCCTACTAATGAACCACTCCCCCTGTCATTTTTTTGTGTATAAAAACAAAAATCTTCTTCAATGCACCTTGTGTGAAATGCATGGTGTAGTGATTTGAATTTTTATGTTGATCCTTTAGTGAGAAAAAAGATAATATCTCACTACGACTAACCTACATATAACATATTTGTTAAAGATATATGAAATATCCTATTTTTGAAGAGTATTGTAATTGGCATTCTAATCCACTACCTATTCTTTGTGAAAGTGATATTTGATGGGGATGTGCTTGGTCTTTTAGTGTGAAATAGATTATTTGAAATATTGTTAGTGCTATTTTTATACAAAATAATGGGAATAGGTATATCATGATTTACCTTGATATATTGCAATTCTTTTTTCATATAGAGAACTCAAGAGAAAAAAGTTTCTACTAAAATGTATTTTTCTCCAGCTACAGATAGGGAAATGGAAGTTTGTTTCTTAAATAGCCAGGAAATCAAAAAATTTCCTAAGAAAAATGCTCTACCACTTGTGCTTTTCTTATCATCTAGATTTCCTGCCATGTCATCATTTGTATATGTTTTTAAAGTGATGCCTTTTCTTCTTAAATACCATAAGCCAACGTCTAGAGTTCTCTTCAAATATCAT
Source organism: Pinus albicaulis (assembly GCA_034641835.2). Taxonomy (NCBI): domain Eukaryota; kingdom Viridiplantae; phylum Streptophyta; class Pinopsida; order Pinales; family Pinaceae; genus Pinus; species Pinus albicaulis. The sequence goes on along the minus strand of CM076579.1, from coordinate 347,926,440 downwards.
AAGATTATTTTCAGAGCTACCGCATGACTCTCTTTTGAATAAGATTGAAACATTGCAATGAAAACAATAACTTGTATGATTTTTTATATTAATTTTGTTAAATAGAGAATAATTCTTATCATTGATCTGTATATATTTTGATTTGTGGTGTTGAATGGTGTTAAATTTTCCATACCAAATTTCTCTAATATTTCCTTTATATACATTTTTTGGGAAATGAATATACCTTTGTCTCATTGAGTCATTTGGATTCATATGAGGAATGATGGCTCTCCCAAAATATCCATATCAATGTCATTTTTCATTTCTACAAAAAAATGTTGACTCATTATACTAGTATCAGTTTAAAAAATGATATCATATACATATACCAAAGATTTTTCTTTGTTTTACATCTTTTGAATACTCACTATTGTAAATATTTGTCAAGTATTCAGTACCAACCCCTAGGATATTTCCTTTTACCATGCAATGAATTCGTCCATATACAAAAACCATTTTCATTTCATGAAAATTAAAATAAGTTTGTATGTTAAACATGTACTTATTCCTAGAATTCACCATTTAGGAAGTATGATTTGACATCCATTTGATAGAACTTGAAATTTTTGAAATAAGAAAATGCTAAAATCATTATGATCGATTTAATTATAGCTACATAAGAAAATGTTTCTCTAAAATAAATACCTTCTCTTGTACATACCCTTTGTAGACTAATATAGCCTTAGCCTCACTACATGTCCATCCACATTTAGTTTTTCCTTAAATAACAACTTAGTAAAAATTACATTTCGTCTAAAAAACATTTTCCATGTATGATTTTTCTTAATCTTTTCCATCTTCACATCCATAGAAATAACCCAATATTTTGTTCATAGTATTTGGAAAAAATCTTAAGTTCTATATCGGACCATAATGAAAATTTGGAATGCCTTGGTGTGCTTATCAATTTCTTTCTATTCTATACCCTCGACTTATTATTAGCAATGATTTGGTTTTCTAGAAGAAATTTCTGAGAATACCTTGAGCGATTCATTGGAAGTAAAGTTTTTTCCTCTTCTTCCTCTTCATATTGACCTTCGTGTTCTTCATATTCCTTTTCCTATTCTAGGTCATCCTCTTAGGGTTAATGGTTTATTTTATCATATCATTTTTCATTTTGATGCTATCTTTCTATCCCAAGAGTAGCCTCATCTATTTTCACATCAATGCTTTTAACTATTTTTTAAGTATTTTTTTTTTTTATAGAATTTATGGTCTTTACTCCTATAGGAATACGCAAGAAAAATTCCTTCTTCCACCTTGGAATCAAACTTTCCCAAGTTGTCCTCTTTTCTTTGGATATAGCATTTACTTCCAAATACTTTGAAATATTTTATTGAGATAATTTTCCATGAAATTGATCATAAGTGGTTTTGTTTGTTTTTACTCTGATACAATCCGTATTAGAATGTTTAATGTTGTTTGAAATAGTTCTCCAAACAAATATGTTTGGAAATTTTAACTCATCAAGAATTTCTCTATCTATTTATTGAAAAATTTTGTTTAGTATTTCAACCACACCATATTGTTCGGGAATTATTGCCATTGAAAATTTTATTTTAATACCATTTTCTCATAAAATTAATTTAATTCATCTTAAGCACTTAATCTTTGCATACATCCCATTTTCAACTACTTATTTCAACATATTTAAATTATTAAAGGATTCAAAATTTTCTTTTAAGAAATGAGCCATGTTCTCCTATAATCATTAATAATGAACATGAAATATCTTTCAACCCTTGTATATTGATTTCACATGGATCCCGAGGAGGTCCGTATGAATATATTACGAAGGCCTTGATGGTGTATGCTTATTTAATTTTCGTTGAAATGAACTATCGGTTTTTTCCAAATTTACGAGATGCAGATAGTATTTTCTCCTCTTGAAATTTTCGAAATATCTTATACAAAATCGTCTATATCAAGATGGATAACCCTGAGTGAAACTCACATGAAGTATTTTATTTTTTCATAATCAAATCTAATCCATTTCTCCCTTGTAAGAATTTCTTTCCCTCCATATAGTACATATACATTTCTGTAGGGTTCTAATGATCTTCACATTAATTATTCTTGAATCTTTCTTACTTACTTGGAAACTAGCTAGACAAAATATAACATCATATACCTGGTCACACATTTGGCTTCGATAAAATTGAGAGATTATGTTTAATACCATTTACATATTGTACATTATAGGCTTTGGTATTTCCCTTGTCAAAATAACTATCCATTCCCTCGTTATTATTTCTAGAGAATTATTTCCAAAGGTAACAATTCATTGTTTCTCAACATGTAAGAGAGAAGTTGAA